>JARHVA010006211.1:565000-971950 GCA_037957365.1 Torreya grandis
CATATGACTCCACATGTAATAATGCATCCCTATTGGCATAGACTCCCACTTAAAGAAAAATAGTGTTATTCATGCATTTATTGTTGAGCTATGATTATCCCTTATATGAAGAGATTGTGGCTTTAATTGTCAACTAAGAAATTTAAGACTAGAAATTAACATATAAGGTGATTTGCCTATTTTGCATCCATAATATGTTTATATGGTTATTAATATTTAATGCTTACTTATTTGAATGGGAACTTGTTGATCTTATGGTAATTATGGTTTATATGGTTGTATATGAAAGAAATAATGGTGGGAAATTAGTGTATAGCCACTTAGTTGTGATTTTGTATGGTAAGACATAATTGATGGTATGTAGTTATGTTGAAGTTTATTTTCTTTTATCCTTATTATTATCTCTTAGATTCAGATTTAATTTTAAGAAAGGATGGTTGTGAGAGGTTGTTCTTCTAATTATAAGTGGTCACATTGATATTTTACTTACTCATATGGCTTACATTTGGCATTATATTTACTTTAGTGGTGGATGGAAAATGTTTAGAATTTTATGTTAAGTAAGAAATAATTAGTTGCCTTACACTTTTAGATGCATTATTTTACCTTAGATGGTTGTGCTCACATGAGGGAAAATGAATTGTGACTAGTTATGAAAAGATGAGAATTAAAACCATCTTGGTTATTGTAGCCATTCATATGATTGATATGTACATGGTGTTTCTTAATTTACAAAATATACTTGGATTTACATTCCTTATACTTTTTTGGAAGTTTTATATGATGGTGCATTGATGACTATTCCTTTAAAAAAATAAAGAGTATAGTAGTAGTTTACGGGTTGCCCATGATTGATCAATGTGGGATTAAGTTCATTTATTGTTTTCACTCTTGTTGGACTTATATTTTTAAATTAGAATTTATTTTCTAGAATGTTTTCTAAGGAGGACATTCACATTGCCATATTTATACTAACACATAATTTACCTCTTTTTAATGTAGGGATTTTATCTAGTTGGCCATCACTTATTATTTGGGTTTCATGATTTAATTGTTACTTGTTGAAGGTTGTGTACATAATTGTTAACTTGTGGAGGGTTCTAAGGTGATAAAGTGTTGGATAATTTTATTGTAATGTTAAATTATTATAGTTGGAATATATTTTATTGAATGTCTAATTCAAACATTTATACTTGTGGGATAACACAACAATTTATTGGTGCTTATACCTTCGGGCTTGTAATTATATTCATATGTAAAATCTATCAACTTTTGTATTCTATAGTGTTTCATGTACTATGAGAAACATCCTTATTTAAGAATTTATTATATTATATTTCAGTTGTGTATTTGAGTAATTCAACCTTAAGCATGACTAAATGTAAGTTATTGGATTTTCTAGTGTTGGGAAGAGTTACCTAGGTAGTTTGGTAATGAAAGGCTATGATAACCATGGCTGGAATATTTATGTAAATGAATTAATGTTATTTAGATTGCCTTAGTTATTAATTTATGTTATCTGAGGTAATCATGATATTAATTTCATGTTGGTTAGTTTTGGGGTGCTTGTAGCATTCTAGTTATTTATTTTGGCATAGCCGATCTTGTGAACACTTATTTCTTAAGTAAATAAGTGTATAGATCCTTTTCATATATGTATTCATACATGTGATTAATAAGGCCACATCATGATAAGAAGTGATAAAAACTATATTGTAAATGCACTATGTTATGTCCTTGCGGGATTCATTTTATAATGTTATTTTCAATGGTTTATACCTCCACATTAACCTATGAATCTAACTAAATGGATGCCTTGTTTTAATAATTTTACCCTTAAAAATATGGAATGTTATAAAAATTTGTTCCTTATTTTTAACAAAATATCAATATTTAGTAAATTGATAATCAATGAATCAATTGTTATCATCTTAAGAGTGTGAATTCAACCTTAATAAATGGTTATGAATTTGACTTATGGGTTATCCTTAACATGGAATTAAATGAAATCAACCATAAATAATGATTGCTAACTAAAATTGTGGTTTGATGCTCTAATGCTCAATGTGTTATATTTTTTTGTAATACCCTTTGTACACTTGGTTGACCATATTCAATACAATATTTTGTGGCAACTAGTTATCATTGATATAGCCATAGCTAGTTTAAACTTATGACATGATAATGAGCCTAGTGGTTGAGTTTTCATTCAAGTAATTAATTATTATTTTGGTTAAATAATTTATTATTCTTAATTTAATGATTTGGGGTGAATTCTTAGTGTGAAAATACTAGGTTCAAGGAATTTATAAGCATAAATCTGATTGGGTAGCATAATCATGTGAATCTATTTTAATAGTTGTTCATCTTATAACAGGTAATAATTCCCATTGTTGTGTTTGCACTTTCTTAGTGGGTTTGTTAAGAATGCCATGACCTTTTTATGTATAAGCACTATGGCTAGGTGGATTTCAAGTGTCCATGTTGGCATTTAAGACTATGGTTATCTAATGCCATCATAACCATTTTCTTCTTATTTGACCATATGTAGAAGGATGACATTCATTAAGTGATGTAGCATGAGTGCATTGACCCTTAAGCTTATAGATTGTGGCTTCTTGATTTAATGGGTATAAACCTAAATCAATTATTGATTATGATAGCATAAGGTTCTCAGTTCATATTTTTTATGCTTGGATCACCTTGGTAGTGGATTGATGTTAGCTACTCATAGAGCCTTGAATGTTGTAAGGTTGGCATAAGAAAAAGATTAACTTCTTTGTACTTTGGTGTCCCTTTTGGGACATATTGTAATTATTATGGTACCTCCTTATTATCAAGTTGGTATAATTAAAATTAGTCAATAGTTGACTAGCTATTATGTTGAACCTTACCCTAGGTCAGTAACTTGATTAAAGATATCTGAAGATTTGAGTGAACCTTATTACCTCATGAGTTTCCAATTAATAACCATATAGGGTTATTAGATGCTTATATTGGAATGAAGATATCTAAGTGTTTCGATAGGGAAGCCATGTGCCTTCTAAGTTTCAAAGTTTATTATTGTGGACCAGCATACTAATACCCCTCGAATGGTGTTTCACCTCTTAGATAACCCCTTTCTCTATGGTATACTTGAGTGATGGTTATCATAAATAAGTATCTCATTGACCAAATATATTATGAGTTGACTACTTATATGGTGTAAGATAATATTTTTGCATCGTGCATGGTAGAGTGGTGTAGTGCTTTCTTTATATGCTCTATTGTGTAGTCTGTTTACAATTCTCAAAACAAAACTGGGGTTATTTCATCTGGTATTAGAGCTTATGCTTTGGGTATTTGGAGAATAATGTTATATTCTCTAACTTTTGAGAAGTCAAAATGATTTTAATTTATTTTTTATTTAAGTTAAGCTACATTTGATTTTGGTTCCTACTAGTTGCTGCTCTAAGCAAGGTTTGAAAATGGCAATATGCCTAGAATTTTACCCTATGATTTGATAATCAAGGATAAAGTCAGATCGAATGGTGCTCATGTTAAGTAAATATAATAGGGTTGAGTGACACAAAAAGTAGGAAGAAGTCCTCATTAGGACTATAATAACTTTTAAATCCATTTAATGCATGTTTTTAACATGAGCATGTGTTGAACAACCCAAAGAATGCTCCGTTAAGAATTGCCCAATACGTAATTGATTAAGTAAATAGACTGGACTACATGTGATGGTGTTGATTTTGGTTGACCAAGCATCAATGAGCTTAAGAGATTTTCTACCACCTACTCATATGGTTGTAAATGGTTTTGAGGCAACTGATACATGAAAGTGTGTGTTCATGAGTTTATCCACCTATAGGGTGTGATAGCTAGTGTGTTGAGTTGGTGTTATTTATATGACACTAGGATGTTGATAGTTTAATTTTCCCATAATGTATTTTTCTCTCTAATTTATCCTTTGTTAGGTTAACCCTTCCTATTTTTAGTTGCATTTGGGCAAGCCTCACTTATCGACCATTAGATTGTATGGTTGAATCAGTGGGAGATAATGGCAAAGGTTTCACTATTAAAATAAAGGGAAATAGTGCCTGGTGTCTTTTGATGGGTTGTATAGGCATCCCATTACTAGATGCTTGGAACATTATGACCCTAGGAGGACTAAGGGTTTGACTCTAACCTAGGGGCTATATGGGGTATAGGGAGCTGCTATTCATGGGTGAATTAGTCAAACTTACATTTTTACTCTTATTAGAGGAATCCCTTAAATCTTTATGGATCTGTAAAACATGAATGGTGTTGATAACCATTTTTATTCTCATAGGTAAGACTATTATACGTTATTATTTAGAATATCTAATATTTGATTGAGTTTGTTGAAAGAGTTCAATGATGATGGAATTAAGAAACTAGTATGCCCCTTGTAAGTTACATGGTTATAAGTGGAGTAATGATGTCTCTATGGATTTGAGTTATTCTTGGTTTAAAAATGTTATTGTAATCAAGTTGACTTTTGGGGAGCCATGATGGTAAACCCTTATAAAAGTATGTTGAACTATTGCATGTATGTGATAGTTTCATTCACAACGGTGTATTTATGTTAGTTTGGTTGACTATTTGGTATCATGATAGATGATCAAAAAAAAATAGCCTTGTAAGGCATTGTTATATCCTCTATGGTTTGGAAAAAACATCAAAGGGATGCTCCTTGTTTCTTTTTCTCATTTAATTATCACTCTTGTAGATAAACTTTGAGGTTATCTAGCTACAATTGTTGACAACTAAGGCAAGCAATTGTAAGTTCTTTCTTGTCTTGTGTGTTACTATACCTGATGGGTTATAACAAGAAAATAATTTGATAAGTATTGTGTTTAAATGCTTGGGAGAATTATTTTTTTCTAAGTGATGGACTTATAAGCTAATTTTGGATAGTGTTTTGGGTTGGAAACTTAGTTATGGTTAGCTAAGTTACAACCATGGTAACTTAGAAGAGAACACGCATTATGCATCATAATACTAAGGTGATAAAAGTTTACGTAATCAATTGAGTTTATGTTTGGTTTTCTATCTGTTTTTTACCCTTCAAGTTGCTTGAAGGACCTTTTCATTTTGTCACTCAAAGGTCTAGGAGCTATTGAGTGTATATGGATAGATTTTGATTCCATGATGATGTCATGATGCTCATATATATATATATATATATATATATATATATATATATATATATATATATATATATATATATATATATATATATATATATATATATATATATATATATATATATATATATATATGAGGATGTTTTTTATGATTACAATTATGTAATGGATGTAGAAACTATGATTTTCATGATGATGATGTAATATTCACTTGAAGCCTTGGCTAAGTTCATCATTTCCCCAAGATTATGTTGTGTTAAAGCAATCATTGCTAGTCAACCTTTGACTTGTTGACATGAGTCAATTAGAAGGATAGTGATAAATCTTGTTATTGGAATTATGAAACCATATTTGATGATCATAGGTGGCTTGTATGGGTGGGCCATCTTATGATGATTGGGATATAATATTCTTGGGAGGTCTAAGCATGTAACTTAGGCTTGGAGGTCCTAGTGGGTGAATATGGCTTACTTGCTTGAGCAAGTAAGGGGGTTTTGGGGATATTTTATTATTAATGGATACCATGAGCCATCTAATCCATGAAGCATGAAATTTTATGTTGATTTTTTGAGAATCATGGATATATATTTATGGGTTATGTTGGAATACACCTTTCCTTAAAAGAAGGTGTTGTTGAACATGAGATCCCTAAAATTGAGCATGATATTATATGATGGATACTTATGTCATCTTGGATGACATTTAGACATCAGGTAGATTGATGAGGACTATGGACTCTTGTACTTCACTTACTAATGTGTCACATGGTGTGATGTGAAAATAACTTTCCATAATGTACTAAAACTTTAGATCCTCATGTGTATCATTGTATTGTGTTTTCCTTCAATGCATGTAAATTATTATGTGATGTGTAAACATTTTACATTTTGTTGGTTATGTTAATCATGTAAACTTGTAACATCCTTGCTTTGGGTGAATATAATTAGTTATGAACCTCCATATGGCCCCTTGATAGTAGTATTGTTGTATGTATATTATTTGATGATGTAATGTGTTCATCACTCACTTTGTGATGTAATTCTCCTTCATGAATCAACCTTTATTAATTAAAAATCTTCTGAGGTATAGTGAATGTGTTATTTAGTGTGATTCAACTTCACTACTCTAAAATTGAGTTTTGATGCAATTAGGAGGTTTAGGGTGAAGAGAAAACTATATATATGATTATTAGACTAGGTATAGGATAGGGAGTGGAGTCTCATGTACGCTAAAAATCCACTTCTCCCCTTTACATGAAGTAATCACTTGATTAATTTAGGTTGTACATCATGAGTACCACATGATAGACATGAGATCTTCATGCATAATGGCCAGCACTTAGATTGAGTGTTCCTTCAATTGCCTCTTTGAGATGGTTCTAAAAAAAACCTTGTGAAATTTTTCTAAGTAGTCTTGTAAAAGCACTATTTGGTCCTGGAAATTGGACTTTTATGAAAAAATCAGCAACACTGAACTTGTTGAAATAATTTTTTGGTATGAATGTTCTGATTTATTAGAATGTGTTTAATGGTAAGTGCAACCATGTTGTGTGTTAGGTATTATAGTATATACCTATTTTTTTTATTACTTAAGCATGGCTGAAATATATGCTAATTTTATGTTTGGGAGGAGTAATGTTAAGTCCTAATCAAGTGGATTTTATTACTTTTATGTATTTTTTTTATGATTCCATGAGGTAAGTACAATGAGATGGTGGTATTGTAATCCCTATAACCATCATGTGAGCTCAAAAAAATTTGGAGAACATGCAGAAAAAATTGGGGTTGCATGTGAATGTTGGGTATGGATTTTATAGTGTTCGGTGTGGTTGGTGCGAGATGTTGCACCAACCCATGAATGATGAATGGTGAAAGGTAAGTAACTATAGTTGATAGATTTATATTTTTTTTGACATTCTATGATTAATTTTACCAATAAAGTATGCATGAAACACATGTGTTGTGGGGACCATAGTAGTATGGTTGTTGTTGATGATTTTCATTCTAGAATAAATGAAATAAGTATGCACAAGACATACTTTAGGTGTTGGTAATTCCATGTACATATAGGAATGTTATTTTTTTCAACATTCTCTTTAATGATATATAATTATGAGTGTACATCTGTATATACATATATTTAAACCTAGAATGTTGTGGGAAGTCAACACTATGAATCCAAAGATTTTATAGAAAACTATTAGTTTGCCTTGGGCAAATACTATTGAAGTCGTTGATTTAGGTGATAATAATTCCTCCTAATGAGGCAAGTTATATTGAAAATAGTTTTACTATTTAAAAATGAATATGGTCATGAGTTTATGGCTAACATAAAAATTCTTGTATGTGTATTTGTTTTGTTTGAGTTTTAGTTGAGAAATTATGGTTGAAGAGTGATAAAAACTCTTTTAGTGTTATATATTGAATTATTTTTGGTAATTGTAGCTTATAATGCATAATTATACATGGATTGACCTATTGTCTAGCATCATAAGTGGATGGAAATCAGGTAAAATTTATTGGTACTACATTGAGAGTAGCAATTTTCTAACAAGCTTGCCAAGGTAAGGGCAAGATTAAGCTAGATAAAAACTTATTACTTTAAGTATTAATGGTTCTTGGGTGAAACCATAGCCCTATGATGCACATAATATATATTTTTATTTATTATTTGAGTTCCATTATCAAAAAAATTCATAGATGGTATATGTTAGGGTGTGGAGCTAAAAGCTTCAACTATGCAGACGAAGAAGAGGAGGTTGTTGAAGTTCTAGAAGTACCGGCGTTGGTAGGATAACCGACGTCAGTCAAGATGAATGTAGAAGGCAACCAAAATCAGCAGGGAGTCAGTGGATGTCAGTCAGCACTAGACAAACAGGGACTGACGTTGGTCACCTATGGCGGTTCCAGAACTGTTGTTGACGAATAGTCAGTTAAGTGAAGCGAGTGTTTGCATGTTAAAGGGCTAATTATAGCCTCGAGTTGTGTGTCTAATTATTGTAATTAAAAGTCTATTTTTGTATGCATGGGATTCTATTTAAAGACCCATGGGGCATGTATTGTAAATCAAGTAGGCAAGTAAAGCATTGAAGCAAGGAAGCAAGGTCAAGGAGATCTACAAGCAAGTAAGGTCAAGGAGATCAGCTGAAGAATTCAAGGAGGGGATAACAACTTAGGTTATTGAGTTGGTTGTGGTTGAGAAAGAGAGAGAGGGAAGAAGGTCTTGAGGTGTGGCAAGCCTTTGAGGTGGAAGAAGAAGTGGCATCTTCTTTATTGTATTTTCTTCTAAGAGTATTTAATACAAGATTGTGTATTGTCTCTCAAATTCTTTGCTATTTCAAGTTTATAGTTACTTAATCATTCTGGTATAATTCCATGTTTAAATTGCTTATAATAAAAGTAATCAATTATGCTTCCTTGGAGGGGTTCCTAACAGTTGGTATCAGAGCTACGATTGTAGGAGCAGGTTATTGTTTGTTGATTACAGGTTACTCATAGGGGTTTCTGATTGAGTGGGAGTTCAACAATGGCAGAAGAAAGTAAGCTACGAATGGAAAAGTTTAACAGCAAGAATTATCAACATTGGAGGATGCAAATAGAGTATTATTTGTATCAGAAGGATTTGTACTTATTATTGGGTGGGGTTGCATGCAAGCCCACATATATGAAGGATGAAGAATTGAGTGTTCTTGATCAGAAGGCTCTAGGTTCCATAAGGTTGAGCCTTGCATCGTCTGTGATTTCCAACTTATCATAGTGCAAGATAACGAAAGAGTTGATAAAATCTTTGGCAAATTTATATGAAAAGCCCTCGGCTTCAAATAAGGTATTTCTTATGAAGCAATTATTTACTTTCCAAATGCAGGAATGTGGATTGGTACATACTCATCTTAGTGATTTCCATGGTTTGGTAAACTAGTTAGCTTCAGTCAATATTGTTTTTGATGATGAAGTAAAGGCTCTCTTAATTTTATGCTCTTTACCTGAAAGTTGGGATAGTTTGGTTATGGCAGTCATTCTGCATCTACTTCTAAAATCTTAAAATTTGATGATGTTGTGAGTGTGATCTTGAATGAATAAATACGTAGGAAAAGCATAGGTGAATCATCAGGGAATGTTCTAAGTGCAGAAAGCAGGGGAAGGCAAAGAGAGAAGGTTGAGCAAGGGAAATCAAGGTCAAAGGTGGGAAGGAGATCCGAATCCAGAGGTGTCACCTACTGGTTTTGTGGAAAGAGAGGACACACAAAGAAAGAGTGTTGGTTGAGGGATAAAGAAAATCAACATGAAGGTAATGAAGAAGCAAAGGATGCAGGTATTGTGGCACAAGAAGCTCTCATACTTTATTTGAATAGTCAGGTAGGATCAGGGGTTTTAGATTCTAGTTCTTCTTTTCATGCATCCCCAAACAGAGATTTTTTCCATGAGTATGTCCAGGGAGACTTTGGAGTGTTTTATTTAGGGGATGGTATGCCTTGTCAAATAGTTGGAAAAGGGAAAGTGCAGCTGAAATTGCAGATGGACAACACATGGGTGTTGAAGGAGGTTATGCATGTCCCAGTTCTAAAGCAAAGTTTGGTTTTTGTAGGAAGGTTGGGTGATGAGGGATGCACAATAACCCTCACAACAGATTCTTGGAAGGTTACCAAGGGTGCACTTGTTTTAACAAGAGGTAAGAAAGTAGGTACTCTTTATCTATCTACTTGTATTACTGATTCTACTTTTGGTTTATCTACTTCAGCTGTAGATTTGAAGATGTGGCTTAATAGGCTTGGTCACATGAATAAGAAGGGAATGGACATTCTTGATTCAAAAGGTATGAGTTCAGATTCAGAAGGCATAGATAGAGTTCATTATAGGAAAAGGAAATTTGATGCTTTTGATAAGAATAGGGAAGCCTTGGTGTTTATGGAGGAGATGAAGGATAGAGATCAGTCATAGGGGCTAATTAATTCTGAGTAGGGCAGTATGGATAGGGTTTTGATCCAAGATGAGCTTGCAGGTGAAGATTTCATCACTTACAGGAACACACAGACACTAACATCGGTCACTTAGAACCGACGTCGGTCAGGCAGATACCGACATCGGTCATGTGCAGACCAGCAGGGTCGGTAGAGTCAGGAAGGAGAAGTCTGATGTCAGTCAAGCAAGAAATGATGTCAGCATAGGGGACACTGGTGTCAGCTAGGGAAATGATGTTGGCAGTCAGGGTCAATGTAGGGAACTGACATCAATCAGATGCAGACTGGGAGATGGTTGAGATCGATCACTGGAACGGATGTTGGGTGGACAACAAGCTGTCAAGGAGTCTCAAATGCCCATATGGAGGTCAAAATGGGTAAGTGAACCTCATATTCATTGTTCACCTTCTTTATATTGCTTACTGATGGTCAAGAACTAGGAAGATGTGAAGAGGGAATGTAGGTAGAATCCAAAAATAGTGGGAGCTTGGCATGGATGAGGAGTGTGAGTCCTTGGAGAAGAACCAAACAGGTATTTGGTGGTGGAGTTGTCAGCTGGAAGAAAGCATTGGATGAGGGATGGATTCCCATGTTAGAGAAGAGAGTGGATGGACATGTGAGATAGAAGGCTAGGGCATATAGTCTTGAGTAGGCTACAGGACAATGGAGGTTTGACCATTGTATTTATCTTTACCAGGATGGATAATATTAGCTACATTATCCTGTTACTGTATTGTGTTGCTTGTTGCAGGGTTTCATATATAGGGAGTTTCTAAGCTAAGGGTAAAGTTAGTTCAGAGGTATGTCATGAAGAATTTGGGAGCAACAAAATTCTTTTGGCATAAGTGACAGGTATTGCATCACAGGTTTTGTGGTGGTTGGTCTTCAAGAGTGATTTTGAAGAGGGATACAGAGCCAAGGGAACAAACTAGATGGTGTACAGGTATAGGTACAGTTGCATCTATTTATCTCCAAGTGGGAGATTGTTAGGGTGTGGAGCTAAAAGCTTCAACTATGTAGATGAAGAAGAGGAGGTTGCTGAAGTTCCAAAAGTACCGACGTCGGTAGGATAACTGACATCGATCAAGATGAATGCAAAAGGCAACCAGCATCGGCAGGGAGTCGACTGACGTTGGTCAGCACCAGACAGATAGGGACCGACGTCAGCCACCTGTGGCAGTTCCAGAACTACTGTTGACGAACAGTCAGTTAAGTGAAGCGAGTGTTTACATGTTAAAGGGCTAATTATAGCCTCAAGTTGCATGTCTAATTATTTTAATTAGAAATCTATTTTTGTATGCATGGGATTCTATTTAAAGACCCATGAGGCATGTATTGTAAATCAAGCAGGCAAGTAAAGCATTGAAGCAAAGAAGCAAGGTCAAGGAGATCTACAAGCAAGTAAGGTCAAGGAGATCAGCTGAAGCATTCAAGGAGGGGATAACAACTCAGGTTATTGAGTTGGTTGTGGTTGAGCAAGAGAGAGAGGGAAGAGGTCTTGAGGTGTGGCAAGCCTTTGAGGTGGAAGAAGAAGTGGCATCTTATTTATTGTATTTTCTTCTAAGAGTATTTAATACAAGATTGTGTATTGTCTCTCAAATTCTTTGATGTTTCAAGTTTCTAGTTACTTAATCATTTTGGTATAATTCCGTGTTTAAATTGCTTATAAGAAAATTAATCAATTGTGCTTCCTTGGAGGGGTTCCTAACAGTATAGGTGTGTGTAACACCTCATTTTGCTCACCTTGCCTTCACAAAAGGAAACCAAGTTGAAAGGATGGTTTTCTAGCCTAGTTTAATGAAGTGTATAGTTGGCCTAGAGGTAGCATTTGTATTTATATAAGTTAAGGCTATGTGCTTACTCATGATGTGAGTTTGATGAACCCACTCACTATACCAAGAAGGTAAGAGTATGACTATATTTCTTGTTTTGTTTTTATACTAAGCAAGTGCATAGTATGCATGACTGTTATGTTGATAATAATTTATAAAGTTATCAATTTGGTTATTCTACTCTTGAGTTATATATTGAATTATTGTAAAGGGTAATGTTTTGTGAAAAGAGTATTAAAGTCTATTTTCAGGTATAACATGATTTTTGGTTACAGATTTTTTCACTAAGATGGATCCTCCTTAAGGAGGGAAAGATGTCACATTTCTACCAGTTGACACCATTATCCAATCAATTGGAAAAAGGTCTAGTAGTATGTTATTTGGATTTTAATCTTAAGTATTCCAGTCATGCTAATATATATATATATATATATATATATATATATATATATATATATATATATATATATATATGTATATATATATATATATATTAAGTGAACTATTTAAGTTTTATGTATATATACATACATATATGAAAGTGTGTGTATATATATATATATATATATATATATTCATAAATCATATTTCATCATGTTCTTAATGTTTATGAGCTTATGCTTGTGACGACATTGGCCTATGTATTAAAAATGGAATTTTAATTGTTTAAGGTTGTATTGCATTGAAGTCTAAATGCTTAGGCATTTGTAATGAACGTATAATTTTGGAATGGTTAGTCTTATGCATTAAAGGGACTTGTGATTAATTTTTAAAAATTAATGCCTTGAATGTGTTAATAAACCTTGTTTTGTCCTATGTCATGGCCGTTGAAAGGCCGTATAACCTTATTAATGCATAGCCTAGTAAATAAAGGCTTATTTTTAAATTGTTTGTCATTTTTTGGCATGGGGGTGTGGTATTAGGCTCACAACCTAGGTAGAGAGATGGATTTGAGACCATGAAGTGGTCATAAACCTTGAGACAAGGTTGTTCACCAAATACCTAAGTGGTAAAACAAGTGAAAATAATTGAAACATTATACTCCCCCTAATCATGATCCATGTGGGTTTAACCTATATACTTGAGTTTGGAAAGAAATAGTAAATGTATGAAAGAAGATTTACCTTCCTTATATAGGCCATGAATTTACCACAACTATCATTTTATTTTTTTGTGTGAAACATTGACCCCTTAGATTTGGTGATAGGGTTTGAATAAGGGAAATAATGGGGTGAGTAAATCATGGATAAAATAAAGGGTTGCAAGCTTGAATTTTGGGCCATAGTGTCAAGAAAAGATAAATAAGGGAAATAAATATGGATTGGAGAGATATTAGGTGGATGGCTTAGAGGAGAAAAATAGAGTAGAATCGAATGAAAAGAGGTAGATCTAGGTGCATAAGGTTTGTAATGGCACTACTTCTACTGGTATGGCATCACCATGAGAGGAAAAGTCAAGTTTTAACCTTGCATACATTATTTAGGCATGTGAACCCCTTGTCATATTCTATTAAATATATTTATTTTAGTTTTATAAAGCTTTTTTGAGAAGCATATTGGGACATACACCCATATTGGTATGTTTCTCCATACCCACATAGATCTATGCCATGGTTAGGTGTACGAGGGTTTGTATGGGTGAAATTACATGAAAAACCTTTTATTATGTTTTAGGTTTCTTAAATGAGTTGGCTGCTTTCTCAAATTAATCAGGCCAAAATGATTATATGGTTATGGCTAAAATAATATCTGGATTGTATTATATTAGGGAAAATTTATTTATTGCATATTTAAAGCTAAAGGTTATTTCATAAAATTTGTATGCATTTTATTTATATGTTGATGATATGGTAAACCTTTCCTAAATATTGAAATTACTACTTGGAAGAAAAACTACTATTGTTAGTTAGTAAATTGATAATATCCATTTCCATGTTAGGTATCCTTCTTGAGCATGGTTTTAGCCTCTATAATGAATGAGACCTCTTCATATGACTCCACATGTAATACTACAACCCTATTGGCATAGACTCCCACTTAAATATAAATAGTGTTATTCATGCATTTTTGGTTGAGCTATGATTACCCATCATATGATGAAATTATGGTTTTTATGATCAACTATGAAAGCTAACACTAGAAATTAACATATAGGATGATTTACCTATTATGCATCCATAACATTCTTATATGATTCTTAATCTTTAATGCTCACTTATTTGAATGGCAACGTGTTGATCTTACAGTCATTATGGTTTATATGGTTGGGTATACAAGAAAAAAAGGTGAAAAACTAGTGTATAGCCACTTAGTTGTGCTTTTTATGGTACGACACAATTTATGTTATGTATTTATGTTGAAATTTATTTTGTTGTATGCTTATTAGTATTTCTTAGATTCATATTTATTTTTTAGCAAGGACGGTTGTCAGAGGTTGTTCTTACAATGATAAGTAGTCAAATTAATATTTACCTTACTCACATGGCTTATATTTGACATTGGCTTTCTTTTAGAGGTGGTTGGAAAATATTTAGAATTTTATGTTCTTAAGAAATAATCAACTGCCTTACACTTTTAATTGCATTATTTTACCTTGGATGGTTGTGATCACATGAGGAAAAATAAATTGTGACTAGTTATGAGAAGATGAGAATTGAAAATCTCTTGGTTGTTATAACCATTCATATGCTTGATATGTACATAGTTGTTCTAATTTTACAAAATTTTCTTGGGTTTACATTTCTTCTGCTTGTTTATATGTTTTATATGATGGTTCATTGATGACTATACCTTTTAAAAAAATAGTACAACAATAGTTTATGGGCTGCCCATAATTAGTCAATATGGGATTAAGTTCATTTGTTGTTTTCCCTCTTGTTGGACTTATATTTTTAAAGTAAAATTTATATTTTATAATGTTTTCCAATGAGGATATTCACATTTCTAGCTTTGTGTTGACACATCATTTACCCCTTTGCATTGCAGATATTTTATCTAGTTGGCCATCACTTCTTATTTAGGTTTTTTGATCTAATTGTTACATGTTGAAGGTCATTTACGTCATTTTTAACCCATGGAGGGTTATGGGGTGATAAAGTGTTGGTAGAGTTTATTTAAATTCTAAATTAATATATTTGGCATATATTTTATTGAATTTTTGATTCATACATTTTTACTTATGGGATAACACAATGGTTTCCCAGTGTTGATGCCTTTGGGTTTGTAATTGTATTCATATGTAAAATCTATCAAATTTTATATTCTATAGTGTTTCATTTGTACTATGAGAAAAATCTTTGTTTAAGGATTGATTATATTATATTACAACTTTGCATTTGAATACTTCAACCTTACGTGTGACTAAATGTAAGTTATTAGATTTCCCTAGTGTTGGGAAGAGTTACCCATGTAGTTTAGTAATGAAAGGCTATGATAACCATGGCTGGGATATTTATGCAAATGAATTAATGTTATTTATATTACCTTAGCTATTATTTTACATAATGGGAGGTGATTATGCTATTATTTTCTTGTTGGTTAGTTGTGGGGTGCTTGTAGCATACTAGTTATTTATTTTGGCATGTCCAGTCTTGTGAACACTTATTTCTTAATCAATTAAATGTATAGATGATTTCATATATGTATGCATACATGTGGTTAATAATTCCATCTCATGATAAAAAGTGCTAAAAATTATATCGTAAATACACTATGTTTTGGTCTTATGGGATTTGTTTTATAATGTTATTTTCAGTGGTTTACACCTCCACATTAACATGTGAATCTAACCAAATGGATGTTATGTTTTCATTAATTTACCCTTGCTAATATGTAATTTTATACAAATGTGTTCCATTTTTTAGTGCAATATTAATCATTAACAAATTGATAACCAATGAATCAATTATTATTATCTTAAGGGTGTGAATTTAGCCATGATAAATGGTTATGCATTTGATTTATGGGTTATCCTTAACTTGGAATTAAATGAAATCAACCATAAATAATGATTGTTAACTAGAATTGTGGGTTATGCTCCAATGCTCAACATGTTTTATTTTGGTGTAATACCCTTGGTATGCTTGGTCAACCATATGCAAGCCAAGATTTTTTGGTAACCAACTATTCATTGATATATCCTTAGCCGGCCTAAACTTATGACATGGTAATTAGCCTAGTGTTTGAGTTATTATTCAAGTAAGTCATTGTTATTTTGGTTAAATTATTAATTATTATTAATTTAAGGATTTGGGGTAAATTATTAGTGTGAGAACACTAGGGTCAAGGAATTTATAAGCATAAATCTGACTAGGTAGCATAATCATGTGAATCCATTTTAATAGTTGGTGTTCATCTTGTATCGGGTAATAATTCTGATAGTTGTGTCCATGCTTGATTAGTGTGTTTTTTAAGGATGCCATGACCTTTCATGTATAGGCACTATGGCTGGGTGGATGTCAAGTGTCCATGTTAGCGTTTAAGACTATGGTTATCTAATGTTATAGTAAACATTTTCATCTTATTTGGCCATACATGGAAGGATGAAATTCATTATGTGATGGAGTATGAGTGCATTGACCCTTAAGCTTATGGATTGTGGATTCTTGATATAATAGGTATAAACCTAAACTAGTCCTTGATTATGAGAACATAAGGTTCTAGATTCATAATTTTTATGTTTGGGTCACCTTCATACCAAATTGATGTTAGCTACTCATAGACCCTTGAATGTTATAAGGTTGGCATGAGACAAATCTTGACTTATTGGTACCTTGGTACCCCTTTTAGGACCTATTGTACCTATTATGGTACTTGTTATCATGTTGGTATAATTAAATTGAACTAGTAGTTGACTAGCTATTATGTTGAACCTTACCCTAGGTCAGTAACCTGGTTAAGGATATCCAAATATTTGAGTGAACCTTATTACCTCATGAGTTTCCAAGTCATAACCATATAGGGTTATCAGATTATTATATTGGGTTGAGTATCCCTAGGTGGTTTGATAAGGACAATGTGTGCCTTCTAAGTTTTGAAGGCTATTAATGTAGACTCGTACACTAATACCCATCAAATGGTGTTTCACCCTTTAGGAAACCTCTTTATGGAATCCTTGAGCAGTAGTCATCTTGGTATAAGAATCTCATTGACCCAATACATTATGAATTGATTACTCATTTGGTGTAAGATCATGTTATTGCATCGTGCATGGTAGAGTGGTGTAGTGGGCTATTTACGTGGTTATGTTGTGACCTTATTAATAATTCCCAATTATTTTTTGGTGGGTTGTTTCAAAAGGTTAATAAAAAAAACAATTTATTTAATTGTTAGCATAAGAGGGCTAACATGTGAAAATAAACAAATAAATATATATTTCATCTTTAATTTAAAAATTTAATTATTGAATTTTCTAAGTCTAAAAGGAAAAGTATCAACTTACAGTTAAATAGAAAAGTTAAATTAAAACTAATTAATTAATTCCATGTAGACATGCCAATATTTAAAAAATAACTCAAAATCTAAATTTCAAGGTCAAAGGACTTTTCCCCATTTGAAAGTGGCCCCACTTGTTGGATTGAACTAATCTAACCCTTAGGATCAAATAAAATAATTTTATAACTCTAACTCTCATTATATTTTATTTTTATTTTCATGTTGCACAGGTTAAAAGCAAGGAAGTTCAAGATGAAAAATTTACTCCAAAGTGAAGATCTCATTTCTTATTCTAATTGTATGTATGTATATATATATATATATATATATATATATATATATATATATATATATATTATATTTCTTTATTTTTTGGTTTATAAATACTTTGAGTGTGTGTGTGTGTGTGTGTGTGTGTTAGGGATTGGTTTATTACATTGTGTGAGTTTAGATATTTACCAAGACATATTGAACCATTAGCCATGTATTGTCCTAGATGCAAGAAGAAGCATGCAATAAGGGAATGTCCTTTGGATAAAATGGAAGTATGTCTTGTCTGTGAATATAAAGAACATGATACTCATGCTTGTTCTCTTCTTACATTCATAAAAAATCAGCTCAAATAAATCAATACATCAGCCACCACAAAAGAATTAAATTTTGTTCAGAGACAACCTAATCAAGGATAGTTTATGATAAGACCAACTCCTAATCCTTGGATGATGGCATGGATAGCTCAAATAGTACCACAAAGTTGGGGACATCCACCTTGGGCTCCTTAACCCACATGGCATCCTTAGGATTGGGCAAGTCAATCTTGGAATACTCAAGGACATCAACAACCTTGGGTTGGTCAAGGAAATCTTTATACTTGGCCACAACCTAGATGGAGCCCTAGCAATTATGTGCAAGGAAAAACATATCCAAATCAGAACCAACAAACCATAATGGGACCTCCATCACAAAATCCAATAGATTTAAAAACATTAATCTAAAAAACTTATATGAAAAAGGGAACTAAGTTTAAATAATAAACAAAGACTAACTCTTGTTGACTATTCAAGGTTCTAAAATTATTTATTAAACCCATGATTCTACTAAATATTACATAAATAATCTAAAAATAATTATTTATTCCTACGGTAATCATGAATGGAATAAGATGATCATATGGTGTTGACAACTGATTTAATTATATAATAAAAAAGACCTTATAATTCCTTCTAGGTATGGGCTATTAAAATAAATAGAAGGTGATCTATAGTATGAGTGATTCACACCAAGATACTATTGACATAGAATATTTCACCCTTGGCACGAGGTCAAGCTCCTGCCTTCTTCACACAATAATGGAAACTCCTCTCTCCCCTATGGGATGGCAAAGCTGGAGAGGAGAGTCTCTAGATAAGGGCTAGCTCCCTTTGATGCATCATGTTTATTCCAGCAAGTGCAACACCCACACACACACACACACACACACACACACACACACAAATATAAATAATAAAAGGGGGGATGAAAAGGGAGAGAGATGCAGGAAAAACAAACCTACTCTAAAAGAGGTGATGCACCAAAATAAGTCAACCTTCACACATCCACTCTTAGAATCAGACAAATACATACATACACTACACACTTGGCCGAAGGACCAGGCTGTAAAAGACTGGCAGGGAGGCTTTTATGAAAACACAAGAAACAAAAAATCACTGAGGCACTATGAAATGCACACTATAAGTAACTCCTTCTGTTCTAGTCTTCTCAAATGTCAGCTCTTCTCCTTTTAGTTGCAGAAATGGCACCTTGTAGATAATAGGTCTGCTGGTGTTGAACCTATGAGAGCATCAAGAAACAATGACTAGACACAGACAAACACTCAAGACATACTCTGAAATATCTAACCAAATGGAGGTAAAAAACTGCGTTTATTTGATTCAAGTGAAATTTTGCCAGGACTATGCCTTACAAATGTGGAAGATGATTACAAATGAACAAGTCTACAATATATATTAGAAGCAAAGAGGCCTATTTAGCATTCATTTTTTAAGTGGCATACGTGTCCCTTCGTGAAAAGAAATAAGTCGCTCAAAATATTAATGATCTATTCATTTGTCTACTCAAAATCTGCATTTCTTGCTTGGGTGACTTACATGGTTTGCCTTCCAATTTAATGTGAAATAGAGAAAGCAGTTGCACTGCTAGCTGCTATCATTCCAAATGATCAATTCGCTAGCACTATTTCAGTTGCCAAAGTCACTTCTCCAATTTGCACCAGTTGGACTTAATTGCTCACTCATCACATGCTTATCACTTGTCCATTTGTCCTAACTAACTCATTTGGCCCTAGGGCGAACATCTTGGCAGGTCGCTGCATTTTGAGCCCCTTTCCATGGCTATCGCTTCCTTCATTTGAAAACAAATAGTTATTCTATTTGCTAAATTTGATGCTCAAATGGCTGTTGAGCTTTGAAAACCAATGGACAAACCATTCTACTAAACAATTTCTTTAGGTGAATTTCCCTAGGTTTGCCTGACTGTAGCTTTTTGCTTGAATTTTTGCAAACAAATTGTCCACGAGAATTTCTTGTAGAAAAAAAGTCTGCGAGAATTCCACTGGGGCTTTTTTGCATTGTTTTTTTTTTGAAGTGGCCTGAATTCCTTAGAAAGCCAATGAACCAATATTGAATTGGACTTGTTAAACTTAGGCCGAACCAAATAGAGAAACACTAGCATAAACTTGTGCACCCTGGAACAACTGCCTTCGAATGGTGAAGAAAAAAGGTGAACAATTTTGGCCTGTGAGTAAAAAAAATGGTCAACAGATGGTGACTCACAGGGGAAGCATGCCTATCATGCTTAGAATCTAGCTGCCTTGAAAATCCATTGGGCATGGAGTTAGATAGTAACTTTGAGAACCAGCAACAGCTCTATTAAAACTTAGAACCAAACACACAAATCCACCTCTAAGGAAAGGAAAACACACACAAGACTAAGAAAAATATTTGTGCAAACAACACTTAGGGAAAACAAGGAAAGAAAATTGAAAGCAAACTACTATATACAGCTAACCAGGTATTTTTGATTCCCTCTTGGATCAAAGGGAAAACTTCTAACATCCTTTTCCTAGCAAGAAGACTTATGGTGCCAGGCAAGTAGTTGAATGAAAAGGAGAGCTGGTGACCTGCTCCTCTTGCCTGTCACTTGATTCAGCTTGTACCCGAGTGGAGATTCAAACATGCTTCCAACATATACATACTCTATTTGTTCTTGGAAGCTTGCTTCCTATTAGTTCTTCAGGATGGTGTATCTCATCAAGAAATCAATTGCTACCGGTTCATCACCATAAGCCCCTTGATATGCACCCTTGACTGGCTTGCTCTCTTCTGCCTCATGCTCAAGTTCCATGGTATGACCATCTTCCTTGATGAATTCAAAGAAGGTATCTTCAGATTCACTAACGTCTTGAAGGGGTAGATCTGAAAACCTAAAGCCTCTTTACATACTTGTTTGAACCCCAATGCTGCCTTCTCCACTCTTAACCAGCTCATAGCCTCCTAGAAGAACAGTGCAACCTGCCTCAATGACTTCAAACAAATTATTCAAAGCATGAATAAGAGATTGTCCATGCTCCTCCATGTCACCTAAGGTGATCTCTTCCTCATCCATACTCATGAAGTCTCCCTGATCAGTCATGAACTGAGCATACTCCTCTTCACTTGCTTCCCTCAAGACAAGTTCCTCCTCAAGAAGGGGTGAAGTGGAAGGCTGACAGATGAACTCATGTGGAAGAGGAGGCAGTCTTTGAACTAGAATCAAATGATTCTCCCCTTTCCATTTGGCCAACACTTCACCTATATTAGGCATGGCCTAATAGCTCTCTTGGGGATGTGTAGGTGGGGTGTGTTCAGACATGGAATATGTTGTTGGGTCTGAACCATCCATCACACACTGGCTAAGGAATCTCTCTTTAGATTCCAAATCTGCAATCCACCTATCCATATCTTCCTAGAAAAGCCTTTCTCAGAAGTCACAATCATCATCAGGAGCAGGAGCAGTCCCATCTTCTTCAAGGTTTTGAGCAAAACCTTTCTCTTCTTCTTCCTTTCTGCCCCAAGATTCCACTATTTGCTTCTAGTTCATGATCTTGGGATTGGAATCTTGCTTCTATAAATAGGCAGCAATTTTATCATCTTTAAGGTCCTGAGCTAGTTCATGATGTTCCTTCTTCCAGCTTGGAAATTGGAGATCATGTTGAAAGACTTGAGGAGGTTGGGGAAGATTTGGGAGGGTTTGCTCATGTATAGGAAGAGCTATCTAAAAAGAGGCATGCTAAAAAGCTAGGTGCACCGGATTGAGGGTAGGATCGATTGATGCATTAGATGAGTCAGAATGAGCAAGTGCCATCTGATAGAAAGGATTTGGCATACAAGAGGGATTTTTCTCTAGAATAGGAGAGGGTAGAATTTGGGCCAAAATTTCTTGATTTTCATCCCTCCACTTTACCAACACTTCATCAATATTGAAATTAGCTTGTGGATTGGTGGAAGGGGTGTCTTTTGGTGTCAACTCCTCTACAAGGTCTGAAAGCTCCATCTCTCTTTCTCTAAGCAGTCTCATCCTAGCTTCCAATTCCTCAACCCGCTTAGCCAGATAATCCTCACCTTGTACTTCTTGGAGCTTGTGGGAAACACCATACAGATGGGGAGTGCATGAAGATTTTCATGAAGTGCAAGGAGCTTCCTGAGGAAGGGTGGGGGGAACTTGAAAAGGACTAACCTCATCTTGTACCTCACACTCTTGGACAATGTCTTTTTCCCCCTTGTTATTCTGTGACTCAACCACTTGATTCTAGCTCAAGAAATTTGGACTGGGCATCTCCTTTGGGGTTGATGGGGCCACAATGTGAGAGGGTAGTGAAGATTTAGATTCCACTTCCCTCACTGCCAAGATGGACTACTACATCTGAAGATTTTCCACTTCGATCTGTCTATCAATATTAGCCTTAAACATAAGGTTTGCTGTTTCGAAACTCTCCTCAACATAATTGGGGAAAGGACTTTGACAGGCTTGACTTGGCTCATAAGCAGGGGCTATATATGACTGATATGATGCTTGGGGTAGTGAGTTGTAGGTTGATAGACTTGGTAAGGTTGCCTCTCATAAATACTTAGCTTCTCCTCCACAGATGCAATCAAACCACTCACATCCAGCATCTCATTTGTAAGCCTATGCCAATTAGCTCTTTCAATAGGAACCCATTCCTTCTTAACCTAATCCAGTGCATTCCTCACTTGATGGATGTTATGATCAAGAATTTCTTGGCCACATCCCCTTCTGGTGTTAAGATCTATTACATACTTTTCATATCCCAATAGTGCTTGCTTGAAGGCAGAAATGGGTTGATTGGCAAAGAGACTGGGTTGAGTGGGAGTAGTGACATATTGAGAAGACTAGCCATAAGGCTGATATAGCTCATGAATGTGCTGGGATTAGCCATATTGAACCTGATAAGGATCAACATAAGGCTGGTAAGGATCATATCCATGCTGACCAAGGAAACTAGGGTCTATGGCTCTGAATGATGGGGGTATACATACCAGAATATGCTTCTTGATGGTACAGTACCATAACTACTTAACCAGTTGTAGTGAGTAAAAAACTTGTGGTCCCATTAGGCGTGCCAAAAAATGTTGACGTAGAATATTGCACCCTTGGCAGGAGGCCAAGCTCCTGCCTTCTTCACGCAACAATGGAAACTCCTCTCTCCCCTGTGGGATGGCAAAGCTAGAGAGGAGAGTCTCTAGATAAGGGCTAGCTCCCTTTGATGCATCATGTTTATTCTAGCAAGTGCAAAACACACACACACACACACACACACACATAATAAAGGGGGGGATGAAAAAGGAGAGAGATGCAGGAAAAACAAACCTACTCTAAAAGAGGTGATGCACAAAATAAGTTGACCTT
This sequence comes from Torreya grandis, assembly GCA_037957365.1. Classification (NCBI taxonomy): domain Eukaryota; kingdom Viridiplantae; phylum Streptophyta; class Pinopsida; order Cupressales; family Taxaceae; genus Torreya; species Torreya grandis. Next base: position 588,342 of record JARHVA010006211.1, read on the forward strand.
CACACATCCACTCTCAGAATCAGACAAATACATACATACACTACACACTTGGCAGAAGGACTAGGCTGCAAAAGACTGGCAGGGAGGCTTTCATGAAAACATAGGAAATAAAAAATCACTGAGGCACTGTGAAATGCACACTATAAGTAACTCCTGTTTTGGTCTTCTTAAATGTCAGCTCTTCTCCTTTTAGCTACAGAAATGGTGCCTTGTAGATAATAGGTCTGCTGGTGTTGAACCTATGAGAGCATCAAGAAACAATGACTAGACACAGACAAACACTCAAGACATACTCTGAAATATCTATCTAAATGGAGGTAAAAAACTGTGTTTATTTGATTTAGGTGAAATTTTGCCAGGACTATGCCTTGTACAAATGTGGAAGATGATTACAAATGAACAAGTCTACAATATATATGAGAAGCAAAGAGGCCCATTTAGTGCTCCTTTTTAAGTGGCATACATGTCCCTTCATGAAAAGAAACAAGTCGCTCAAAATATTAATGAGCTGTTTATTTGTTTGCTTGAAATTTGCATTTCTTACTTGGGTGACTTACATAGTTTGCCTTTTAATTTAATGTGAAATAGAGAAAGTGGTTACACTACTGGCTGCTATCATTCCAAATGATCAATTCGCTGGCACAATTTCACCTGCCAAAGTTGCTTCTCCAATTTGCACCAGTTGGACTTAACTGCTCACTCATCACATGCTTGTCACTTGTCCATTTGTCCTATTTGACTCATTCGGCCCCTAGGGTGAACATCTTGGTGGGTCACTACGTTTTGAGCCCCTTTCCATGGCTATCACTTCCTTCATTCGAAAACAAATGGTTATTCTATTTCGCTAAATTTGATGCTCAACTGGCCATCAAGCTTTGAAAACCAATGGACAAACCATTCTCCTAAACAATTTCTCTGGGTGAATTTCCCTGAGTCTACCTGACTATGGATTTCCACTTGAATTTCCATAGACAAATTATCCATGGGAATTTTTTGTGGACAAAAAGTCTGTGAGAATTCCTCTGGGGCTTTTTTGCATTGTTTTTTTTTTGAAGCGGCCCGAATTCCTTAGAAAGCCGATGAACCAATATTGAACCGGACTTGTTGAACTTAGGCCAAACCAAATAGAGAAACACTAGCATTAACTTGTGCCCCCTGGAACAACTGCCTTTGAATGGTGAAGAAAAAAGGTGAACAATTTTGGCCTATGAGTAAAAAAATTGGTCAACAGATACCAAGCAAATCAAGGTCAAAAATAAACCATTCACAAGCCTTGGTAGGTAAGATAAGTTAATGTAATTGTCAATGTCTAGAGTTGGTAGAAATATTGAAGCCCAGGTGCATGTCACAGACAAATGGGTTAAGGCATCTCGATGGCAATACAATTTGATGATGGAGATAATGGCAGTGAAGCTAAATGTAAATACACCAATCTAGGAAGATTTGTAATGCTTTTTTTTGACAGCTTACCATTACATTAGATCCCATACTTTTTATTAATAATTTCTCATGTTTAAGTTGCCGATACAAATATATTTGTGTAGGTTCATATGACACCTTCCTCTCACCATGTTACATGTGGGTTGTAAAATTCACTTTTTAAAACTCATTCACACAATTTGATTATAATGACTAGTGAATAGAACTGAGCAGGGTGGTGAATAACAAGATGATAGAGGCACAAGATCATGCAAAATGATCTCCCAATGGTCACCGATACCCAGACTAAAGTTATAATGAATAACACATAAATCTACAAAATTTAATCTTTATCAAAATAAAGTAGGTCTACAATGTTGTATGGATTTAATAGAAAATGGTACTAACTTTAGAATTTTGCTTGTGTAGAGAATCTATAGGATGGTAATAGCATAGAGAGTCATAGGATTGATAAGGTTGTAGGTTCTTGTTGGGTGTCATTATCCCCTTCATTTAATCAACTTTCTATTGATGTCATATTTAACCAGGGCTGTGTCTGAAGCTGTATGTAACAAGAGGAATCATAATGATTTAGTAATTAAATGGGGGTATTTGTATATTTTTCTTGTTTTGGTGGGGGGGGGGAGGGTTTAATGTCTTAAGGATTTCTTGGTTAAAACCTTATTGAAATCAAACTATGCAAATATGCTAGAAATAAACACACGTTACAGGAATGAAATTGATTGCTAGAAATAAACACACATTGCAGGAATGAAATTGATTGCTGGAAATAAACATGCGTTGTAGGAATGAAATTGATTACTAGAAATAAACACACGTTTTAGGAATGAAATTGATTGCTGGAAATAAACATATGTTGTAGAAGTGAAAATTTAATCTAAAATGCCTATAGGAACAAATTTACAATAAATCTTAATTTTAAAGAGTTGGAAGCATTTATAAATTTAACAGAGTTACCTATTTACTTTTGCTAATAGAAATATAAATATCGACAAAAATGAATATCCTATTCCTTTGGAGGAGTGGGCCCTTGCTCTGCCTAGAACAAGATTTGAATAATTTAATTTTCTTTCAAAATAGGAATGGCTATTTCATTGATAAAAAAATGTTTTGTATTACCAATATACTAAGTTATCCTTTTTCTCTCTATTCTTCTACTATCTTCTCTATTTGTCTTCTCCTTTTTTATTATCTATATCAAGTCTGTATATATAGATGCTTTGATGGATATAACTATTTAATAGATATGATAGAACAGAATTTTGCCCAGAATAGATGTTGAATCAAGATGTGGTTAGATGTCTAGCTGTGTGATAATTGTCTTGATTCTACCAATTCAAAAAATTGGGAATCTGTTCCTGATTCAATGGGATCATTAATCTTTAACAAATAGTTGGCCGTTTAGAATAGATCCTGATCAGTTCCATATCTAGCCAAATAAGTTTTGGAACTTATTTGAAGGAGTACCAGAGATAAATATAGAGTTCCAAAGCTAAGTCCAAAAAAGTGACAACTTGAAATAGTATGGTGAAGTTTTGGAACTGACTGTGATGGTTCCAGAACAGATTTTGCAGGTTCTAAAACTAATCTTAATTGAGTCCAATGCTTCAAAAAAACATGTAATCCACTTCATATTTATTCTTTAGCCTAATGATGACTTGTTTTATTGCAAAACTAGAATTTTCCAACACACTTGTTAGGATTTACAAGTCTTTTAAAATGTTAGAATCACAATCAACAAAAGATGGGTAATCAATCCTAACTCATCTCAGATCAAAATAAAAGTTACAAAATGAAATCAAACTTAATAAAAAGAGAGAGTAAGATGAGGTCATTTATTATACATTTAATGGGAATATCTTGGCCTCATCATTTCCCCCATACTTACTTATTTGTAAGTCCCTTTACAAACTTCGCTCTTCAAATTCGAGATTGTATATCCTGCACTCCATTTGATTACTCAGATCAAATGGCTAAAACTAAATGTCCCAATGCTTTGACTCAAAAGTACTATATCATGCTCCTATTTCTAATTTTATTTTCCATTCCTCAAACTGAGTGGGATGTTGAAGTTCTCTATTTTTCCAATGAGATATGGGGGTGAGAAGTACAGGTGGCCTTGTCCGCATTCCTATCCATATGCTCAGAGGAGTTTCATTGATCCAGGGAATTATTGTGCATAAAGCTTTTTCCCTTTCTAAACTCTAGATCAAATTTGAAGGGGATATTACTTCCCTTCTTTTCAATTCCACCAAGATAAATTCCCATCTTTTTAAATATGCATCATAGATATTATCAAAATTTGCCCTTTCATAGGAGGTGAAGACATCCATGCTTTGTTGTAAACTGAAAAGATAAGGTCCCTTGAATATATCATTAAATGCATGGGATTAGAAATATGTATCAAAGGCAGATGGATTACCATAATGAATTCTCATACATAGACCAGATGAACTAGCCTTTGACCAATGTTCTAACTCCCTTTCTTTCCATGCAATCTGATTTTGAAGAACAGAGACAAATGTGTTAAGTTAGCTTTCTCCTACATACAAATTGATCATAAAACTTGTATTTCTTTCTAGCATAAAATTGCAGAGGTAAAATTTATAAAGAAGGTTTTTCTATTTTGTATTAGCTAAGGAGTAGGTAGCTGAGAAATCAGCTTCATCTTATATTTCATGTGGAAGGCCACATGTTATCCTTACCAACTGACAGTGAATGAATTATTCTTCTAAAAACATGCTATAAATAAGAGAAGGTCTTCTACATGCAAGCAACTTCTCACTCATCATACAAACTATTTGTATTTTCACAAGACATTTATACTTATCATTTTCCTCCTTGTAAAATTTATCTTCCCATTCCTTCCTTGCTTTTTCTTCTTCCACCAGTTTTCCTTTCAAGTCTATATTGGATGTTTTGAGTTCATTGAGTTCTCTGCATGTGTCATCCCATAACTACTTGAGTGGCAAAGAAATCAATTATTTTCTGTACAGAGAATGTTGACACATAGATCTGTATTATACATTTTTCCTCATTCTCTATTAGTTGCTTTTTAACTTTTGCTGATTCCTCATTCCTCATTCCTAGCTGTGAGCTAGTTTGTTAATTTTGAAAGGAGAATTTCTTTTTGTTCTAACCTCTTTTTGATTCCCATGATTCATTATTTTTTTATTGAATATTTCATAGGTTAGCTTGAAAATTTATTCTTTTATCAGCAAAACTGATGATCATAGCTATAAAACTAGTAGATTCAGTTGGTATTTTGGCAAAATTGGGTGCATAATTACTGTACTCAATTGCAGAACTACTATACTCAGCTACAGAATTGGCATATTCAGTTGCTTTAATCATAAAAATGATATTTTTTTTATGATTATCCACCCACTCATTCCATTACCAATATCCTTCTCATAATTTTGCACATTTAACCATGATGTATAATAGATGACTCATTATACTAATCTTTCTAAATCAAGTCTAATCACACATGCAAACTTTCATTTAACCTCTAATAAGTTAAAAACATAATTACCATCCTTGATGATGTAATCCCTCTATTATGTAGACACATCATCCCTAAAAAATGGTTATAAAATAATTAGAATTCAAAAAGTTTTATTTGAATTAGCCGTTTATTTGAGAAGATCAACATCATCACTGATTTTCAATTGATCCTCTTTTTTTTTGGGAAGAGAATGCCATTTACTGGTTTTCATTCTCTTCCTTTTTCTTTTTTTTTTTTTTTGGGGGGGGGGGGGGGGGGGTGGGGCGGTGGGGGAAGAGAACACTATTTACTAGTTTTCATTCCCTTCTCTTTATTATAGATTTCTTCATCTAGTTGTGTGATCACTTTGGAAGAACTAGGTTCTTCCATATGATCAAATTCTTTGCTTGCTTCAATCTGCTTCAAGAATTCATCTTTATTAGGAGTCTTTCTATAAAGTCTTAGCTTATGTCCATTGACCAAGAGTATTCTTCTGCTACCATCAATGGGAAGTAACTGGATAGAACCATTTTCAAATATCTGCTTGATCTGATAAGGTCCTAACCATCTAGTTCTTAATTTACCTTTGAATTGTTGGTACTTAAAATCAAACAGTAATGCCCAGTCTCCTACTTTGAATTGTCTTTCTTTGATTTGTGAATCATGCCATTGCTTCCTTTGACCTTGGATTATCTCTATCTGGTGAAGTGCTTCCATTCTGAATTCATCTAATTCATTAAGTTGAAGGATTCACTCCTTTTGAGCTACATCCAATTCAATTCCCACCTTAGCTACTATCCTCAATGTCTGTATTTCAAACTCAATAGGCAACAAGGGCTTTTTCCCATAGACTAACTCATATGGTGAAAACCCTGTTGTGGTTTTCCAAGTTGCATTTTAGGCCCAAATAGCTTCAAGTAGTATTTTTACCCAATCTCTTCTTTCATCTTCAACTATTTTAGTGAGGATGTTTTCTAATTCTCTTTTTGTTACTTCAACTAATCCATTTGCTTGCGGGTGATAGGGAGATGACTTCCTATGATTAATCTGATAATACATTATGAAGGCCTAGATCATATTGGACATAAATTATGGTCCATAGTCTAAAAATAATCTTCTTGGTACTCCAAACTTTACCATAATTCTGTGCCAAAGGAAATCAGCAACTGCTTCTTCAGTGGCATTTGTTAAAACTTACACTTCTACCCATTTTGTTACATAATCACTACACACAAGAATATGCTCAATTCCTTGTGAAGGAGGATTAAAAGGTCCAACAAAATCCAATACCCGTCTCTCAAATGGTTTAATCACTACTTGTGGTTATAGAGGCATTTCATTGGTAATGGTTGGTTGTCCCATCCTTTGACAAGGATCACACCGCCTGATATATCTCTTCACATCTTTGTATAGAGATGGCCAATAGTAACTAGTGCTAATTATCTTATGAGATATTCTTTTTAATAAATAGTTTTCTCCACTTGGTTTATCATGACATGCCCAAAGGATGTCAAAATTTTCATCTTCTCTTACACACTAGCATAAAACCAAATTAGGACCACATTTAAATAGCATTCCATTTAACCATTTGAATTGTGCACTGGTTTTAATTAAATTTTTATTTGATTTTTAGTGAAACAAGGAGAAAAATTCCCTGTTGTAAGATAATTTGCCATGTCATCAAACCATGGTGTGTTAGCTAAAATAACAAACAATTGTTCATGTGGAAAGTTATCCTTGACTGGATCCTGCTCCCCTTTACTGGTCAATCTTGACAAAAAATTAGATAGCACATTAGCTTTTCTTGGATTGTCCACAATGGTAATATCAAATTCTTGTAGAAGTAATGACCATCTAATTATTCTACCTTCAACCACTAGTTTGTTCATTAAAAATTTAATTTCTGAGTGATCTGTATGTATAAAGGTTTTATACCCTATAATGTAATGTCTAAATTTATTGATTGCATAGATCATAGCTAGAAATTATTTTTCAATGGTAGTGTAATTTTTTTCAGTGGGAGTAAGCTTTTTACTAAGATAGTAAATAGCATACATTCTTCCTTCTTCATCTCTTTGTCCCAAAACTGCACCATTTGAGGTATTTGATGCATCAGTTTAGATGTGAAAAGGTTTATCTCAATTAGGTCCTTGCAATATTGGGGCAATTACTAATTTCTCTTTAATTTCTTCAAAAGCATGTTGACATTGTTCATCCTAAATAAATTCACATTCCTTGGTAAGCAATTTAAACATGGGGGCTACAATTTTACTAAAATCCTTGATAAAACACCTATAGTATCTAGCATGTCCTAAGAATGATTTGATATCTATAAGAGTTTGAGGAATAGGCAAGTTTGAAATAATCTTGATTTTGTTTTGGTCAACTTGAATTCTTCTTTTTGAAATATGGTGCCCTAATACAATCCCTTCATCGACCATCAACAAATATTTCTCATGACTAAGAGACAAGTGATGTTGTTCACATCATGTTAATACTCTATCCAAATTTTTTAAGGCATCATCAAATGTATCTCCATACACAGTAAAGTCATCCATGTCTACAAAAATTACTAATAGAACTCTTTGAAAGGTTGCTAGAGCATTACATAGTCCAAATGGCAATACCCTGTAAGCAAAGGTACCCCATGGACAAGTAAATGTAGTTTTGTCCTGATCCTTAGCAGTAATTCATATTTGATTGTATCCACTAAATCCATCCAAGAAGGAAAAATACTATTTACCTGAAAGGTTGTCTAAAACTTGATCTATGAATGGTAAGGGAAAATAATCTCTCAGGGTGTCTTTGTTTAGTCCCCTATATTCAACACAAATTCTCCAGTTCTCATTTTTTTAGGGACAATTAAAAGAGGAGACACCCACTAGCTATCTAAGATAGGGTAGATAAAACCTACGTGTAATAGTTTTTCAATTTCTTGTTTGACTATATCCCTTAAGGCTAGATTAATCCTTCTTTGAGGTTGCCTAGCTAGTCTAATATTTTTAGTATAAATTTGATGAGTGTAGATACTCAGATGAATTCCTTTCACATCTCTATAGTCTGAAGAAAATGCTTTAGTATGATTCCTTAGAACATCAAATAGTTTGAATTCTTCATTATTCTTTAACCAGCTATTAATATTCAAAAAAAAACTTGGTTGAATATCAACATGTTTGGTTCCAGGATATGATGAACTAATTTGTTGAAAGGGTTCCATTAAGGTTTTTAGTGGATAGGCATGTGGTAATAATATATGATATGTAGCAACATCTCTGAAAGTTCCTAGAGGCAAAATGCTGGACAAAGGATAACATGAAGAGTTATGATACTTATCTTATTGCAAGTTAAACTCCTCGTTACTATTATTTTCCAAAAATTCTTCATCATCTCCTGATATCTGTAAAGTTGATGCTACAAATCCTTCCTCTCCCCAAGAGAAATCGTGTTCCCCCGAAGAGAAGTTATCTTCACTTGCAAAGAATTAGTGTGGTTCTAGAACCAACTATGATGATTCTAGAACTAACTGTGATGGTTCCAGAACTAACTATGATGGTTTTGAAACTAATCTTGACTACTCCAATGATGATTGATGTTCATTTAATGAAAGATTAACCATATCATCTATTTCCCATACATGATCCTATAATGTTATCATAGCCAAAGAAGATAGATTTTTCTCATTAATATCAGGATTATCAACCCATAATTTCACTTGATTATCAATAAAAGGTCATGCAGATGGATATAATGAAATTTTCTTAGAATTCTTACCATTTAAAATAGTCATATCACCTAACCTGTAATCAATTAAGGCAACAACTATAGCTAACCATGGTCACCCCAAAATAATGGGATAACTAAGTGTTTTACCTTTTGGTTGTAATATAAGGAATTCAAATAGATATTTCCATGATTCGACCATTACTGCCACATCTTCAATAACTCCCTCTAGTTTTGCTATAGACTGATCTTCCATCTACGATATGGTATTAGTAGGTTGTATGCCTATTAATGGTGATGTTTTCAAAGTGTCCACTGTCATTACATTGATAGTTATGCCCAAATCAATCAAAATGTTATGTATATCCTTATTCCCTATAGAAATATAAATACCAGGGATTCAAGGATTTCCATATTTAGGTAGTAAGAGTTTCCCTGCTAATAAATCAACAAGTTTCCCATCCACCTGAATAGTCCTGGGGTACTATTTCTTTCTTCCAAGTCTTTTAAAACATAATAATTTAATTAATTTGTTCAACTCTAGAATATCCTTAATTTCTTATAACAATAGTATTTCAATATTAAATCTTCTTAGTTCCTACACCAATTTAGATTCTTTAAGTTCTATGGTTTCTTTAAGTCTTTCTGGAAATGGAATCTCAGTAGAATTTTTTTTTGGTTTTTTATCTTTTTCTTTGTCATCTTCTTGAGGTGTAACTGTGCTAGGGGTTTTAGCTTCTTCTGTCATCTTAGTGATTATAACAGGTGGACTACTAACTATTTTGCTAGATCTGGTTTGAATGTTTTTACAATCCATTGTATTTAAATCAACTAATTTTTTTGGTTATGTTTCATATATAAGAGTTGTTTGTTTGTTTCTTGGGTTTGTTACTAGTTGTGCTGGCATTTGGGTTTGGACTATGTTTTCAATCTTTGGATTTTGTGTTGGAGGTCCCATTATGGTTTGTTGGTTTTGATTTGGATATGTTTTTCCTTGCACATAATTGCTAGGGCTCCATCTAGGTTATGGCCAAGTATAAGGATTTCCTTGACTAGCACAAGGTTGCTGATGTCCTTGAGTATTCCAAGATTGACTTGCCCAATCTTGAGGATGCCATGTGGGTTGAGGAGCCCAAAGTGGCTGTCCCCAACTTTGTGGTACTATTTGAGCTTCCCATGGCATCATCTAAGTATTAGGAGTTGGTCTTGTCATAAACTATCCTTGATTAGGTTGTCTTTGAACAAAATTTAATTCTTCTATGGTGGCTAATGTATTGGTTTATTTGAGCTGATTTTTTATGAATGTAAGAAGAGAAAAGGCATGAGTATCATGTTCTTTAGATTCAAAAACAAGACATACTTTCATTTTATCTAAAGGACATTCCCTTATTACATGCTTCTTCCTGCATCTAGGACAATACATGGCTAATGGTTTAATTTGGGAATCTAGGATTAGTATGATGAGTCATCTATTATACATCATGGTTAAATGTGCAAAATCATGATAAGGATATTAGTAATGGAATGAGTGGGTGGATAACCATAAAAAAATATATCATTTTTATGATTGAAGCAACTGAATATGCCAGTTTTGCAGCTGAGTATAGTAGTTATGTAGCTGAGTACAGTAATTTTGAAACCGAATTTATCAAAATAACATCTAAATTTGCCAATTTTGTAACCATAATTATCAGTTCCACCAATACAAGAAGCAATTTTCAAGCTAACCTATGAAATATTCAATAAAAAAAGAATGAATCATGGGAATCAAAAATAAGTAAAAATAGAAAGAAATACTCCTTGCAGAATTAAAAAACCAGCTCAGCTAGGAATGAGGAATTAACAAAAGTTAAAAAGTAACTAATAGAGAATGAGGGAAAATGTACAATATAGACCTATGTGTCAATAGTCTCTGCATAGATTGAATTGACTTATTTTCTACTCAAGCAGTTATGGGATGACACATGCAGAGAACTAAGTGAACTCAAAACATCTAATACAGACTTGAAAGGCAAACTGGTGGAAGAAGAGAAAGCAAGGAAGGAATGGGAAGACAAATTTTACAAGGATGAAAATGATAAGTATATATGTCTTGTAAAAATATAAATAATTTGTATGATGAGTGAGAAGTTGCTTGCATGCAGAAGATCTTCTCCTATTTATAGCATGTTTTTAGAAGAACAATTCATTTGTTGGAAGTTGGCAAGGATAGCATGTGGCCTTCCACATGAAATAAAATATGAAGCTAATTTTTTGGCCACCTACTCCTTAGCTAATATAGAACAAAAAAACCTTCTTTGTGAATTTTACCTCTGCAATTTTATGCTAGAAAGAAATACAGGTTTTATGATCAATTTGTATGTAGGATAAAGCTAGCGTAACACATTTGTCTCTATTATTCAAAATCAAATTTTGTTTCTCACTTTCTTGGATGTCCAATCTCATGGATAGAGAATGAAAAATGTCAGTGTAATCTTAAACAAATTGTTCCTTACCCTGGTGAAGTTGTTGCCACTCTATATACAAATCATCATATGCTCCAATGGGGTAGTATTCTTCCTTTATAGCATCTATGAAATCATCCCATGTAGGTTCCATCTCAAGGCCAATATCATCTGCATTGAATCTCTTTCTGTATACTTTCCACCAATTTTCGATAGGCAATGATGCTTTTAGAAGAGCAAAATTAATCTTCTCTTTATCGATGAATTTATTTACAAAAAAATAAGATGAAAATTAATCGAACCAATTTTTTACTGCATTATCATTGATTTTGCCTTCAAATGTAGGGATATCAAAATTCACTTGAACCTTAAAGGGTGTTAGGGCACTGAAAGGATGTGCGGGTGCAGATGAGGAGCCAAAATTTCCCATCAAGATTTTTTGGAGAATTTGAGAAAATTGTTGTATAATCTACACTTTTTGCTATTAGAGGGCTTCATTCACCATTTCCTTGAAAGGATCAGATGCTTCGGTGTTGTCTGCCATTTGAAGTCATTTGGAGTGAATAGGTGGATATTCTGTTGGTTCTATTTTCCACCCAAGCTTCCTATAATCTAACCTCATCCTCAAGATCATACACTCTAAAGACAAACTGCTCTAATACCACTGATCTAAAACTCAAAATCTTTAGTTGAAAGATAATTCAAGAAACAAGAACAAAACAATTCAAATAATGTTATCTTTGATAAGAGATGTTTTATTGATCAGATTTGCAGACCCAAACATATGCTTATCTCTAAGAAGAGATATTTGATTTCCATTTCAAGTTACATCTTCATTTATACATGTTTTGAAGGTGTGGGGAGGATGTGGAAGGTCACCAATCTTGAGGGAGATGAATTGGTTTGACTTCTACGATTTAAAACAATACAGAATTTGAGGAATGTACTATTTTTAGAAACTTACTATTTTTAGACTACACTACTAAAATTAAAATTTAGGACAATTCCATTGGGTTTTATGGGTTCAAAATTTATATATTAGAGCTCCATTCCATCTCATGATGTTCACCTCATTATTAGCTTTCCAATGGTTTAAACGGTGAGTCAATTGGAGCTACAATGTAAAAGTTATGGCTCCCAGAAGTTCCACCATCAATTGGGGTAGACCCATCACCCGAATTGTCATCTAAATTATTGTCCAGATCATTCCTCCCTCTTTAAGAAGTAATGGTCCCCATTGCATCAATATTTTTCATCAAGTGTGGTAGTTTTATTTTGATTTGATTCCTGATGCATACTTGGAAGGGACTATGATTTATGGAACTATGTAGGGCCTGATTATTCACCATTTTTGTCTAACCATCAGTCTATGGATGGAAGGATATGAACTTCTTTAGCTTGATATCTATTTGATTTTGTTGTTGTGTTGTTTTTGTAGTTAGGGTTGTAACATCAGCCCTTTTGGATTCTTGTGGCTTGACCACCATGAGAACAAATTTCTTAGCACTAATCAGAGAGACAGATGTAGAAGGTAGTACTTTTGGTACCCTATAGCACTATGTTCCAAGAGTGAGAGTGATCCTTCTAGTTATTGATTCATATATACCATGTCGATCATACATGAATGGTTGACCAAAGAGTACATTACAAACATCTAGATTGGCCACATCACATAAGACCTCATCTTGAAAAGGTTGTATTGCATATGAGAGAAGACATTGGTGGGTGACATGGAGGTTTCTCCCTGGACTCAACCATCCAATACTATATGGTTTTGGGTGAGGCTTCATGGATAGATTTAGGCTTTTCACAATATTATCAAAAATTAAATTATTTTGACTTCCACTATCAAGAATGAAATGCAGAGGCTTACCTTTCACCCATAACTTAGAGTGAAACAACCCTTCCTTGTCAGCTAGCATCTCATCGTGTGTCTATGATGAAGCAACAATGGCTTCAGGATCAACATCTACAATTTCTTCTTCAACCTCTTTGACTGTAGGGTCTATATGAGGTAGAGTAGTAGATGTTGAGGATTGTGACTCAAAAAGTAATGATTTGATAGCTCAACATTATTCTTTGGAGTGAGTTCCAGATTTATGATAATCACACCACTTCTCAGTCTTTCCTTCCTTTTTCTTCTAATTTTGGCCTCGTGTTTGACCTTCATTATCACTTTTCCATTTTGAAGACTAATTCCTTATATTCATTCTTCCATGCTTCTGCTCAATCTTCACTGTGAACTTGTATGCCTCACCGATGGTTTCCAAATTGAAGAGTTCTATTTCTCCCCATATGTACCATTGAAGTCTACCATGATATTTTATAACCTTGTGTTTCTCACTTTCTTGGATGCCCAATCTCACAGATAGAGAATGAAAAATGTCAGTGTAATCTTAAACAGATTATTCCTTACATTGGCAAAGTTGTTGCCACTCTATATACAGATCATCATATGCTCCAATGGGGTAGTATTCTTCCTTTACAACATCTATAAAATCATCCCATGTAGGTTCCATCTCAAGGCCAATATCATCTACACTAAATTTCTTTTTGTTCACTTCCCACCAATTTTTGATAGGCAATGATGCTTTCAGAAGAGCAAAAGTAATCTTCTCTTTATCAGTGAATTTATTTATAGAAAAATAAGATGACAATTGATCCAAACAATTTTCTACTACATCAGCATTTTTTTTTCCTTCAAATTTATGGATATCAAATTCACCTGAACTTTGAAGGGTGTTGGGGCACTAAAAGGATGTGCAGGTGCAGATGAGGAGCTAGAATTTCCCATCGAGATTTGTTGGAGAATTTGAGCAAATTTTTGTAGCATCTACAATTTTTGATATTAGAAGGATTAATTCACCATTTCCTTGAAAGGATCAGATGCCTTGGTGGTGTCCACCATTTGAAGTCATTTGGAGCAAATAGGTGGATATTCTTTATTTTCCACCCAAAATTCTTGTAATCTAACCTCATCCTTAGGATTATACACTCTAAAGACAAAGTACTCTAATACCACTAATCCAAAAATCAAAATATTTGGTTGAAATATAATTCAATAAACAAGAATAAAATAATTCAAATAATGTTATCTCTAATAAGAGATGTTTTATTAATCAGATTTGTAGACCCAAACATATGCTTATCTCTAAGAAGAGATGTCTGATTTCCATTTCAGGTTACATCTTCATTTATATGTGTTTTGAAGGTGTGTGGAGGATGTGGAAGGTCACCAATCTTGAGGGAGATGAATTGGTTTGACTTCTATGATTTACAACAATACAAAATTTGAGGAATTTACTATTTTTAGAAACTTACTATTTTTAGACTACACTAATAAAATTAAAATTTGGGACACTTCCATTAGGTTTTAGGGGGGTCAAATTTCATCAATAAAATATCCATGCCATCTCATGACATTCCCCTAATTATTATCTTTCCAACGGTTCAAACGGTGAGTCAATTGGAGCTATGGTGTAAAAGTTATGGCTCCTAGAAGTTTCGCTATCAATTGGGGTGGGCCCATCACCCAAATTGTCATCTGAATTGTTTTTCAGATCAAAAATAGGTCATCATTAGGCTAAAGAATAATTATGAAGTGGATTACATTTTTTTTTTAAGCATTGGACTCAATTCAGATTAGTTTTAGAACCTGTAGAATCTGTTCTGGAACCATCACAGTCAGTTTCAGAACTTCACCATACTATTTCAAGTTGTCACATTTTTGGACTTAGCTCCAGAACTCTATATTTAGCTATGGTATTCCTTCAGATAAGTTCCATAACTTTTGCAGCTAGATATGGAACTAATGAGGATCTAGTCCAAATGGTCAGCTATCTGTTAAAGATCAATGATCCCATTAAATCAAAAACAAATTCCCAATTTTTTGAACTAGCAAAATCAAGAAAATTATCACATAGCTGGACATCCAACCACATCTTGATTCAGCATCTATTATGGGCACAATTCTATTCTATCATATCTATGAAATAGTTACAACCATCAAAGCATCTATACATATAGACCTGATATAGATAATAAAAAAAGGAGAAGAAAAATAGAGAAGATAGTATAAGAATAGAGAGAAAAAGGATAGCTTAGTATATTTGTAATACAAAACATTTTTTTATCAATGAAATAGCCATTTCTATTTTTAAAGTAAATTGAATTGTTCAAATCCTATTCTAGGTGGAGCAAGGGCCCACTCCTCCAAAGGACCAAGATCTTCATTTTTGTCGGTATTTATATTTCTATTAGCAAAAGTAAATAGGTAACTCTGTTAAATTTATAAATGCTTCCAACTCTTTAAAATTAAGATTTGTTGTAAATTTGTTCCTGTAGGCATTTTAGATTAAATTTCCACTTCTGCAATGTATGTTTATTTCTAGCAATCAATTTCATTCCTGCAATGCATGTTTATTTCCAGCAATCAATTTCATTCCTGCAATGCGTGTTTATTTCTAGCAATCAATTTCATTCCTACAATGTGTGTTTATTTCCAGCAATCAATTTCATTCATGCAACGTGTGTTTATTTCTATCAGATTTGAATAGTTTGATTTCAATAAGGTTTTAACCAAGAAATCCTTAAGACATTAAACCCCCCCCCCCCCCCTAATATAATAAAAAAATATAAATACCCCCATTTAATTACTAAAACATTACGATTCCTCTTGTTGCATAAAGCTTCAAACACAGCCCTGGTAAAATATGACATCAACAGAAAGTTGATTAAATGAAGGGGATAACAACACCCAACAAGAACCTACAACCTTATCAATCCTATGACTCTTTATGATTTCATATTACCATCCTAGAGATTCTCTACACAAGCAAACTTCTAAAGTTACTACCATTTTCTATTAAATCCATACAACATTGCAGACCTACTTTATTTTGATAAAGATTAAATTTTGTAGATTTATGTGTTATTCATTATAACTTTAGTTTGGGTATTAGTGACCATTGGGAAATCCTTTTGCATGATCTTGTGCCTCTATCATCTTGTTATTCACCACCCTGCTCAGTTCTATTCACTAGTCATTATAATCAAATTGTGTGAATGAATTTTAAAAAGTGAATTTTACAACCCACATGTAACATGGTGAGAGGAAGGTGTCATATGAACCTACACAAATATATTTATATCGGTAACTTAAACATGAGAAATTATTAATAAAAAGCATGGGATCTAATGCAATGGTAAGCTGTAAAAAAAAGCATTAGAAATCTTCCTAGATTGGTGTATTTACATTCAACTTCACTGTCATTATCTCCATGATAAATTTGTATTGCCATCGAGATGCCTTCACCCATTTGTCCATGACATGCACCTAGGCTTCAAGATTTATACCAACTCTAGACATTGACAATTACATTGACTTATCTTACCTACCAAAGCTCGTGCATGGTTTATTTTTTACCTTGATTTGCCTGGTATCTTGGTGTGAATCATTCATACTATAGATCACCTTCTATTTATTTTCATAGCCCATACATGGAAGGCATTATAAGGTATTTTTTGTTATATAATTGAATCAATTGTCAACACCATATGATCGTCTTATTCCATTCATGATTACTATAGGAATAAATAATTATTTTTAGATTATTTATGTAATATTTAGTAAAATCATGGGTTTACTGAAAAATTTTAGAAGCTTGAATAGTCAACAAGATTTAGTCTTTATTTATTATTTAAACTTAGTTCCCTTTTTCATATAAGTTTTTTAGATTAATGTTTTTAAATCTCTTAGTTTTAAATAGATTTTCCATATATGTTAATATTTTATTGTCCTCTTTTATCTCATAATAAGTCTATAGTATTTTATGTGTCATTATAATCATTATGTCTTTATTTTTCAAAGTCATTTATGGGTCTTATCTATTTGTGTATTTTTTATATGTTCAAAAAATAAATAGTTTTGTCAAATCATTTAATTGTAAAAGAGTCATTTTTTAATGTCAAAAAAATGTCAAAAAAACACATTATCTTTTTAGAGTTTCATTTCATCATATTGTCAAAAAAGAAAATTAATTATTTGTACAAGGATGCATTATCACTTGTATGTAGTGTTCAAATTATTAGGGGGGACTTCTCCTCAACAAATTCATGAATCTAAGCTTCAGGACTTATTTGACTAAGTAAGAAATAACCTACTGGAGGAAGGAGGAAATGGAGGATGAAAGTTTTAGAGCCTCTCATCAATCACTAATGACAGGGCCCAAAATGT
The DNA here is from genome assembly GCA_037957365.1 of Torreya grandis. Classification (NCBI taxonomy): domain Eukaryota; kingdom Viridiplantae; phylum Streptophyta; class Pinopsida; order Cupressales; family Taxaceae; genus Torreya; species Torreya grandis. The sequence goes on from JARHVA010006211.1 coordinate 605,668, forward strand.
CTTGGTGATATTTTGTGTGGTGTGTTTTTATAGTTTCCACTATGTGTTTTACAAAATAAGAATATAATTACATGCCTATCTAAGATTTATAATTTATGTGCAAATTCTAAACATAATTCCCTAATGTAAAAATATTATGAAAGGATAAAAACATCAATGTAAGTCAGTTCATGGATCTTGAAAAGGTTTATGGTAGATCTAAAAAACCATTGAAGGTGAATAGTGGATAGAAGGAGGTTCCTATTCATGTCAAGGTTTGTGGTAAACCTAATTAAAACTATGGAAGGATTTAACCTTTCTTTGTATCAAGGTCATGATCCAAATAGGGCATGCCACAAGGGGTGAGTATACTGTAGGTGAGAGTGTGAATGTTTTTCAACATGTAAAAATTAAGGGGGGGAGGGGGGGAATGTTAGGGATTAGTTTATTACATTGTGTGAGTTTAAATATTTACAAATAGGTAAATAAAAATATTGATTATTTACTTTGTTATTTATATATATGTTCCTAGGGATATGATATATTAATATATATGGGTTGATGGAGATGTTGACATGTGGCACACATCCCCCTTAGTTAGTTATATGGGTCCAATATATTTGGATAATGGAGTAACTCGTAGAATTAGTGTATTGGGTAATGGTTGGTCTACATTAGGATTAGGAATTTACCCATCCATTTTTAGTTAGATAGAGGTCTATATAAAAGAGATGATTATCATTGTAAAAGAAGAAAATAAGCATTGAGTCTTCTATTATAATAGGATATTGGAGGTTATCCCCTTAAAGAGACATTATGGAGTTATTCATTACTAAAGGAGTATTGTATAGTGTTTCCCTACTTTAAGGGTATTCTATATCTGCATATATTAAATATTTAGACAACTTGGTCCACCAATATCTATTATGTTATATTGATATACATTATATTCTTCATTATTTCTAATTATAAGTGTGGATCATACCAAGTGGTATCAGAGCTTTAATTTGGGCAATTTGTATAGAACAAAACCTTAGTTTTTTGGAATCATCAATATATATCAATCAATTTTTTAAAAAATCACAATTTTTTTAATGGATATGAATAATAATTTAGGTAAGTCTCAATAAAAAAATTAGCCTTTATGATCTATTTTGAGGGAGTTATTGATATTTTAGGGTTTGTATTAATTTATTATCTTATGAAATATAAGTAATTTTTTATGTGGATTTTTTAATAATGTAGTATCATAATACAAGAAATCTATAGACAAAATTTCAATTTTTTTTGAGTTGTTTGGAGTGAGTTATTGTGAGGTTATGCTTTTTTAATATAATCACACTATAGGCCTTAATTTGTGGAATTTTTTAATAAAATTTTTACTAAAGTTACACTATCATAAGGAGAATATGCAATCAAAATTTGGGACTATTTTGATTAGTTTTGAATGAATTTTTGACATTTTAGTGTATTTCATTAACCCTAGTTTTTTTTGTGGATCATGAAGTTGCAAGTATTTTTAGAAGAGGATGATATTGATGCTATAGAATGGTGGATAATTTTTAAAGAGAATAATAGTCAAATAATTTTATGGAAAAAATGTTTTTCTCTTTCTTTTTCTAGGCCTGCACAACATTGGTTTAATCAATTGAGATTTGTATAAAGGTATTCTTCATGGGAAGAAATGGAATAGGTATTCCTAGATTGATGGGATATAAAAGAAAAAGAGTATGAAGAAGAAGAAGAGAATAATGATGGTAATGAATAAGATAATGGAGATGATGAATAATAAAAATTAGTGGAAGAAAATAATGGTAATGAGGAAGAACATGCAAGTGATGATGAAAAATAAGAAATCAAGCATAATGATAATGAAGAGATTATAGATGGTGTAGAAGGAGAGGTAGAGGATATCAAAGAAAAATAAGAACAATTTGATGATAAGAGTTTAAATAATTTGGATCCAATTAAATCTAAGTCATTTTTTTAATTTCATTGATCCATTCAAAATAATAAGGTTGTTGTGTCCATAAACCCTAACAACAAGTATAACTTCATCAAAATAAATGTGGCTAAGAATCTACATGTTCAAGAAAATAATATCAATTAGATGGTAAAAATATTCTAGTGTTTCAATAGTTGAAGCTCATTATGGAAAAATATTTTTTGCATTCATATTTTTATGCTTTGGATATGGATGATGTGGATATGGTTCTTGGATATCCATGGTTAGAGACTTTAGGAACAATCAATCTTAATGTTTAGAAAAAGTTCATGAAGTTTTGGTATAGGAAAAAGAAGGTCACTTTATAGGATATCATAATGGAAAAGTAACCAATAACAGTTCAAGATAGATTATGAGGATGAGATTGAAATAGGTGATGAAGATCATGAGGAAGATTCAGATGACATAGATAAAGACACACTACAATCATAAACGAACACTTCATCTACTCAAGAGACAAAGAAGAAAAATGTGGAAGAGGTAGAAGAAAAGGTGGATAGTGTCAAATTATTAGAAAAAATTGAGGTATATAGAGACCCACATCATCATGAGAGGAAAAAATTATGAAACTAGGTGAGGGAGTGTCATAACAACAATCATTTTGGCTATACAAGAAATTAGATTTCCAATCACTATGGCTATACATGGAAACCGAAGAATAAATAATATGGTTAGGTATGGAATCAGAGAAATGTAGTGGCCTATGAAATATGGAATGCATGGGAAAATCACTGACTATGCATGGAAGAATACATGATATGTTCATGGATAGAATCAGAGTAGCACAATGGAATATGGTACATGGAATCAAAAGATGAATAATTATGCATGGACACCAAACTAGTATAGTTATGATCATGAATAGAATCAGAAGAGCATAATAGAATTTGGAAACAAGACTGGAGAGCTATCACCTATTAAGATAACATATGGATGGCTAGATGATCAAGATTGGAGACAAGTGTGCAATGATTTGAATCACACTCATTATTTAGTTTCTTCCTATGTTTTAGGGATGAAACATGTTAAGGAAGGAAGTTAACAAGAAATTTAGTTAATATTTTAATAATTTTAATATTATACTAATTAATATTATTAGTTTTTATTTATTTATTTATTATTTTAAATTAATGTTTAGTAAGCATATATACTTTAGATATATCTATGTAAAATAAATTGAGAGATATCATTCTAAAGATATCACATTCTATTTATTTCACAAATCTAAAATCATCCAACCCTTACAAATACCAACAATATCATATATCTATTATGATGATTGTCATAATAGATAATTTTCATAATTAATGAGTTATCAAAACTTTCTACTATAACCACCTTAGGATCTAGAACATGTAAAGAACTCTAATTCAATATATATGAATGATTAGCTACATACTTTTTAAGATAAGATACATGGAAAATGTTATGCAAGAGAGATAAATTTGGTGGAAAATCAAACCTATACACTATGGGATTTAACACTTCCAAGACCTCAAATGGTCCCATATATCTTGGAGAAAGCTTCACTAATTTACCATATTCAAATGTTAACTCATAGTATATATGCTAGGGTCATTCCTCACAATTTACATCTATTTATTTCTCTGTTCCTTTTTTAGCTTCATTTATTTTAGTAATTTTTTCCTTCCTTTTCTTTGAAATATTCAAGTTTTATTATTAAAATAATTTTCAGTAATTGTTTTTCGTAGGAGTGAAAAGTGGCACACATTCTCATAAGGGTAACACAACTGATTGACATCTTCTACTATAATTTTGAATAATGTTATGGTATTTGTAAGGGCTAAAATTAGTTAAAATACTAATAGCTAAATTAGATGCAATGCAAGTCTAAAATTATCAGGATTCCTCTGTTATCTTCTACCAAATAATTAGAATGATTTGTTACTAAATAAATGTTTTTTAGGTTAGAATTTCCTACTCTAGCATACATTTAGAAATCCACACAAACATTGTTAGATTATAGTATGTTCATGGGCTTCAAGATCCATCTCATAAGACACAACATTTCATACTGGTACTAGTTCATAGCTTCACTTCATGGGGCAATGATGGAGCCAAAAGGATAGCCTTTATGTTTTAGTTATTTTAGGGATATGATATATTAATGTATATGGGTTGATAGAGATGCCAACATGTGGCACACATCCCCCTTAGTTATTTATATGGGTCCAATATATTAGGATAGTGGAGTAACTTGTGAAATTAGTGTATTAGGTAATGGTCGACCTACATTGGGATTAGGAGGTTACACATTCATTGTTAGTTAGATAGATGTCTATTTAAAGGAGATGATTATCATTGTAAAGGAAGCAAGTAAGAATTGAGTCTTCTATTTTAAGAGGATATTGGAGGTTGTTGGTTTGAAGAGAAATTGTGGTGTTATTCCTTCTTAAAGGAGTATTGTATGGTGTTTCCCTACCTTAAGGGTATTCTATATCTGCATATATTGAATATTTGGATATCTTGTTCCACCAATATCTATTATGTTGTGTTGATCTACATTATATTCTTCATTACTTCTAATTATTATAAGTGTGGATCATATTGTAGAGTAAATTTTTACTCTACGTTGCATTCAAATTTTTAGTCGAGCACTACAGTTTTGGTTCCCATACACCTTGGTTGTAGCAACAGAGTTGGGGTAGAGTGCAAATTCATTTTTTGTCTAAGTGTCGAAGTGTAGTAGAGGTCACCAAGTGTCACTATCTGAGCACGAGTCTTCTTTTTCCTCTTTTGTTTCTTTTATTTCATTTTGCCTAAATATTTGAATTTGAGCGGAAGCTACCATGTGTCAGCTTCCAAAACTTGGGGCCAGTTAGCTAGCATCTTCTGAGCCCCTCTTTTATGACTTTCAAGAAGGCCGAGGAATGTGCCACATATCCAATAGTAGTCGAGCGAAAGTCACCACATGTCAGCATCCATGTCTCATAAAGGCACCTATGTTTCATTCTACCTTTTGACAAAGACTTTCAATGAGCTAAGTAGTAGCATAGCAAAAAGTGCCAAGTGGTAGTCGTGAAAGGCCCTAAACTACCTTTTTAAGGAAGTAGTGGAAGTCACCACATGTTGGCATCTGAGAGACTTTAGTTCAATGCCTGGGTTCAAAACTTTGGTTCAACACAGAAGGGCATAATTTCATTTTGTTTAAGTGCCATAAAATAGTAGATGCTGCCAAGTGTCACCCTCCAAGCCCCTTTCTTACTCCACCCCTGGAGAAAGTAGAAGATGCCACATACCCCTAGCAAGAGAAGTGGAAGATGCAACATATCTTCCCAAAAGTAGTGGAGGTTGCCACATGTCAACACCTAAGAGATCTTCTTCGAGTTTTGTTGCTGAATAAAGATTGTGGTGGGCCTCAGGTGTTACTTTAAAATTTTATGGAAACTGCCAAGTGTCACCATCTGTAAAAGTCTGATATGTGTCCCGAGTGATACTACAACACAGCTAAAGAGAACCAGAGAGAGTCGTGTGTCTTCGATGAATCTGGTGGAAAGCACCGAGTGTCATTTTTTGGTGCCTTCTAAGAAATAAGAAGATTTTCAAGAAACTTACTAAGTGTCCTCTCTCATTTCAACATAACAAAGTGTTCCATGTATCTATTTCCGCAAAGCAAAATGGAGGGAAAATCAGCTGGAGTTAATTTGAGTAGATGGAATAGTTCCTTGGGTAGATTTTTGGAGCCCCTAAAGCATTGAAGGCACCATCTATTTGTCCCTTGTGAGTGAATGATGGAGGAGAATTGTGTGGGAAGGGGAGTGATGGAAGGAGTGATCTGAGGCTACAAAAGAAGGAGAATTGTTAGAGAAAAAAGGGGGGGATTCTATAATTTGACTTTTTAGAGTTTTTGACTAGTAATACCATTTGATCTTGTCTCAATTTTCTTGAGTTGTAAAGTTGATATAACTATGCATGTTTTTGTGCCTCTTATTTTGTTGAATGAATTAAAAAGATTTGAACTCCATGCCTTGGTTGGTGTTATCTGTGTCATTTGCAAAGTAGTCTATACTATAGATTTGATGGAGTTGTGATTAGGAATGTCATTTGCTTTTGTCTCATTTTATTGAATTGGAAGGTTTACATAACTGTACGTGAATTTTGTGCCTCTTATGTGATTGGAAGATTCTATTAAGAAGATTGAACACTATGCTTTTATTGACATTCTCTGTATCTTGATAAAAGAATTCCCTGTTGTGAGCCTCTATTTCTGTTATTTCAATATTTTACATGGATCATGCACTTGTCTACTCTTAAATGTAATTGAGTCCTATAATAGTCTCATTGTGCTCAGGTTAGGATTAGGATTACACTCAAGTGCATCACCATAGTTAGGTTTCAGTTCCTGCATTTGTATTTTTGTTTAATCTCCTTTCCATTTTCCCCAACACCCAATGCAAAGAAGAGACCAGCTTCTATAAAATTTGGAGGTTTTTTCAAGCCACATCATCCCATAGCTTGAAACTTTCCATTGTTGATTGATTAAGATCAAGTGCAATTTTAGCCATCAATAGTTTCTGGCACACCTGGTGGGACCCTTCTTGAAGTTTCTTTCAAGACCGCATGAACCAAAGAGCTATTAGGAGTCAGAGCTATGGACCAGTCACCAAATCAAAATTTGCTACAAATCTAGGTATTCTTTTACCACCTCTGGTAATTAGTCCAAGAAGAAGAGCTAACTAGTTTGTACTAGTACCAAACATGGGAGCCCCTGTACCCCAAAGAAATTATGCAAGCTGGAACATTGGTAGCCCCTTAATCCTCCCAACACCACCAATTATTTGGGATCCTATCCCAGTAAGTGCTCTAAAAGCTCTACCCAAATTCAATGGGAAAGACTCAAAAACACCTGTGGAACATCTTCAAGATGTGTCAGATGTATGTGTCATACTTGGTGTCACAGAGCAAAATGTGGCCCTAAGGTTGTTAGCAGCCTCATTCAAAGGGAAGGCCTTGGAATGGTATCTGTTTTTGACCCCAAATACCATATCCACATGGGGCCAACTCGGAGATCAGTTCTTTGAAATATTTTTAGAGAAAGGTGATAAGTCTTCTTTATTACAGTAGTTGATCACCATTCAAAGGGGACCACAAGAGGACATGACTGACTTCAACACCAGATTCCAAAAAACTTGGGATAGAATCCCTGTTGCAGCTAAACCACCACCTGGTATGGCCATAGTGTTTTATCTTAAAGCTTTGAATTCTGATATATCTGTTATGATTCAATCACTAGGAGGACACACTTTGCCAGCAGCTTATGACCTTGCGGTCAGAGCTGAGAATCATTTAATTGATGTTGGGAAGTTACCTCTAAGGTCTCCCATGCCTGTATTCCTAGAAATTACCTTGCCCCTACCTTAAGAAGTTCTTAAAGCTGTAAGCCCACCTGTGTCTATATATACTTACCCTCCATCACCTGCGACACAACCGGTCCTTGCTCAGTCATTTGAGATGGATGATATCAAGAGTATGCTAAGGACATTCTCCAATGAGTTGATTAATATAAAGAGGTAGTATAATACTTTCCCTAAGTCTCCTTATCAAGGCTATCAAGGAAATAGGTTTTTGTCCCAACCAAACCAATATCAAGGCCCTCCAAGACAAACTAACCATCAACCTGCAAATCAATTAGTTGCAATTCCCACACCCTCACAGACCCTTCCTCCCAACTCAAATAGGGAGATGGTTCCAGGTCAGAATAATTATGTGGATGATACTAATGCTTGGTGTTTCCCTTGCAATGATGCTCACACACCCAAAGATTGTTTTAGGGGTAATCTACAACAAAGGGTGGCTGAGCAGAGAAGAATGGATGGTTAGTTTCCCAGTACCAATAATAATCAAGCCTACCAGTCTCCTGTCATGCAAAATTTAGTTATGGTGGCTCAGATGCAAGGAATGTCCTTGCAACAAGAAGAAGAAATAGCCCCTGAACATGCTTTGTTCTCATGGGTTGAGGATGAAGAAGTAGTTTTATTAAACGAAGCATTTACCTCCCAGAGGCTAGTAGTGCAATCTGATTACTACACTAGATCAAAGATGAGGATGATGGAGTAGCCCAAGATTGTAAGAGGTCAAGCCAAGAATAATTCTCCATCTCAAGGAAAAAAGAACACTATTGTTAGACAAGAAGTGTTGCAGCTGGTATGAGATCAAGAGATTCCTACCCAGATTTAGGAAAAAATGAGGTATCCCTATTACCAAAAGACTCAGTCCTTGGGACCAATCAATATAGTGGACCAATTAAAAAAGACTCCATCGCAAGTATCTATATGGGATATCTTGGTCATTCCTGAACAAAAGACACTACTACAAGAGGCTCTGCAAGGGCAAGCAGTGCCTGAAGATGCTGTTAACAAGGAAGGACCTACCGAAAAGGAGAAGCTCAAAGATATGGTTCCTCCAATGACAACAACCTTTGTGAAGGATGCAACACAAGTAAGTAAATCCAAGCCAGAGCCTTTTTATATGATTCTGATAATTGGAAAGAAACTCCTGCATAATACATTGATAAATTCAAGAGCTAGTACAACTGTGATGCCCAAGCAAATAATTGATGCTTTGAAAATAAAATATGAACCCCTTGCAAAGGGAGTTATGCAGTTAGATGGCAAAATAGTGCAAACCATAGGGAGAATTAAACAACTCCCCTTGTAGTTATACCCATGTCCCAACATAGTGGTCAGCCAAGATATAGTTGTCATAGATATACCTCCCATCTTTGGTTTATGTTTATCCAGAGACATTATAGTAAAAATAGGAGGATATATGTCTCTTGACTGGTTTCACCTCATCCTGAGAACCAGATATGGTTCAAAGATGAAAATTCTATCTGAACCACTATCCAAAGACCACATCACCAACGAACCAACAATAAGATTAGAATCAGATCATGCCATGTTGAATAAAGAAGAAAGAAATTTTGTCAAAGAACTAGGAGATTGGACTGAGCATGATCAAGAAGAAGAAAATAGCTAGTTGTTGGCTATGATGCATAACAACCCATATGGGAACTATGACTCTACTGGTTTGGGCACGTATGTCATTTTTGATGAGGATCAGGCTATCCTAAATGTCATAAGGAAAGAGGTACCTATTGCTCAAGATTTAGAGCTCTGGACTTTAAATTTTGATGGGGCTAGAAGTAAACATGGTGCTAGAGCAGGAATTTGTCTTACTACTCCAAATGGTGATAAAATTTTAAGGGCTATCTGATTCCAATTTGCTTACACTAATAATGATGTAGAATATGAATCTTTAGTACATGGGCTCCTGTTAGCCAAGAAAAAGGGAATAAAGAACCTAAAAGTAAAAGGAGATTCAAAATTAGTAGTAAAGCAAATTAGAGAAAAGGTAGCAACCAAAAATATGAGAATGAGATCCTACAGGCATAAGATTTGGGATTTGATAGAAGATTTTGAAGCTTTCAATATTGAAATAATCCCTAGAAGTCAAAACTCTAAGGCTGATAAGATGGCCCAGATTGGCTCATAGTTTAATCCAGCAACCGTCCTATTGGTTAATAATGAGTCAGTAAAAGTTATAGTGAGGCCGACCATCCCAAACAATGATGAAAATTGGCAAGTGTTTTAAAATGATGCTCAGGTAGTCTCTTTTTTATAACAATCAAATGAGTTTGCTGATCATTTGCAAACTAAAATTGAAGAGGCATATGGTGATCAGATTATACAACTAAGGACTAATAAGCTCCCCAAGGGATTGATCACCTTAGAAAACTTGTTTGACCCAGAGGATGTAAGCCTAGAAAAGAAAAGGTTCTAGATAGATAAAGCAAACTATTCTAAGGTAGAGGTGAGTGACAGGAAGAGGCTAAAAGTTGGGAATTATTCAACTCAAGAAGAGAAGGAAAGATTAATTAAATTGTGCCAAAGATATGAAAGAGTCATAGCTTGGAGCTACGAAGACCTTCATGGATATAACAGGGACATTATCTAGCACACAATAGAATTAACTGAGGGATCCAAGCCCATCAGACAGAAATAGAGGCATGTAAATCCAAGAATCAAGCCTCTAATGGTAGATGAGTTGCAAAAAATTTTAGACTCCAAAATAATATTTCCAATCAAACACTCGACCTGGGTATCAAATCTAGTCCCAGTTAGGAAAAAGAATGGAGATGTAAGACTATGTGTAGATTTAAGAGATCTAAATAGAGCATCTCTAAAAGACCCCTATCCCTTGCCCTCCATGGAACAAATTCTACAAACTATGGCTGGATCAGAGAGGTTTTCTTTACTTGATGGTTTCTCTAGGTATAATCAGATTTGGCTAGCTAAGGAAGACTAGTACAAAACTACTTTCACTACTAAATGGGGAACATTTGCCTACATGAAGATGCTATTCAACTTATCAAATGCAGGAGCCACCTTTCAACGAGCTATGGATATAGTTTTTGCTGAATTTACAAACAAGGTCATCCTGGTCTATCTGGATGACCTCACTATTTTCTCAAGAAATGCTGATGATCATTTTGATCATTTAGAATCTGTCTTCAAGAAATGTCAAGATTTTGGGATATCATTGAATCCCAAGAAATGTATTTTTATTATACCTCAAGGTAAACTGTTAGGGCACCTAGTATCTAAGGAAGGGGTTTCTATAGATCTTGAGAGGATCATGGCTATAATGGACCTACCTCTTCCAGCAAATAGAAAGGCAGTCCAGTCCTTTTTAGGGAAGATCAATTTTGTCAGTAAATTCATATCTAATTTTGCAGGCTTGGTTAGACCAATGACACTCTTGCTAAAAATGACTTGGTTTTCAAGTGGACTATAAAAGGAAGGCAAGCTTTTGAGGAGGTCAAGAAGGCTATCTCAATATCCCCAGTGCTCAAGAACCCAGATTTTTCCATGCCCTTCATAATGTATGTCTATGGAGGAGAGTCAAGTATTGTTGTTATCTTGAATCAAAAGGACAATAGGCTAGAGGGGGAGCACCTAATAGCCTTTTTCTCAAGAAATCTCAGAGATTATGAGACTAGGTATAATTTTGTAGAAAGACAAGCCTATGCCATGGTAAAAGCCCTCAAGAAATTTAGGCATCTGATATTAGGAAACAAAATTTTGATACTTGTAGCTCACCCAAGTGTCAGGGAATACATCATGGAGGGGGAGATTACTGATAAAAGATCCAATTGGATCACTAAGATCCTTGAATATGATGTGAAAGTCAGACCCACCAAACTAGTCAGAGGTAGGGGTCTGTGCCAATATATAACCCAAGATCTTGAAAAGATGTTACCTGAGGAAGTAGATTCAGAAAGAGAGATAGAGACCGTGCTAACATTACAAGAGGTTGATCAAGAATCTTGGGTCACAAGCAAGATTCAATTTATGAAAAATGGGATTTATCTGAGAGAACTCCCTCAAAACAAGAGGAGATATTATAGGATACAGGGAGTTCATTTTGTTTTAATTAAATAAGTCCTTTTCAGAAGAAATTCAGATGGAAAATTGTTAAGATGTGTAGAACAGGTTGAAGCTAAGAGGATACTACATGAAATGCATCATGGAATATCAGGAGGGCATTTTTTTGCAAAGACCATAGCCATAAAGATAAGTGAGATAGGATATTTTTGGCCTACTTTATTTGTAAATTATTATTAGCTGGTTATAAAATGTCAATCCTGCCAGTATTATACGGGGATGAGGAGGAATGCAGCCATGCACCTTAGTCCTATAGTTTTGGATGAACCTTTTACTTAATGGGGTCTTGACTTCATTGGAATGATAAATCTAGTGTCCAACATGGGTCAAAATGGATATTAACCACCATAGACTATTTCACCATATGGATCGAGGCAATCCCACTTAAAGAAGCAACAGATAATGTGATCTTAGATTTTCTAGGGGGTATCACTACTCGCTTTGGAGCTCCTCGCACCATCATTTTAGATAATGCTAAGGCATTCTTGGGGTCTAAAGTATCTGACTTTGCCTTGAGACATGGAATATATCTGAAAACTTCATATAACTATTACCCTCAAGGTAATGGTCTAGCAGAATCAACCAATAAGATCCTGATAAGACTTATCAAAAGAATAGGGGCTGATTATCACAAAGAATGGCATAAAGTGCTTAATCTAGCACTATGGGCTGATAGAATCACGCCCAAGCAGGTGATCAAAATTTCTCCATATGAATTGGTATATGGAAAGTCTATCGTGATTCCTCTAAGCTTGGAAATCCCTGCTCTCCAGCTGATCAAACAAATTGAGATTAAAGAGAACGGCCCCATGCAGGTTAGAATCACAAAACTTTTGGAAGTTTAGGAAAAGAGGGATATAGCCCATGATTCATTGATCAAGCATCAAGGAAAAGTTAAAGACTATTTTGATAAAAGGACTTTGAATCCTAATTTTGAGGTGGGCTCAATTGTTTTGAAATGGGATGCACAGGCCGCTAAGCCAGGTCAGCACACCAAATTTGAAGTGCTATGGACTTGTCTGTATAAAATTTGTGCATGCAAGTAGAAGAATTATTTTGAGCTAGAGTCGATGGAAGGAGAATCTGAAGAGATTCCTATAAATGGAATCTATTTAAAACATTTCAATTGACTTGGGTCTCTCATGTATTATAGTTAAATAATTTCCCTTCTCACATTGTTTTTTCATTATTTTCCTACTTTTCTTTTAAATAAGTGTTAAACATATGTCAACGGCTCTTTTGAGGCTGTAATTTTCACAATTTTTATCTAACGAGAGGTGAAGTTTTCTTTTTGAGTAGGCTCAAAAGTCCTGAGGGTTACTAGTAATTGTAGAGTAAATTTTTACTCTACATTGCATTCAAATTTTTAGTCAAGCACTACAGTTTTGGTTCTTGTACACCTCGGTCATAGTGATAGAGTTGGGGCAGACTATGAATTCATTTTTTGTCTAAGTGTGAAAGTGCAGTGGAGGTCACCAAGTGTCACTATCTGAGCATGAGTCTTCTTTCTCCTCTTTTGTTTCTTTAATTTCATTTTGCCTAAATATTTGAATTCGAGCAAAAGCTGCCACATGTCAACTTCTGAAACCTAGGGCCGGTCAGTTGGAGTCTTTCAAGCCCCTCTTTTGTGACTTTCAGGAAGGCCATGAAATGTGCCACATATCCAATAGCAGTCGAGCGAAAGTCACCACGTGTCAGCATCCACATCTCATAGAGGCACCCATGTTTCATTCTACCTTTTAACAAAGACTTTCAATGAGCTAAGTAGCAATAGAGTGGAAAGTACCAAGTGGCACTCGTAGAAGGCCTTAAACTACCTTTTTAAGGAAGCAGTGGAAGTCACCATGTGTCAACATCTGGGAGACTTTGGTTTAATGCCTGGGTTCAAAACTTTGGTTCAATGCAGAAGGGCATAATTTCATTTCACTTAAGTGCCATAAAATAACGGATGCTACCAAGTGTCACCCTCTGAGCCCCTTTCTTACTCCACCCCTAGAGAAAGTGGAAGACACCACATACCCCTAGCAAGAGAAGTGAAAGATGCCACATATCTTCCCAAAAGTAGCGGAGGTCTCCATGTGTCAATGCCTGAGAGATCTTCTTTGAGTTTTGTTATTGAATAAAGATTGTGGTGGGCCTTAGGTGTTACTTCAAAATTCTGCAAAAACCACCAACTGTCACCATCTGTAAAAGTCTAATATGTGTTTCGAGTGATACTACAACACAACCAAAGAGAAGTGGAGAGAGCCATGTGTCTTTGATGAATCTAGCAGAAAGTGCCAAGTGTCATTTTTCAGCGCCTTCTAAGAAACAAGAAGATTTTCAAGAAATTGACTAAGTGTCCTCTCTCTTTTTAACATAACAGAGTGTTCTATGTATCTATTGCCACAAAGCCAAATGGAGGGAAAATTGGCTGGAGTTAATTTGAGTAGATTGAACAGTTCCTCAGGTAGATTTTTAGAGCCCCCAAGGCATTGAAGGTGCCATCTATTTGTCCCATGTGAGTGAAGGATGGAGGAGAATTACGCGGGAAGGGGAGTGATGGAAGAAGTGATTTGAGGCTATAAAAGGAGAATTTTTAGAGAAAAAAGGGGGGGATTCTATAATTTTAGACTTTCTAGAGTTTTTGACCAGTTATACCATTTGCTCTTGTCTTAATTTTCTTGAGTTATAAAGTTGATATAATTGTGCATGTTTCTATGCCTCTTATTTGGCTGAATGAATTAAGAAGATTTGAACTCCATGCCTTGGTTGGTGTTATCTATGTCATTTGCAAAGTAGTCTATACTATAGATTTTCTGGAGTTGTGATTAGGAATGTCATTATTTTTGTCTCATTTTCTTGAATTGGAAGGTTTACATAACTATACCTGACTTCTGTGCCTCTTATGTGATTGGAAGATTTTGTTAAGAAGATCAAACACTATGGCTTTATTGACATTCTTTTTATCTCAGGAAAAGAATTCCCTATTGTGAGCCTCTATTTCTATTATTTCAATATTTTACATTGATCATGCACTTGTCTACTCTTAAATGTAATTGAGTCCTATAATAGTCTCACTGTGCTCAGGTTAGGATTAGGATTACACTCAGGTGCATCACCATAGTTAGGTTTCAGTTCCTGAATTTGCATTTTTGTTTAATCTCCTTTCCCTTTTCCCCAACACCCAATGCAAAAAAGAGACTAGCTTCCCTAAAATCTGGAGGTTGTTTCAAGCCACATCGTCCCACAGCTTGAAACTTCCCATTGTTGATTGATTAAGATCAAGTGCAATTTTAGCCATCAACACATACCAAGTGGGATATATGAGAGATTGACAGAGAGATAATCTCCATGATTATAAGAATAATATTCCTATAAATATTTAATGTCTCTTATGGTTTAATATTAGAGAATAAACAATAATATAATGTGTTTTTAAATTATTTTATGTGTTTGGCTCTCTACAACTATAGTTTTACCAATATTATAGACCCATAATATATACATTTATTTATAAAATAATCAATTATTCACTTTTATTTTATATGATAAAAATAAAATATATACATATGTATATTATAAGTGAATTTCCACAATAATATATATATATATATATATATATATACATATATATATATACATATATATACATATATATATATGTATGTATATATATATGTATGTATATATATATGTATGTATATATATATGTATGTATATATATATGTATGTATATATATATATATGTATATATATATATATATATATATATATATATATATATATATGTATATATATATATATATATATATGTATGTATGTATGTATATATGTATGTATATATATATATATATATATATATATATATATATATACATACATATATACATACATACATACATATATATATATATATATATATATATATATATATATATATATATATATATATATATATATATATATATGTATGTATGTATGTATGTATGTATGTATATATAACCTGAAATCTTTTTATTCATTTAAGAACACATATTTATATAAATCAATATTAAAAGGGATTTTTGTTGAATAAAATAAAATAAATAATATTTTGTATGGTCGGCCGACTCTAGGCCAACCCTCATCATGTGGCCTTGGTGTTAATAAAGGGATGGTGACCATGGCTATACACCATGGGGAGTGGGGGGGTCGGTTGGCCAAACTCCCTCCCCATTCCATTAAGGGAAGGGTTAGAGGTCGGCCCAACTGCCTCCCCCTTTCCCTTCTTTTTCTTTTTTTTTTTTATATTTTTTTAAAATTATATCTATATATAATGTGTATTTTATTTTTAATTATATTAATATATATATATATATATATATATATATATATATATATATATATATATATATATATATATATATATATATATATATATATATATATATATATAAGTGTATAGAATTAATGACAATTAATAATTTATTTGTTTTTTATTATTAGCATTGTTATTTTTTTATAATAAGATATATATATATATATATATATATATATATATATATATATATATATATATATATATATATATATATTCCATAGTTTATTTATAAATTATGAAAAAGAAGACGAACAATTGGTTTACTCATCATTATTCTTATTAGTCAAATTTGAGCATAAATAAATTAAGAGGATAATAAATTGCTATGTAATTATTTTAAATGGATATTAGAATATGTATTGATCTGATTACTTTAATCATATATATTTATATTAAAATATACATTAATATATGAACCAAAACTTAACTAAATAAATTTTCCAACTAATAATCACATCATTGCTCATTCTTATTATTGATAAAATCTAATTATCAATAGAACATATATATTAATTATTGCACAATATACATTTTGAAAATAAAAGAGGGAAGTTAAATTAATTCATAACTCTCTAAATCAATCAAATTCTATTAATAATATTAAATTTATATCAAATGACGTGTATCAATGGAGATAATGAAGTTTACAATTTAAACTTTATTTACTCATTATAAACTAGAAATGGTTGAATAACTATTTAAAACATTTTTGTCATACTCAAATAAAACTAAAGATTTATCTTCTCCTTTAAATAAAAATGAAAGAATCATTTCATATAAAAACAACCACTTAATCAAACTTTTCCAAAAAAGTAAAAGATATGTATTTCTAAGTAATACCTAAAACTATTATCCATAATTAGATAATTCCATGTAAATGCAAAATAAGTAATCTTCCGATTCAAATTTCATTCAAAGATTTTACACTACAAATAATTGATCATTTTATGAAGGTAATGAAGAATAATAAAATTATAATTAATCCTTCACAAGAAATGAATAAACTCTTAAGTACAATCATTTCAAATAAGTTGGTCTAAAAAAAGAAGGTATAAAAACATTGCATCACTTATAATCCATTTTTAAGATATCATTAGAGAGATAACAAAGTTTCAAGACTTTCCTAATTTTACAACCACAAACTAACTTCAAAATAATGAGGCATAAAGGGATGAAATCATTAAAACATTAAGAGTGACTTAAGCAAGTCAAATATAATATCAACTCAAAATAGAGTTCATGCAATGTGTAAACACTCTCTATGTACATCTTTAAAATATTTAACAATTTACATACTAAGAGGAGAGGGTAGAAACATTATTACAAGACAATAATATAAAAAGGATACAACAGACTTACAATAAGATTAAGAGTAAGAATCTCAAACAACATGAACTATAAACATTGTCTCCCCTTACAACCATTTAAAATATCCCATAAAGGGACATAAGTATACTATCTATTACCATTTTATTCACAATATCACTTTACAACAAGAGTAATAATAGAAAGAGATCTTAAAACAATGTGATAAATTTTACAATTTAAAAAAAAAAAAAAAAAAAAAAAAAAAAAAAATGCATGAAAACAAACAAACTACCAAGACATCAAGCTCCAAGTGGAAAATATACACACAAATAGATCACTCCCAATCCACTCCCAATGAATCCATAATAGACCAAAGGAATTTGATTAACTACCAATCCTATAGGCATCATCACATGCCTTCCTCACCAAGTGAGGCTCATGCATATCCTCACCCAAGACCAAGGGAAAGAAGCATGCCCCAACACATATGCACAAGGCTAGAAGGTTCAACAAGACCAAGGTTATGGTTACCAAGAAGTAAATAAATAAAAATAAGATTGCAAGCACAAAATAAAATAAAACACAAGGAATTCTCTATGGGGAAGATGGAGGGCACTTCTTTTCCATAGATTAAATTATGTCTCTAAGGCAAAATTTGGGCTTGTCCAACAAGATAAAAGTATGACTCCACTCTTTCATTCCCCAATTACTATTACTTGTGCCAACCTTAAAATTAATGGCATAGGAGTGTTCCTCAAATTATCATACCCACATGCACACAACTAAAGAAGACAAAATAAAATGGTAACATATCAATAGGATAAATTATTAAATAATGATTCAAAACATGCACAAATGAAACACTTGTTTATTCAAAATTTAAATGAAAGATTTATTCGAGACAAGAAAAAAGAGGAAATAAACATTAAACCATTAAATAATTCAATAAAACTAAAACCTACCTCAACAATAAAGCTTCCCTTGATAATCTTCCAAGTATTCCTCCAAGCTCCCAAGCTCTCTAACTATCCAAAAATGCATAAACCCAAAAAGACCAAAATAATGTCCTTGAAAATAGAAGAGAAAAAAAATGACCAATATAAGGGTAAAAAATTTCCATTCGTATCTCAAGGATGTGACCTCCCTCCATAAATTTCTCTTACAACCTCATAAATAGCCTTACACACTCACATGTGTATTTCTTCCACTAAAATACATATTACAACTTTATTGTACAAAAATAGAGGATTGCTTGTGGAAGATAAAAATATGTCATAAATGAGGGACTTTATATGACCAAAAAGTTGTCAATATTACTTTTAAAATATACCTACCCAATGGGTATAGTTATCATCCCAAAATGAACTTGTAAGACAAGGTTTACTTGTCAAACACTCAATGAAAAAAGAGGCTGAAGGGACAAATCCGAAATTACACATATGGGTTGGGTTTGTAGGTCAATACAAACCCATGCCAAGGTTATTTAAACTTAGTAGAGAGTTAAATAAGTTTAGGTTTATTAGGTTAATAAATTTTAGGCTAAAACGTCATAATTTAAATAATAGAAAGGAAAATAAAAATAACACACTATAATAAATTTAATAATTTTCAAAATGAAAGGTATAAGGTTTAAAAGTTTAGAAAGGGTCCAAGATATGCATATGGTATGTTGTGACATGCGTAAGTCCCTCATAATCCCAAATTTAGTCCCTTATAATATTCACACTCAATACAACATCAAATACATCCAAGAAAATAATTGATATCTAAACAATATGAACAAGCATACATATAATATAACTGTCAATACAAGTATGTCATAAAATCAAATCACAATCTTTGGTTAGTATAATATATTAAAATATAAGTCATAAAATAAATAATAATTTTATTCAACATCAATATATAAATAAGACATACATGCACTCAAGATAATCACACTAAGTAATCACAGTATACTAAACTAGATAACTAAGGTATATGGTGATAATCTCATATGCATCGAGTCCATATAATATAACAAAACATATAATATGAATAATAATACAATCAATATAATATCAAGTATCTCATGTTGAGTTTTCTACACATCTAAAGGATTGTGTCATATGACAAATGTATTAATATGACTATGGTTTAGAGGCTCAAAACAAGGGTTATTATAACTTATGATTGCATTAGTTGAAGTTTGGAAAGATTCATTGGTTTAGCTATGGGTTAGCTCAAATTATTTCATAAGGAAATCTTGTCTTTTATCTAGATCAAATTCTTCATTTAAAGTTTTTAGAGAAAAGGTTTCAACTTTATATTGAAGACAAGGTGTTAAGGTAGTGATAAATAATTTAAAGAGATTATCATCAGTCATGTATGATATGATTTTTGACCTAATTCCACCTTTTGATAAAGGCATGCACAGATTCTGAAGTTAATTGCATAGAATTTATAAAACAACTAAGATAATTTTTGGGTAGATCATTTTGTTGAATTTCATTAACTAAAGTATTTCCCAAATATTCTAATTATGAGATAGAATGTTGAAGAAATTGATTTTACCATTCTCAAACATCTCCTATGAATGCTCTAACTAAAATTTTAGTGGTATTAAAATTATTTTTTTGGACCCATTCCTTTTAGAGATTACCAAATGCTTTAGTGAAATAAGTAGGGTCTTTAGTTCCATCTTATTTAAGGGGTTTGTTTTTAATGTTTTGAAGCATATTGTTATGAATAAGATATTGAGGAATTATATCCCTATTAGCATCTCTAAGAGCAGAAGGAATAAAATTTTAGTTATTTCAAAGCATGATAAGAGGAGGTTGATTATCCATTTTTAATATGTGATTTTGTATTTGCATCATTTGGAAATTGATGGTTGTTAGCATAACATTAATTTATTTAACCATTTGAACAAGAATTTGATTAGTATCAATTGATTTATTTTGGTTACTAGTGTTAGGAAGTGGTGGAAGAGCTTGATTATTAATGTTGGAAGGAGGAACATTCCCAAAGCTACGGATAATAATGTTCTAATGGGAGGATTCCCTATGGGATTATTTATTATGCTAATATTTATTGTTCCAATGGCATAATAAGGAATTTTAGATAGGGTATTATAATAAAATGTGTGAAATGGGTTAGTTCCATCTAAATCATCGCTTTGGATAATTTGAACCATGTTATCATGAATAGATTTAGATGAAGGATGGGAATAAGTGGACCATGAGATATTATCATCTTGGGTAGCTAGGGTGGGTACAAAGGAGCAACCCATGTATCTTCTAAATGGGTTAAGGTTATCAAGGAATATTTTTATATGTGATTTCATGATGTAGTTTGACCTTAGTAAAAAGTTTGTAGGAATAAAACTAAATTAACCACTAATTGGACTAAATCGACCAAGCAAGATTTGGGTCAGAAAATAACCTATGTTGATCAAAAGGTACAAAGTTGACTAGGTCGATATAGTTAGTTTCTAAATAGGGAAATATCACATAGTATAGAAAATGAACTAATTCATATAGAAGGTATGAAATTGACAAGTTCGATGTAGTTTGTTTCTGAATAGAAAATATCACATAATCTATAAATGAACTAAGTGGGCCAGAAGGTACTATATTGAACTAGTCAATTTAATTAAGAAGACTAGATTGCAAAAAATCTAGAAACATACTAGGTCAAATTGGTTGAACTAGTTGTGAAAGTATGAAAAATATAGTAGTCTATAGGTTGAATAGGTCAAGTTGATTGACATAGTTAGAAGAATAGAAAAATAGAAAAATTTGTAGGCTAACTAGGTTGAGCTATCCAACCTAGTTTGAAAAGTAGGAAAATAGAATAGTTAATAAATAGACTGGGTCAAGATGATCAAATGAGTTATTTAATATGTAAAAAAAAAAAAAAATGTTTGATTTTGGATTATTTAGTTCTAAATTTATAAAATAAGTTTAAACACACAAGAAACTAGGTCAAGATAATCGATCTAGGTGAAACACACAACACATAACTTCTATCATTAATGGCTAATATAGTCTACAATATAAAATATAATGGAAAACAATAAGTAGTAATAATTTAATTTAGATGTTAATTAATTATTTGAAAATAATATTAGGAAGTTTTATTAAAGGTTGTGATTCATATTGTAGGTTTTTAAAGTTACTTTCTTGTTCGTTGGATAGTGCCAATCCAATATTTTAGAGTGTTGACTATGGAGGAAGTGTCATTACCATATCCCACTAAACTTGGTTTCAAGGGTAGGATAGAATTAACTTATTGATGCTAATTAATAACCAATGCATCACATAATAAAATGGATGACTAGATTCCTAAGGTTTAATACAAAGGGAAATCCTAAATATTTCTAAAATATCATGAGGTACAGGGAAACTAAAGATCACATTTAGCTATGTATTATGGTTATGAGTATTAGGGTAAGACCCTCATGCTATGATATCTTTAAATGATAGATAAGATATCCCTTCATGACAATAGCTAAGTAGTTTTTAAACTACTAGTACAAAAATTTTAGGGAAGTCCAAACAAAGTAAAAACTAAAGGTGAAAATCAATATTTCAAAAGCTAAGTTGCAATTTCTAAAATTAAATAAACAAGTATCCAATTGAAAAGTAAAGTGATTGTAATTAGTATTAGCTATAGTTTAATTTTGTTTATTTAAGATAAAAAGTGAAACACAAAGAACAAGATCAAGTAGGTTGATCAAGTTGGACATACAAGACAAATGAATTCAAGTTGGCCAACTTAGTCTATTAAAAAAACCAAGCCGAGACAAAAAAAATTGAGTAGGTTAACTTAGTTTTCGAGGCATAAAATAGACATAGAACTAGATCGAGCTAGTTGATCTAGTTGATTGTGTAGGTAAAATTTTATAGAACTAAAAAATTATTAGAAATAGTAATAAATTTTAATTAAAATTCAAGAAAATAAAAATTTATTAAAAATTAAAAAAATGAAAGTACTAAGTTAGTTGCAGTGAACTTGGTAAATAGGACAAAATCATCCATGTTGATGTAGTAGTTTTTTCCTAAAGATACTAAATTTTTATTTTAATTGGGTCATCTAGGCAAGTGTTTGATCCTACAAAGGTAGAAAATAGTATTATGGAATAGAATAAAGTTAGTTGATCTAGTTTAAATAACACTAATAAAAATAAAAAGTAATCTAGATTGATCAGATCGATGTAGTTAATTAAAAATGAAATGCAAAAATCAGTAGATCTAAAAAGGTTGACTTAGTCATAAAAGGAAAAAAAATAAATTTATTCAATTGGTTCGATCCAGTTAAATAAATACTGAAAACATTATGCATAGAAGATAGAACTAGGTCGATAGGCTTAATGAAGTTTAAAAACCTCAGAAAATAATTTTGAATTAGGTTGACATGTATGATAAAGTTGGAAATCATATACACATAAAGTAGAACTAGGTCAAAATGCTCAATGCAGTTTAAAAACATGTGTAGCACAAAATGTTGAACTAGGTCTATAGGCTTGACAAAGTTGAAAACCCTATATGCAAAAATTATAACCAGGTCGACAGGCTAGATAAAATTGGAAAACATACACACACAAAGTAGAACTAGGTTAATGGTTTCAAAGAATTTTAAAAAACCTATACACTGAGTATTAAACTATCTCAATAGGCTTGATCCAGTTTACTATAAATTAAATTTAAAAATTACAAGGGTTATATTCATGTCAGGTTTATTAAACTAGCTCAATAGGCTTGATCTATTTTACTATAAAGTAATTTTAAAAATTACAAGGGTTATATTC
The DNA here is from genome assembly GCA_037957365.1 of Torreya grandis. Taxonomy (NCBI): domain Eukaryota; kingdom Viridiplantae; phylum Streptophyta; class Pinopsida; order Cupressales; family Taxaceae; genus Torreya; species Torreya grandis. Next base: position 628,560 of record JARHVA010006211.1, read on the forward strand.
ATGTCGAGTTTATCATAATATATGAAATTAAGATAAGACAAATCTATAACTTATCCTACTTGGTATTATCTAAGTTTGAAAAATCTAATCAACTAACAATACACTTAAAAATACTTTTTTATATGAAGATCATGACCAATTATGGATCTTTTAAGCCTAACCAAGGGATCTCTTACTACACAATAACAAAGGAAAGGTCTCCAAGGTCTCTAGTCAAATGTTATCATATAATAACCCTAGTTTGGTCTTATAATTTAATTAAAGGAAGCAAGGTAATCTAATAAATTAATATGCAAGTTAATCTAGTAAATAAACATATAAGCTAATCTATTTCTCACCAAAACTTGTGGCACAAAGGGGGAAGATAATAAACAAGCAAAGATAATTCTATTTAAGATAATATATAAGTAATATAAGCAAGAAGAGATGAAATTCAATCCATTTTTTGCATAATATCTATTTATAAAAATGAAGGGCTAGGATATACTTATCTTCTTGAAGTGAACTCATCATGCCTCAATCTCTCCCTTGGCTAATGGTGATTTTCAAGAGGTTGTTTTGTCTTGTAAGGGTGACAAGGATAGATCAACTCTAGGTTATAATACTTATTCTATGCATCTAAGACCTCCTCAAGATGAATGTTACTACTCCAAGGTAAAGCCCCAAGTAATGAAACCTTCAAAAGATAGTATAAGTGTATTTATGATTTATAAGGATGCATAATTAAATGATATAATATTTATAAATGAAGTGAAGGAGGTATTTATAGCCAAGGATTAACCTTAAACCCTCTCAATAATTTAGCTAACAAGGTTAGTTGAGTTGACCTTTTTAGTGAGAAAAAGGTTCATTATGCCTCAAACTAGGTTAGTTGGGCCGACAGAGTTCTGTAAAATGTTTTTAATCCCTAACAAGATCAACTAGGTTGATATAGAATGAAAATGAATAAAAAGGGATGTATGCTTAGGTAAGGGTTATTTAGAAAGGTGAATTACTTAGAGGAGTGTATAAGTGGGTTTTAGTTACTTAGGGAGTTGCATAAATGTAAATTATAGTGGTTTTAGATAATAATATAAGGAACGACAATCATACAAAGCCCCAAATGTATGGCAACCCTTTTCCTAGTGAACCCTTTAAGGTGTACACTCAAATATATTGAGACCCCATAAGTTTACACGAGATAAAGTGTCAATAAATGATAAAGTTAAAAATATTGTGTGTATATAGAATATATTTATTATTATTATAAAAAGATATGACCAAAATACCTCTAAATTTTTAATCAAGGTTTGGGCCTATAGGTTATAATTCAATCACCAATGGGTTCAAATGGACTTATAAACTTAGCACAAAGTATAGACTCTCAGTCAACACCTAAATTTTGTAATAAATGCATGTTAATTTTATGTTATTCTCCTTAAATCAAAAGCATAATTTTTTGTCAAGATTATCAAAACTATATATGGTCAATCTATAACATCCCTTTTTGGTAAAAATATGAATTTTTATTTTCTAAATCTACTCAAATCTAGAATATTATAAAATAGCAGCTAAAAACATAACATAAACTAGTAAACAAGAATAAATTTGAATCTTTATTCAATTTTTTAAGGTAAAATAACATAATAAAGTCAAAATACTAATTATTCCTAATTTTACACCGAACCCTAACATGAAATAACATGAAAACACATAAAGACTAAATATTTCTTTGAAACCCTAGCTATAAATAACTCTAAATAGTACAATAGGCTACAAAAGGGTATGATATCCCTCCAAAATCAATGATATGCCCTAGATTATCAATTCATAGCTCCCAAGGTCATTAATATACACTAAAACATCTAGTACAATAGTGAAAAGGCTAAAAAAGGTGACAACAACACTCCAGGTAATGTACATCATTAAAAGCCCTAAAAATCTGATTCCATCTATAGGGACTGATGACACAATAATTTGGAGGTTTGAAACAACTAAAATATTACCAAAAGTGGAATGCCCTTGCCTAGAATAGTGGAAAGTCATATTTTATTCCTCTGAAACACTTGATGATAGTTATAGAAACTAATAATCACTTTCAACCAACACTAATTTGAAATAACTTATTGGTGCCCAAAATTGTGATAAAACAATTAGGCCTTGATTAGTAAAACTATCATAGTTTGGCCTAAATGTGTATACAATGTTTTGTGTTGAGGTCTCACCCTTTGTTTTGACAAACCCCTTTCTAAAACATTAAGACCCGTGAGAGTATAATTGAACTCCATGTGTTAATTTGTGTTAGTAGTAAGATATTGTGCCTGAAGATGTTCAAATTTTTTCCTGGAAGGTGAAATTATGTTCTAGATCCAAACTTAGATAGTAAGAATTATAGACTCCTAGGCCAAAAATCCATTTTGCACCCTTAGGATATTTTGGTGGCCAAAGGGAGGAATGATTCTATAAAATGAATGAAGGGCATGTGGGTGTCTTCTAAAAATTTCCCTCAAGTTGAATGCTCTCATAAAGTAATAGAATTTATTCAGGGGGTGAAATAATATTACACTCCTCTTTGGGTTGATTAATGTTGCAAAAGGTAAAAGGATGGCTGAAATCTTGAGTGAGCATCTATAATAGAAGTGTGGTAGCATCTCAAAATAATTTTGGTTTTATTCCTTTCTCAGAAGTTGTCTCACTTGCCTTTTGGTGGGAGAGGTACAAATAACTTCTAATGTCTGGGCCACTCCAATCATGTCACATGGCATTCACTTAGGGATTTTAGTTTTTGGGCCCTTTTTTAGGAATGCCTCATCTCAAAAATTGTGAGGAGTTGCAAGGAGTCCCTAAGGACCTATAAATTAGGATCGGTCAAATGAAATCATGGCACATGGAACCCTTATTGGAGCTCAAATCATATTGTACTATAGCACCCAAAAAAGAAAAGAGGTGAAAAATTATAAATGTCCCCAGCATCTTGAATACCTAAATATTTGACATGTGTCAAATTGTGCATCCCAGGGGAGGATTCAAGATATAGTGCATCTCCATATTAAAGGATATGAAGGATGAGAAGGTGAAAATGTCCCTGAAGGCCCTTTTTTGTATAAATCCATGTGTCCCAAGAATAATTATTTGGCTAAAAAGGAAGCACCCTCAAAGTTTCCCTCTTTTTTTTTAAAGATGCTTGATGAAGTTAATGTGGTAGATAGAGATTATATGTTACACACCAAGGATTTAATGCTAACCCTAATTTAAAAAGGGGATGATTATAACTAATTATTTTTCTTCATTTGAATCCACCTTTTGTAGTTAGAGATTATACTTTTATTTTCAAGCAACTACTGAACTAGAATGGTGTGTGGCAAAAATAGCAATTATAGTCATACTTTTAGAGGATTTATTACTTTGAGAGCATGATAATTAGTGTGATTTCAAGTATTCCCTAGGTTGCTTGCTTAGTGCTTATAAAGTGTTTGGAGGTTAGCCATTTTTAGTTTTAGAAGGGTTATATTAACTTGATTAGGAAGAAATGGCTTCATCATCTATCCTATTGAAGAGCAGCATTACTTCAATTCTTGATGAAATTAGGGACACTAATGTACAAGGGTTAGATATTTATACCTTACTATGTGCTTTATAGAGACCCAACCCCCTTGAGGTGGTAGTTAATTTGGGTATGAGTTATATGGCTCCAATATCAGCCTTTCCACTAGCAACCCCCTACTTATAGTTGGTAATTACATGTGCAAAAGTATATCAAGAAGACAAAAAAACTATATTTGATGGGATTTAACTAGTTATATACTCATTCACCCCTAAATATCTTATCACCATTCTTGAGATACCATCATAGCCAGAAGGTATCATTTTAACCATGGAAGAGTGCTAGTATTATGCCAACAAGAATGATAAGATATTTGGGATATTATAAACACTTGTTGGCTCACTAAGAAGAGAACTAAGGTCTCAAAGATGACCAAAAACCTTAAGATAATAAAATTAAAGGACCTCCCACAATATGTCATAGCTATGGATGCTAGAATTTATGGGGTACCATGATAGAGAAGTTTGAGTTATGGATGTTTTCGATCCTTATCTATGTATTAGAAGAAAAGAAACAACTGGATTGGCCTTCCATTCTGAGCAACAACTTACATATCCAAATGATATAGTTATGCATGGCCATCTCTTATAGAGAAGAATTTTAAGGTACCTTCTACATGTCTTCCTATCTTATGTATAGACTGGTGCACAATAGATATTTTCTAGGCCTTATCAAAAATCCTTCAAGGTTAAGAATATATGAGTTGCTCCCTAAAATGACCTTAGAAGGCTTAAGAAATAATTGGGATAGGGTATATAATTACTTTTTTAATGTAATAATGAGTGTTTTATTCACTCTACAAACCATGAATAGAATAACCAAAAATCTATGGAAGTAATTGATAGATTTGGTGTAGTGTATATTCAATTTCATACTTTCACGTACATCTAGGTGACTAGATATACAAGGGAAGCTCACAATATATGTAGGTATGTTGATGATAAAGTATCACTCATGGAGTTATGCATACAAATAGTACTACCCCATGAGATGATCACTAAAAAAAGATTAACAATCCCTTCAAGTTCCCCATGGGGATAGGATATTATACATGTCCTTATCTAGCCAAAGTAAAGGGATTAGAACAAGAAATGGGGTGGTACCAGATGGATGAAATGCCTCCTCAACTCAACTATGACATAATGTGGTTGATCAATTTAGATACAAGTGTATTCATGCATCGTTCACATTACAAAGATATCTAGTTCGATTACATAACTAAGGAGCAAGTGAGAAAATTTGATTTCTTAAGGCTCACTATGTCAAAAATTATTGCATATGACATTGTTCCCATCTACAAGGATATGGTGGATGACAAAGCTACAGTTTCATCAACATAAATTGAGAAGAATATTAAAATTTAACCCATAGCATCGGAGGACTTTACAGTCATATAAAATGACTCAATTTCTTGGAGGGATTATCCAATAATGAATAGGACATTTGGGTAGTTGAAGGCCTGAGAAGTGGACCTTGGTGCACATGATACCCCTACCCTTAAGGAGTTAAAAATGTCAAGGAACTCAAGGCATTCCTTCCCTCTTACACCAACCATCTATCACTCCCATAGGTAGTGATCAATGGTAAAGGGAAGAATCCATCAAGAGCTACCAATTTTACTAAGCTGGTTAATATTGATGAGATTATAGTAGCATAGTCTAAGTCTAGACTATCATTTACAAAATTGACTAGTCTTGATGAAAATTGGACTTAGATTGCTTTTGTGGAGGTGTAATTTGTGAGTGATACTCCCATATCAATCACTACTGAAAGAGCTCCTACCAGATTAACAAGACCAACCATCACATCAGCCAATCAGCCTGAGTAGCCACCAGTGCCCATTCCTTCCCTAATAATTTATATAATGAAAAGAGGAGGGGAAAATGTCATGTCCCCTTTTTAGTTGACATGTTCAGAGTTGATGGTTAGCCTATTATACAACCCTTGTAGGCTAATAGGATGGATAGAGGGTCATAATAGAGCTTGGCTTGGCTTCGATTTGCAGAATATTTTCAGTTGGCTTTCGTTTGGGCTCGATCAGACATGTATTGAGGGAGATATTAATATTTGATTGATTTAATCAAATATTAATTATTTGGTCTAATTTTAATTTAGAAACCCTAATTCTAATTTAATAAACCCTAATTAGGGCAAGCATATCTTTTTGAGGGTATAAGGGTTTCTCATGGGAGGCCATTAAGGATTATGTATTGATTATTGATATTGATTATTGCTAAGAATTCTTCTATGAAGACTGAGCCAAGGGTTCCAGGATTCCATTTTCATTAGAGAACGTCCACTCTTTAGTGTGTGTGATTTAGAAGCTGTGAAATATCAGCTGATCTATTGCTAATTTGAGAGATAGCTTCATACAGAAGTTATCACAGAGGTTTATAGGTTTGAGAGATAACTCCACACAGAAGTTATCACAGGTATTTTAGGTATTTATTTTATTATGTTTTTGATTCAATAAATTATTCAGATAGAGATCTTCTATATTAGAGCCATATATCTTTAGATTAGGGGTCCAAAAAATAGGGTGTGTTATATTGGCGGCCATACAAAGTCCTTATAGTTCCGTATAGATCCTCACAGAGACCGACATTGGCAGGCAAAGACCAATAGAGACCGACATCGCCCGACCATCTCACCGATGTCGGTAGGTTATCGACACCAAGAAACTGACGGTAGTAGTATAATCGACGTCAGCGACTGTGTTTTTGACACAACAGGCTGAGACATGTCAGATTCAGGTTTTTTTTCCCAATTTGTGGAATACTCAGGTTTTTAAGACTGTATTTTAATATTCTCTTATATTTATGACAGGGACTTCTATTATAATCATCTAGGTGAATAAATAAGAGATTCTATTATGGTTTATTTATTTATTTGGAAATTATTTTTCAAAAATCACAATTTGTTCTTATTTCATACAAAAATTAGAATACACAGAAAAGCAATTTAGAGCTTTTGTCTTTTTATATTCCCTATTGATTGGGGATATTACAGTGGTATCAGAGATTTTGTAAAAAAAAGGAGACTCTAAGAAAGGGATATTACAGTGGTATCAGAGCCAAATTTCTGCCATCCTATTGGGTAGATTGATTTGTACAGTGATAACTCTAATACAGTGGTATCAGAGCTACATCTTGCCATCCTGAGGGTTTATAGATCTTATACAGCCACAAGAGTTGGGACCACACAAGTATAACACACATAGTAGAGCCTTGCTTGAAGGTACCCAGGTGTTAGAGTAGCCACCGATCATGAGTGACAGATGTGAGGGTAGCCCACCCAGGGGCCACAAGTATGATGTTGATCAAGACACCAGAGATTTCTATCATGTTATGATGACAGGCCAGCAGCAGATGAATCAGGCAATATAGGCACTCACTACTATGGTAGAGAGGATGAACCCACCTGTTAGATATAATGGGGAACAAGGAGATAACAGGAGTGTTACTGTTAATCAGAGACCACAGCAGACCCATTCTAGAACCACTGATAGACCTACATGGCCTACGTTTGTACAGGACGAACCAGAAGAAGTACTAGTAGAGGAGGTGGCACGTGATTCCCTATTTTTAGATACCCTCATGGCTGCAAATGATGAGTGGGAATTATTAGCTCCTCAATTTTAGGAGAGGATTCCCTTTAATCATTTTGTTAATTAGAGGAGAGAGCACTACAAATTGGTTAGACAAGAGAGGAGGCCTAGAGGTCAACTCAGTGAGTTGAAGAAGGCTACTGGCAAGCTTTCTTTGACTACTTTTGATGGTAACGGCAAGATGATAGCTCAAGCTTGGGTTCATAATTTTGACACATTCTTGGCATTGAGGCCAATGACAGAGATAGAGGCCATCAAATACGCCACTTTGCACTTGGATGGAGTAGCACATGATTGGTGGTACCATGGTATGGTAACCCTTCACCATAACCAGGAGACAGATTACCAGGACTTCATGGATAGATTGGTTGAGTGGTTTGACAAGAAAGATCCCAAGGTTTACTTTCGAGATCTGGCATAGTTGAAACAAACAGGTAACTTGGAGTCCTTCATTGGTGAGTTTCAGAGATTAGCAGTCATGGTGCCAAATATTTCAGAGTGTAGATTGGTAGTTCTCTTCATGGAAGGATTGATAGAACCATTGAGAGGTTGGATCAAAGCCTTTGATCCTCCTTCATTATAGGAAGCTATGAAGAAGGCCTGTAGTATGGAGATGGCAGCCCCATCCAATAAATCTAACTCAGGAGGTACTTCTTCATCCAGGGACCATAAGTGCTTCAATGGAGATAGAGAGAGAGTGGATTTTAATATAGATAAATTAGGGGTTAAGAATGATTTGAAGGCCAATCTAGAACCACCACCTTTGGATCGAGAGGCTCTTAATGATCTAAGTAGGAAGAAGCTTTGCTTCTACTGCAAGGGTCCCTATGATGCCAACCACGATTATCCATTGAGACCTAAGGGCAAGGCCAATCGAGTGATGTGGGATTATTATGAGGATTTGGATTCAGAGGATTCCAAGCAGCAGGATAGTTCTGAGGGGGTAGAGGTAGAGGCTTTAGAGCCTAAGGTAGAGGCATATTTAGAGCTTCACATACAAGAGGCACGCCTATCCAGCATTCAGTCAGATGAGTCATTTAGACTCCATGGAGTTTTGGCAAGACAGAAGGTCATCACCCTTCTTGATACAGGAGCCACACATAATTTTATAGATTCTAGATTTGTGGAGAAGCGTAGACTCACTACCAAATATTTTGAGGGCATTAGAGTTAAGGTAGCTGATGGTCACACTCTTAGGTGTGAGTGTATGATTAGAGACCTCCCATTGCACTTGAACAATTATGAGTTCAACACTGATTATTATGTGGGGAACATGGGGGATATACACTTAGTCTTGGGTATGAAGTGGCTTCATTCATTTGAGGAAGTTACTCTTCATCTCAAGGACATGGAGGTTCATTTTGATGTTGGTGGGAAGACACATATTCTTAAGGCAATACGGGGTAGCAGCTTCAAACATATGTTTTTTCATCAGATGGAGAGACTCATACCACACGATATGGGAGAGTGCGCTGCTGAGTGCACATTGGCACCAATACAGGAGAGACATGTGGACAAGCCTTGCCTTGAGGTGAGTACAGTTCAGGAGGTAGCACATGTGGTAGGGACTCAGCTTTCTTCTACAGTTGAGTGAGATGTTGATATGAGTATGTCCAGCATTCACACTCCATATTCAGAGGTTGTAGTGGGTATAGGAGATAGCTACATATAGCCAATTGGTATTTTTCACATTATTTAGTTCGTGTTGATTGACAGTGGTGGAGATCATGACTACATTTGGGATCCAGGTGGATTGGTTGGTTTATCATTCAGCGATTGCTTGAGGGCAAGCAATTTTAGGAGGGGCAGATTGCCATTTCCCCTTTTTAGTTGACATGTTCAGAGTTGATGGATAGCCTATTATACAACCCTCATAGGCTGATAAGATGGATAGAGCGTCATAATGGAGCTTGGCTTGGCTTTGATTTGTAGAATTTTTTTAGTTGGCTTTCGTTTGGGCTCGATCAGACATGTATTGAGGGAGATATTAATATTTGATTGATTTAATCAAATATTAATTATTTGGTCTAATTTTAATTTAGAAACCCTAATTATAATTTAAGAAACCCTAATTAGGGAAAGCATATCTTTTTGATGGTATAATGGTTTCTCATGGGAGGCCATTAAGGATTATGTATTGATTATTGATATTGATTGTTGCTAAGAATTCTTCTATGAAGACTGAGCCAAGGGTTCTAGGATTCCATTTGCATTGGAGAACATCCACTCTTCAGTGTGTGTGATTTAGAGGCTGTGAAATATCAGCTGATCTATTGCCAATTTGAGAGATAGCTTCATACAAAAGTTATCACAGAGGTTTACAGGTTTGAGAGATAACTTCACACAGAAGTTATCATAGGTATTTTAGGTATTTATTTTATTAGGTTTTTGATTCAATAAATTATACAGATAGAGATCTTCTATATTAGAGCATATATCTTGAGATTAGGGGTCCAACAAATAGGGTGTGTTATATTGGCAGCCATATGAAGTCCGTATAGATCCATACAGATCCTCACAGAGACTGACATCGGCAGGCAGAGACCGATAGAGACCGACATCAGCTGACCATCTCACAAATGTCAGTAGGTTATCGACACTAGGAAACTGATGGTGGCAATATAACCGATGTCAGTGATTGTGTTTTTGACATAGCAGGCCGAGACGTGCCAGATTCAGGTTTTTTTTCCTAGTTTGTAGAATACTCAGGTTTTTAAGACTATATTTTAAAATTCTTTTATATGTATGATAAATGACTTCTATTGTAATCATCTGGGTGAATAAATAAGAGATTCTATTGTGGTTTATTTATTTATTTGGAAATTATTTTGTAAAAATTGCAATTTGTTCTTATTTCATACAAAAATCAGAATACACAGAAAAGCAATTTAGAGCTTTTGTCTTTTTATATTCCCTATTGGTTGGGGATATTACAGAGAAATAAGTAGAGTAGCTAAGGACTAAAAGGTTGAATAAGATATTACAATCTCCAAATGTGATCCCCAGGAAGGGGAAAGAGGTCATTCATTTTGGTGTACCCTCTTGACATGATGTTGTGGATCCCTAAGGGGAAAAGTCCTCATATGCCTAGAGGTTGAGTGATATGAGTGATGAAGAAGAATCAGAGGAAAATAAGCCAATTTTGGAAATGAAGTGGCCTAAGGTATTCAATCCTCCCCCAATGAGGATTGACCAAATAACTCCAAGGGAAAGGCTATAAACTCCAGTCAAGTTTCTAGTGATAGGACTATTTAGGCCATAAGCACCCTTAGGACTATTTAGGCAAAGGTGAAGGGAAAGACATTAAAGCCTTATATGACCCCTTATCCTTCAAATATGTGGTAAAAGTTAGTATCAAGGTGGCTACACAAGCACAGGCTCCACTTGAAAAAGAAAATACCTCCTCAAACATAGAATCTTTTCTCCAAATTACTCTCACCCAACCACTAAGGTGAGACATGGAGGGTAAATCAAGAAGTGTACAAGAGTCTAAGGAGAGGCTTAAAATGATCTAATTCAGGAGGATCAAGCCCTCACCAGTAGTGAAAAGGTGGAAGCTCAAAAAGATGAGCAACCAAATGTTATAATGGATGTAGAGATAGCCCCATAGGTCCATCCCTTTCCAGTTGTGATAAGTTCAATGCAAGAAGGAGAGGTTGGAGCTAAAGGAGATAGGGGATCAAACCTAAAAATGGGCACCCTTATTCCTTTAGGTGTGAATAAGGAAGTATACTAGATTGATAAAGTTATAGAGGAAGGACCTTCTAAGTGTACTACTTTTATTGAAGTACTTAGGGGATCCTTCCCTAAATAAAGGTCAATGATCTTACTAGGCATGGGGGTGTTAAGGCCATGATTAGTGAAGAGCCACCTAAAGGCAATAAGGAAGACACCATAGCTTTTTCCTAGATTCTCCAATAGATTTCACAAATCAAATTGGCTATGAAACCACCTCCTTAACTTGCAAGATAGGAGAGATCCATTGATAGATTTCTCTTGGAGTCCAAGAAACAAGTTTGGATAGATGTTAAAGTCCTAAAACAAATTGAACTAGGTGAAGAAAGAGAGCAAGAAGCTGAAAGGAAGGAGGCCAAGTTGGAGAGTGATAAGTACATCAAGTAAATAATAATAAGCTCACACCCAACTCCTATCATGATCCCTTTTGTTAGTGTTCCAATAACACCACAATTTAGTGTGCCCAAGCCAGTTTCAAGGTCCATGACTCCAATGGGTTTTTAGACTAAGCCCCTCTTATTGGTTGAATAATAGATTAAGGAGAAGTAGGAAATTGAAAATAAATTGGGAAATATAGATGTGATGAATATTACCTAGTCATATAAGATAAAAACTCCAAAGAAGGCTAAAGTACTCTCTTAGACCACTTTCACTGGTGTTGGGGATAGAATCTAGTAGATAGATGTCCCCCCATAAGGTGTTATAAATAAGGATGCTCTTTTTAAAAGTTATGCAATATATAGATATGATTTAGGGGAACCATCAAGGAATGAGATCAAGCATAGATCATAATTTTTATCAATCATGGTGGCTCATTAAATGGAGAAGGCATCAATGGAGGAGCTAAAGATGTAAAACTAGGAAACAATCTAATACTTACAAAAGATATTGAGTGATCCTAAGACAATGACTCCAACTTCTAGCAGAGTCTTGAGTACACCTATTTCCTCTTAAGATACACTTGACTTATGCCTCAGTGAGGATTTGAAGACTAGAGGATGGGCCAAAAAATATTGGTAATAGAACTTGATAGTCTGGACCAAGGAAGTCATCCATACAGCCTTGGAATAGCTTGATAGTGAGATAAATAGGCAAGTAGATTGTAACCCCCTAACATTTATCAATGATGCTGATATTAAGAGCTGGAAGACACATAGACCCAAAGTAGATGAGATATGTAACATGGGTAAATATGTTTTAATAGTAGAGAATATCATCTCTTCAAATGATCCTAAAATTCTTAGAGAATGTTAGTTATCCATAAAGCATAGGCTATCAATGCTTAAGGATGACACCTTTGATATAAAAGGAGAAGAGCAGTCTCTCAAGACTATGATGATAGAAATTGAATCCACTCTGAAGGAGATGGTAAAGATTGATGGTGTGGTAGACATAAACAAGGAATTATTGGAGGATTCCATAAATAACCTCATCAACATATCTCATGGAGCCTTCACTAGCCAAAAAATAAGAGAGTTGGTGTTACTTGATAAATTATATGACCAGTTAAAGGCATTAGTCAATAATAAGTAGGGTGTGATCGAAAGGACCACCAACTAGCTAGAGGAATATAATGCCAAATTCAAGTACCAAGTGGACCTAGATAGGAAAATTATTTCCACCATGATTGCAAATTTTGTTGCATACAAGAATAAGTTAGCACAATGATCGATCATCAATGTTGATTCTACAACATGACCAAGTCATTTTTATTTCTTCCTGGCTAGTGTAAAGATTCTTTCTCTTTCTTCTCCTTTTTATTTCTTTTTCTCCCTCATTATTTATTTCTCAATCATTGTACGATGCCCATTATTGGCATGTTCTCCCTTGAAATATTCTTTGTAAATAAGGGGAACATTTTGGATTGGTTATGCAAATAGACAAAGGTTTGTTTTGTCCTTTGCTAGTTTGTGTTCCATATGGATAATAGAAAGTATCCTCCCAAGGTGAGGTATAAAACTTGTCACTTTCATCAAAATGTGTGCATAGTCCCAGGATTTTTTTTTTTTACAACTAACAAGCTCGGGGCTTGTGAATGATTTTTTCTAGTTGGAGCACCTTTTTAGGATATGACACATATGGTTTGAAAATTATATAAGTAAAGGAGGTTTGATCCTTTATAAGGGTCGGTTAGTCAAAATAAAATTGAGTCTAGAGCTATTAATAAGGATAAATTTTTCCTATATAATCTCTTTGGTGCCAAATTGGTTTCAGCTATGAAACCCTTAGCAAGCTTTACGAGCATTAGATATGTTCCCTTATCATAGAAATGAGTTGTATAGTGTACATATTTGATTTACACTAAAAGATATATGTAATTGAGACTCACATGGATAATGAAATGTGCTTGTGTTACTACTAAGTTTCATTGTTAAAGTGTAATGTATTATTTCATTCATGTTCTTAGTATATTGGTAGTCTTGTGATTTCTTTTTATGGTAGTCATCTAAGGAATGGATCAGGAATATAAAATCCTTTTGGATATGTAATTTAGAGTAAATTATTAATATTATTTTTAGGTTTGTTCCTAGGCTTATGGATTCAATGAGAAGGATCTCTTGAATGATTTCTCATAGCTTTACTTGTAACTCTTTTGAGGAAATTTGAGTACCATTTCATTCTATCTGTTTCAAAATTCTAAAATTTTTGATTAATGTAAGTGATATCATTTTTTAGTGAATTTATTCATACTCATTTTACACCCATCCACATCTTTATTTAATTAACTCACCCTATTCTACCTAGCATATAATACACCATTGCATATCTAAAGTGTTGTGTGCATATCAGATACATAGATTTCCTGACATGAGAAGTGTGTCCATGATTAGTGTTTTAATGTTTAAGTATTGAAACCATATCATTAAGTTCCTATTTTACTAAATGTTTCATCAAATGGATGGTACAATCATCTTACTTATCTATTCTTAATAGCTTGTGTCTAATACAAAATATTTATTCATTCTGTGTGACAACCCTGCATGGGTGGATTGAACATAGTTGGTTATTTTCTAGTCAAATTTGTAGTTTTATGTGCCAATAAATCCATGGAGGTTGAATCATGTGATCTTTCCATGTGATCAATCTATCTTATATGTCCTCTCACCTTGGTCTAGGTAGATCCAAAAGTAGTAGGGAGTTAACTAGCCCCTTTTTAAATGTCTCCCAATCATTTTCCCCATTCTAGTCCATCATAAATTTTAAGCCCCTCACCAGCTACAATGACATCTTAATGGGTTTTTTATTTATACTTGTCATTCACTTCTAAGTATGAAAGTCTAGTTTAGAGAGGTGTAATATTAAGAACCAAATGCTTCTAGCGCCATTGCCAGGGAGCACATTCTTGTCACCTATGTTACCAATGACTCTTTCAAAAAGCTATTGCCATTAAAATATTCCCATCTATATGTGAAATTATCATGATATAGTGATGGTGTGTATAATCCTATCTTCTTTTTTTTGAAATGTTATGTTTCGTTAAATTTTTGTTGATCCCCCTTTTGAGGTATTCATTTCAGCATAATGTGTTTTTGAGCGAGTGCATTGGGAAAAATTAGAAGTCTTAGGCACTTGGTTTTTTATAGATTCTTATGGAAGATTAAGAGAAGTATATTTTATGAATCTTCCTGTTATTTCCATAATTTTCTTGATAATCTAGTCATCAACTAATCAATTTCATGGTTGAATCTATGGTCAAAACAAACCTTAAAGGCTAATATCCATGTTATTTCATGATTTTTAATAGATAATTGGCATGTTATATGTTGGAAGGTGTTTTGTCCCTTTTAAACATTATTTATGATATCAATACTTTGTCTCATGATTTTATTAAGTCATGGAATTGATTAGACCTCATATTTATATGTAAATGTGTTGATCTACTATTTTCTAGAATTGTGGTTCTAGTGGCAACTCCAAGTCTTATTTCTCTAGTTGTTATAATACCATTGCTTGTTTTGGCCCTCATCCTTCTAATCCTTAATTTTGAATATCCCATTATTTAAAAAAATGGAAGGGCTGAGATCATCCTTTTGGACTAACCCATCGAAGAAATTAGTTCCCCCACTATGTACTCCTTAAAGGAAAAAGGGATTAACTTGGAAACCTATTGAAGGGCCTAGCTTAATTGTTGAGATTAAACCTAGTGCTACTAACCTTCAATGGTTTGTATACCAACCCCTTGTTAAATATTACCATAGTTCTTATAGTACCTCAAAGAATTATAGCCCCATCTATTATCCTACTCCATCTCCACCACATCAATCACCTCTCAACCCTAGTCCACATCACTCATTGGATCATGCTCCTTTGGCCTTTATCCTTAAACTAGTTGTTGAACTAGTCATGCGGTGAAGGGACCATGATGGGAATGAATGTCTTGTTTTTCATGTTTCTATATTTAGACCCATCAACTTTGATGAGATGGAGGGCTATCCTAATGAAGTTCCCAGTGAAATAAGGAAGTGACTCCCAAATTTTTAGGGAAACAATGATGTGATTGGTGATCAACATTTAAAAGCCTTCCAAAATGTCATTGAAGATTATGAGGTTTAGTATGAGGATGTGTGCATTAGGTTGTTTATGTATACATTGGAAGATGATTCTCAATATTGTTTCAATTCCCTTCCCATTGGATACATTGATTCATGGGAAGAGATGTGGAATGTATTCAGGATTCAGTATGGTGAAAGACTAGATCCAAGGTTCCTCTTGTTTGAGTTTGAAAATATTAAGAAAAATTGTAATGAGTTTGTGTAGGATTTTAATACTTGATTCAAAAAAGCCATGATGTAGTTGATAAAAAATATAAGGCCTAGTGATACAACCTGTATGATAAAATACTATGATGTTTTTGATAAAAAGGCTACCTACTACTAGAGAGATAAAGCTCCAAAAAATCTATAGATGGCATTTAATATGGCTATTCAAATAGAGAATAATATCAATGTTGTAGGGAAGCTTCTAAATAAATGGGCTGATGTGAAGCTTGTCAATCTTGAAAAGGCACTGTCCACCAAGACTACCAACTTGGAAGAGACTGTTAAAGTTTTGGCTTCTATAGTCAAAGAAATGTCATATAAATTGGCTAGAGTAGAGAAAAGAATTCCCTATGTGTCAACCAACCATGAAAGCGATCCAAACCCACATCAGACTTAGTAAGGGCCTCCCTTACATAACAGAGATGTTGATAAAGGAGAAAGGCCTACATGTGAAGACCAGATAGAGAGGAATCAAGGAAGAAGTGTCAGATCCTTTAAATTCCAAGGTAAATATAGTAAGCTCTAATGTTGATATTGATTGGTGTGATAGGTGCTTCCTCACACACCTTCCATGTGATATTGTTAAAGTAGTTGATAAAAAACCTAATGAGCCTAAGGATGTATTATCTTACTATGAGGTGTTTATGTTTGATTATTTGAATTGCTAATATGAATTTGGGTAGTTCATTGATTTGGTGGATGATTTTATGGTTAATAAGCTCTAAGGTGTTGTTGAACTAGAGTTTGACCCAACCTTTGATTCTGTTTGTGATATTAATGTGGCACAAGCCTATGAATTACATATGCATTATTTTTATCATCTATATTCCATGATGATCTAAAAATATCTTGAATGCAATCCCTTGACTGAAGATAGGAAAATGTTAATTAGTGTGGATGCTACCCAAAGGAGTGAAATCAACTTGAGAAGTAAGTAAGTAGGTGTTGTTCCCCAGGTTAAATCTCATGTGATCCCAAAGACAAGAAATGTTAGTAAGGAATCCAAGAAAGCTATAAATACCCTAGAAGTTCCTAAGAAGATGCCTATTACTCAAGCTAGTAAACCCTAGGATGTTCCTATTAAAAATAATAAGATGCCTATGCTATCCAGTATACCCAAGGGTGCTAATGAGGTCAAGTAGAACCCTCATCTGAAGACCCCCATTAATTATCCTTTTCCACCTCAAAATAACCCAATTCCTACTTTGAGAAAGTATATTATTTCCAAAAATTCTACCACCCTCCCATCAAACACACCTTTTCCTTAGTACAATGTGTGTGATATAGCCCAATTATTGAGTTAGATAAAGGTCACCATTCTACTAGTTAAATTAATGTGAATTCCTAAGTGTAGAAAAAGATCTTTTGAATATTTATAATTTGATGAGAAACCTTGTGATAGTAATGATGAGATGTCCCAAGCACTATTTGAAAAAGATGAGGAGCTAGAAGAAGTTTTGGAACCCACTCCATAAGTATATTTGGGGATTACATTGGTGGAAAGCCAGTTAGATGTGGAACAATTTTATACAAATTTGATGATAAATAATATGATTATCCATAATTGCATGTTTGATTATGGTGCCTCTTATAATGTTATGCCACTATGTGTCCTGAATGAACCTGGTTTGAAAATAGCATCCACCTTTAGCAAGTGTTATGCTATGGATTCATGAGAGGTGCCAGTTATTAGACAAGTCAAAGGGTTTGTTGTGTAGTTAGAAAATCATTTGGATAAATTCCTAAACATGGATGTAGTGGTTGTATATTTCCCACATAAATTGGGAATGTTCTTATCATGAAAGTGGGCTATTAGCATGAGAAGAAGTGTGAAAATGGATCTTTCTTATACAACTATTCCCCTGCAAGGTAAGATGGTAAATATCCATTGGGAGCCCAAGATGTTACACATAATTTAATATCCTAACCATGCCCTAAATGAAGTAATTTATGTTGATGTTGAGTTGGGAAACTTTGTCAATAATATTGATGTGAATAAACAACTAGTCATTGTTGATGTAAGACCTAATGTAGAAGATGTTGTTTTGGAATTGTTCTTTGATGGGGCCTATTCTAAATCTAGAAATGGGACTGGGGTGGTCATATAGCTCTTGATGGTAAAATTTATATGTTCTCATTTCACCTCACTTTTGATTGCACTAACAACACTACAGATTATGAAGTACTTCTACTAGGTTTAAGGATTTCATGGAAATATAGGATCAAGTATCTCCTTGTCAAAGGTGACTTAGAACTAGTAGTGAAGCATATTCATAATTATTATGACACCAAATGTAAATGGTTGAAATAATAACAAAATGATGTATGGGATTTGATTGAAATATTTGATGCATTCAACATCTCCTATCATGATAGGGAATTCAACCAAGAAGATGACAGACTTGCTAGAATAGGAGCTTAGTTTAATATCACAAGCATAAGCCCTCACTCTTAGTACCAAGTAGAGGTACTTATTTGACCCTTAGTCTCAAATAATATTTATCATTGGTAAGTATTCAAGGATGATGATCAAATTAAATGGTTCTTGAATTGTGAGGTAGAATTTCATGGCCAACTTGTGTATTTAGAGTCTATGGTTCAAACTTGTGATGGAAAGGAAACCTTATTTGGAAAAGAGGTCATCCAACTCAAAATGAACACTATCCCTAGGGGATTAGTCACTCTAGAAGT
The DNA here is from genome assembly GCA_037957365.1 of Torreya grandis. Lineage (NCBI taxonomy): Eukaryota > Viridiplantae > Streptophyta > Pinopsida > Cupressales > Taxaceae > Torreya > Torreya grandis. The sequence continues at coordinate 646,936 of JARHVA010006211.1, forward strand.
ATCCTTTGATATAACAAATAGATTGAAGTCAAGAGAAGTATCTATCTCAAGGGATGTCATTAAATGTGATTTGGGTTCCCCTGAGAATCTAAAAAAAGTATGGCAAGGTACTTACCTTAGCACAGAAGAAAAAAGAGATTATGCAGACCTATAGAGGAATTATCAAGATTATTTTTCATGGTCTTATTATGAATTAAAGGCATACAAGGAGGATTTATTTTTAGCATGTCATGTCCAAAAGGCCAAGGTGTTGGGGCATGTAGTGTCCATAAAAGGTGTCATGATTGATCTTGAGAGAATTGAGGCTATTGGTAAGGTGCCCATTCCATAATCCAAGAAGGGAATTAAGTCTTTATTTAGATAGATTAACTTTTTAAGAATATTTGTGTCCAATTTTGAAAAAATCACTCTACCTATTACTTCTATGTTGAAAAAGAACTAAATCATTAAATGGGATGAAAGGGCTATGTATGTGGTTAATGATGTCAAGAGAGCTTTGAAGTCTACTCTTGTTTTGGCCAGTCTTGATTAAACTAAGCCATTGTAGGTTTGCTCTTTTGCATCACCCCATATTATTGATGTTGTTTTATTACAAAAGAATGATTATTGTCATGAGTAGTCTATAGCTTTATTCAGTAAAGCTATTTAGAGGTTTGAATTAAAATATATCATTATGAAGAAATAGGATTTTGATTTGTTGAAAGTTGTTAAGGAATTTAGATCTTATATCCTAAGTTCTAGGATAGTTGCATATCTCCCTCACACCATGGTAAAGGATATTCTAACTTAGATTGATGCTACTAGCAAAAGGTGTTGATGGAGGAATAAGCTGTAAGAGTATGATATAGACATCCAAAACACCAAATTGGTGTGAGGAATTGGCTTGGCCAAGCTTATGGCTAAGACAAATTTACAATCAATTAAGGTAAACAATGTTTTTGCCAACATCAATGAGGCTTTGGGTCAGTTTAGTGCATCACAATGGTATAGAGACATTGTTTATTATTTGTAAAATATGTGTTTCCCATTGACTTAGATAAAAATCAAAGGACTCTAAAATTATTCTCCCAAAAATACCTCCTAACTAATAGTGGATTGGCATGGAGAAATCTAGATGGGGTCCCCTTGAGATGTGCATTAAAAGAGCAAGCCACTAATCTAATTAAGGATTTTCACAACGGAGTATGTGGTGGTCATTTCACACCTAATGTTATAGCTCATAAGATCCTTAGGGATGGATATTGGTGGCCATCATTATTCAAATATGTTGTCCAAGTAGTGAGGTGATGTGAAAAGTGTCAACACTTTATAGGAAGAATGAAGGCAATTGGTTCTCTCCCTTTGCAGCTTGTTACTATTGAAACCACATTCAGGTAGTGGGGCATGGATTTCATTGGTGAAATTAGTGAGGCCTCAAGAATTGGACATAAATGGATATTATCTGTAATATATTATTTTACTAAATGGGTGGAAGCAATTCCCACTAGGAAGGTAATGCACCAAGTTGTGATGCACTCTCTATTAAATCAAATTATATGTAGATTTGGTGTGTCAGTTAAGATTATTGCTAACAATTCCATGATTTTTAGAGCTAAACCTTTTGTGGTAATGTGCAAAGGTTATGGGATCAAGCTCACTTATGCTTCTAATTAAAATCCTCAAGGGAATGGGCAAGCTAAAGTAAGTAACAAAACCCTGCTCAGAGATCATCAAAAGAAGATTGGAAGTTAATAAGAAAAGGTGGGGTGAACAATTGAAATTTGCCCTATGTGTTGATAGGATTACTCCTAAAAGAGCTAAAATTTAGATCCCTTTCAAGATTTTTAATAAAACACGGGTAGTTTTGCCCATAAATTTATAACTACCTACCTATCATCTTATGTATCAATTAAAGGATGATGAATGTGCGGACCACTATGAAGAAAGAGTGAACTAGATTATGGAACTAGAAAGATTCTCATAGATTAGCCCACAAGAAGGATCTTAAGTTTAAAGAAAATTTAAACTAAATATATGACATAAAGGTCACTCTAAGGAATTTCCAGTTAGATGACCTAGTCATATTATGGGATAGTTAGCATGAAGATAAGGGAAAATATGGTAAGTTTGATGTCTTGTAGATGGGCCCTTACTCAATTGACTACAGGATTGGGGAGCACACTTTGTTCTTGAGAGATTTGGATAGGGGATATTAGAATTGCCTGTCAAATGTAGGAATTTAAATCATTTCTTGGATTAAGCTAAATTTTTCTATGTATATTTTGTATAGCTTTGTTGTTTTATGGCTTATTGGTATAGTTCCTTCTGTTGTGTTCTTGTTTCATTTATATTTGACCCTTTAGTTTTTTTTCCTAGAGGTCTCTCATGGTATTTATTAAACCCTTATGTAAACCAAGGAAATTTTAATTTTGACTCCATTTCCAAATAGATTGGTACCAGATCTTTTGTTATAGGGTTCTTTGCACACCTATGGGGTGTTCATCCCCAAGTGAGCCTATGTTGGTGCCAGAATTGTGATAAAATAATTAGGCCCTGATTAGTAAAACTATCATAGTTGGGCATAAATGTGTGTACAATGTTCTGTGTTGAGGTCTCACCCTTTATTTTGATAAACCATTGAGACCTATGAGAGTATAATTAAACTCCTTGTGTTGATTTGTGTTAGCAATAAGAGATTATCCCCCAAGATGTTCAAAGTTTTTCCTGGAAGGTATAATTACATTCTGGATCACATGAAAGTAATGCAGACTTGGATCCAAACTCAGACAATAAGAAGTCTAGACTTTTGGGCCAAAAATCCATTTTGTACCCTTAGGATATCTTGGTGGCCAAAGGGAGTAATTATTCTATAAATTGAATGAAGGGCACATGGGCATCTCCTAAAAATATCCCTCAAGTTGAATGCTCTCATAAAATAATGGAGTTTATTCAAGGGGTAAAATAATATTTCACTTCTCCTCGGGTTGGTTAATGTTATAAAAGGTAAAAGGATGGTTAAAAGCCTAAGTGATCATCTATAATAAAAATGTGGTATCATCTCAAAATTATTTTGGTTTTGGTCCTTTTTTAGAAGTTATCTCACTTTCCTTTTGGTGGGAGAGGTGCAAATAACTTTGAAGGTCCAGGACACTCAAATCATGATATGTGGCATTCACTCGAGGGTTTTAGTTTCTAGGCCTTTTTTGAGGAATGCCTAATCTTAAAAAAGGTGAGGAGTTGCAAGGAGTCCCCAAGGACCCAGACATTAGGATTGATCGAATGAGATCACAATATGTGTCACCCTTACTGGAACTCAAAGCATATTACACTATGACACTAAAAAAAGAAAAGAGGTGAGAGATTGCAAATGTCCCAGCATCTCAAATACCTTAATATTTGACATGTGTCAAATTTTGCATCCTAGGGTAGGATTCAAGATATATTGCATCTCCAAATTAAAGGATATGAAGGGTGAGGAGGTGAAAATGTCCCTAAAGGCCCTTTTGCTTGTATAAAGACATGTGTTTGTAGACACCGAAATCGTGTCGACTCCCGTGGTCATTCCCCGTTTTATTCTTCTTCGCCTATTTAACCCTTGTCGATCACTTGTTCCACCAACCTTGACCCTGGCAGCATGTAAAAATGAGCACAGAGCTAAAGCTAGACTCTATCCCCATTGTGCATCTGCCGACGACGGTCTTTTCCCGGCTGATGTCATCAACGTCGGTCACTTATCGGCCGACGTCGGCAATCTTGCCGACGTCGGTCACCTTGCCGTTATCCGTTATCAGTTATCATTCAGTTCTCAATCGGTTTCCCGAAACGGTTGTCGAACCGTCTCTCGAACCGTCCCTTGCCTTCATCAACCTCCGCCAACCATTCGAAAGGCTATTCAACCATTTTTTGAATCAATCAAACCGAGCAATAATTTAATCGACCTGCGAACTCCGACATCCACAGACTCTGGCAATCAACACTCTCGCGATCAACCAACTCCGGCATCAATCAATCTGCATTCGTTTCAATCTGGCACTGCACAGACAACTTCAACTATGGCTTTCATCACGTCTTCTGGCAGGTAAATATTTACTCTGTTTGTTTTATTTCTTCTTGGTTATTCTTTGTTCATTATTTCTATCATCCCAAATCTTCAAACCACAGACCCAAGTTCTGCATCTCTCCTTTACATCCCTGCCCACTATCCGCATCCATAACTCTATCTAGACTCGACTAAAACCCCCAGACTCTGTCCAAACCCTGCCCTGACCTTATCAGACCCTGTCCCGACTCTGTCTAAACCCTGCCCTGACCTTATCAGACCCTATCCCGACTCTGTCTAAACCTTGTCCTGACCCTGTCAAGACCCTATCCCGACTCTCCTAGGCCTTCTGTAATCTGTCCAGAACCTGCCTCGACCAATGCCGGTCACTACCCCGACCGACGCCGGCAGTTTGACCGATGCCGGCACCTTCCCTGACCGACGCCGGCACCATAGAGACCGACGCCGGCGACTGTGCAGAACAGTGCTGCATATCAGGTATGCATCTTTATTTTTTGTCATTTATTTTTGTCATTTTATCTTTTATTATCTACTTTCGTCCAATATTCTGCTTTTTTATCAGTGGGTTGATATCCTTCTAGGAAGTCTTCGTACTTTCGGGATCGAGCGTTCGCCTGACAGCCCACCATATCTTTGACTAACATTTTTCTGTGTTTTAGCCTTTTCTTCACAGGTGTCATTCCTCCACAGCCAAAGAGGAGAATCTTCCAACGTCTGATTTCGGTGCGCATAACTTTATCAGGTACTTCTAGCCTTGACCATTTCTTTTAGTTTCTTATTTCTTCTTTGAATGTAGAAAGTGATTTTGCATAGAAACATTCTGGCACGCCCGGTGGGACCCTAGGTCCTCCTTGGGTTCTTTCTTTCTTTCATTCATTTAGGTGCATTAGGTTTCTTCCTTTTCACCTCCTTTTGTCTCTTCTTAAACGACATCATAAGCAGGACTAAAACGAACATTTCTTTCTTTCTTGCACTTCTAGACTAGCTAAAACTCATATTCTTCGACTCTTTCTCCATTTGTCTTCATACGAACAAACATTTCGACTTGGGCATTAAAACACTTTGCATTCATTTCTATTTGCCTGCATCTTTTAGACCACACATAGTAATTAAACCGCATATTGAATTAATCTAGATCACTTGATGTTACACGACCAAACCACCTGCACAAAATAAACATTTTAACTTACCTGAGACAAGGCCCGACTGGGATTTCATCCCCCAGCGGATACCTTACCCATCCCGATGACCCTACTTGGATTTCATCACCAAGGGGGAAGCCCACTCCGTTCTCTGGCGGAGGATAAACTCTAGTGGAAGTATATTTTGGCTAAGTGAAACCAGCTAACCACTAGAATCGTGAAGTGAGGGGAGCTTGCTCCTTAGCACCAGGCCTGTACGGAAGCTAACACAGACTTTTGAGCACCATAAAAAAACCCGAAACCATCTATAGACTGCTTCTTCTAGGATCCGACTCACAAAGCCAATCTTCCTCTACACACATTCTAAGGCATAAGCCACTATAATCCTAATAATTTACTTCTAGGGTTTTAGGATCTGCTTGTGTCTTCATCTTTTTGGTTCTTATCTACTTGTTTGAGCTTGTGAGGACGTTCTTCCTTGCCTTAAATGGTTCTGACTCATAGCCAAGCCAAGGCTCTAGTCGATCACGCGAGGCAGCATCCTCTTCCATCTACCCCGCCTACAACTAGCCCTATAATGGAGTTCAACTCGGAAACTGAAAGAACTCCTACCAGACCATCTCTGACCCTAACGCCTATTATCCTAGAAGGGGACCAAGATTTCGCACGATTCTTGGACCTCAATACCAAAGCCTTGCAACACTATCTCGTGAATAGCCAAATGCGAGACCCCTTGGGCAATCCAATTTATGGAATGCCGACCTCTTTCCTCGAGACTGCGGCCGTATCAACGACATCCGTAGTCCAACCCTTAGACACCTAGGCTGTTGCCTCAACCAATGACCAACCTTTTACCAACCATCCAAGTGTGGCCTTTCCTTCCATCGTTGGGCCCACTTTCACTGGGGTTTCGGCCCCCAATCAATCTCAGTCCACTCAACCACTTTCTACCCCCTTTCAAAACCTGGTCGTCTCTATTCCACCCACCCTTACTCCTATCAACACTAGGGTGGCTACCCATCCATTAGCCCATGTTACCTCTAACCAACCTCCCATGATAACATCAAACCTAGCCATGCCTTCCATCCAACCATCCTTAGTCACTTCTTCTGTCCCTACGACTAGTCATCCATATGTTGCGCCCTTATTGGTACAACCGACTACATCGTATACCTCTTCCAGCCTCTTTCAAATGCCTTACAATCTAGGAGGCGCTCCACCCGCCAATCCGTCAGTAGATATTATCAAGATGCTGATGGATAAAATGTCCAACCTAGAGACCTCTGTTACCGGCTCACGCAACACTCTCTCATACGAACAAATCTGCAACGAGCCTATCCATCCTTCTGTCCCCATCAGACCATATCCCAGCCAGTGGGAACTTCCTAAGTTTTCTCGTTTCCAGAGCAAGGAAGACCCACAACAACATTTACAGGCATTCAGACATTCCTGTTACCTTATCGCCCACGACGATGCGTTACTCTTACGCACGTTTCCCATGTCTCTCTCAGGTGCTGCACTTGACTAGTACAGCTCTCTTCCCAGCCATTCCATCCTCACATTCACTCAGCTAGCCCAGCTCTTCCTCGATCATTTCTCCATCAATATCACCAAGAAGGTCTCTATCACAGACCTCTATTCTATTCACCAGTTCGAGGATGAATCTATTGCTCATTTCGTCACTCGATGGAGGGGCCTTATCAATCAACTTTCATTTTCCTCACCTCAGCCTGAGCTTATTGAACTTTTCTCTCAAGCCTGCGCTAGACATATTTATTCTACCTTGAGGGTTCAAACCTTCCGCACTTTTGACGAAGCCTTCACGATGGCTCGTAAACTTGAGTTACGTGCTGTCGAGGAGAATAAAGTCAAGTTGCAGAGTAAGAATCCCAACTCCAAAACCAATGACCCTTCTTCTAAGCCCTCCTCGTCCAATCCTAAATCTAAAGCTTCAGCAAATGCTGTGGTTGTTAGATCTTCCTCCTCTTCGCCTTCAACTAATCAACCTGAACCATTCACATCTATGAGTGCCACTCATCAATTTCAGCAGAGATACATACAGTGATAGTTTACTCCACTTGGAGAATCATACGCGTCTGTGCTGGAAAAACTCGTCAAACAAGGGGCCACCAATCTCCCTCAGATCTGACCTCCACCATAATTTGATCCCTCACGCGCCATCCCTGCGTGGTATAGGGAAAATGACTTCTGCCACTACCACCTTGTTAAAGGTCATGACACGGGCAACTGTAAAACCCTTAAAAACATAGTCCAAGACATGTTGGAAAAGGGTGACCTCATCCTCGACAATCCTAATGCCCCTTCTAATCAGGGTATCGATATCTTCAAACAACCATTCCCTAATCATCCACCAACCCAAAACAACGTCCAGACCTTGACTGACAATACCCATGAACATAATATTCGAACAGTCAATACGGTCTCGCCCCTCATTTCTAACCAACCCCAAGAGGTGAGTTCATCCATCAGTCCATCACATGTGGACGAACCTCTTTCTCCAGCTAGTTCTCCCTCAACTTATCTCATTTTGGAGGACGCTTCGACCTTACCTGCACCGCCAGTTTCACCATCTTCCTTCTTGCTGCCCATGGAGGACCCAACCTTTCCTACTCCTCAACCACAAGTGGAGGGCACTATCATCCCTGCCCTTTACCTGCTTGAGGAGCTTCATTCACCAATTTCTTCTCCACCCAGGGAAGAACCCATCTCTCCTTCATCTCCAACCAAACATGAACCTGTCACGACTTCACCATGCTTTGGGCCCGAGACTACTACACCCGTCTCACCTTCAGTCCCACAACCGTTGGCATCTTCTCAAGAGCCCAAACTTCATCCCGCATCTTCTCAGCCATTTTCCCGACTAGTGGAGAGACTCAAACTTCTCCCTTCTAGGAAAGTGGAACATCAGGGATTGTGGGACCGTCTCATAGCTCTTCAACAAGCCCGGGCCCTCTCATCTCATGCTGCTAATCCTCCCATGGCAGAACCTCCTAAGACTATCAACAAAAATCCGATCTCCACTTCCAAACCGTCTACATCTTCATCAACTTCATCAAAACCAAAACCCTCATCTACTCTGCCTAAACCTATCAAAACACTTGGCGTTCGCCCCGTCTCCAACCTCACTCATCCACAAGTGAAGGTGGACTTAACCCAGACTTCAACTAATAATAGTCTTCAACCTAAATCACAAAAGACTGCCAAACCACAGAGGTGAATGCCTCCTCTTCCGTCACCATTGCCTTCCATTTTGGGCCCGCATCCTTCAACCTTAACCAGAGTCCTTCCCGCTTCAACCTCTAATCAAAACCGGTTGCCTCCTTTGCTTCCTTTACCTACCGCTAGCCTACCCTCTTCCAAAAGGGCGACACCTCTCATGAAGAGTGTACCATCTCCGCCTGTCATCGCACCATCAACCCAGAAGGTGGTACGAAAACCCCCTCCAATTTTGCCCAAGCAAAAGTCACTGACATCGCATACATCGATGAGCACGGACCCTTTAGTGGGCTCATACTCTTTGATCTTGCAACGACTTTTGAAAACTTCTAGCATAACTCTTCCACCCATCAAGCCCTTTCAACCTCTCGGGTCTAAACCCTCCTAGTTCGACGACACGAAGATTTGTTTATATCATCGTACACTAGGACATGACACCGAGACTTGCTGTGCCCTCAAGGCTGTCATTCGCCGTTATCTGGAGAAAGACACTCTTCTCTTTGAGGACACTTTCGACCGCCCCCCGACTCCTTCTCATAACCCTTCAACCTCTTCAAACCCATCCACATCTCATCAATTGGTTACAACCCCTTCATCACCTTCACCTCCCATCTTTGAAATCAATGCCATTCACATCGCCACTAGGTCACAAAAGGACAAGGCGAAAGAAAAAGCCGCCATTCCTTGGACCTACCCTTTTGTCAATCCACCTCAACCGCCTAAGCCTAAGATTTCTATCCTTGGCGCGCCTCAACCCTCTTCTTCTTCTTCTTCTTCTTCCGGACCAATCCACGACTCCATGTTGAAACAGCTTCACCAGACGCCTGTGAATATGTCCCTCTACGATCTCATCCAAACCTCACCCCAACATCATCAGGCCCTCATCCAAGCCCTGCAGGCAGCGGAGGTCCAACCTGAGGATCCCCAGCCACTTGTTGCCCTTGTCCACTCCTTAACCCCTGTTGCCTCCATAACATTCAACGATTCTGAGATTCCCACATCCAACACAGAAGATCAAGACGCCGCCCTCTTCATCACTGCCTATATCGATCGGACACGCATTAAACGCATTATGATCGATGGGGGCGCTAGCATCAACATCATCTCCACCCATGCCTTTGATCAGTTGGCTCTTCCCAAGAATTGCGTCTCCAAAACTGACGCGATCTTGCGCTCTTTTAATGACACTACTACCACGACCATTGGCACAGTCATCCTTCATATCCGCATTGGTCCACGCACAGTCCCGGAGCTCTTCTACATCATCGAAGGAGAGTTCCAATACAACATCTTGATGGGCCGACCTTGGATCCGCGCCATGGCCTGTGTCCCCTCCACCCTACACCGTTGTGTGAAGTTTGAGCATGACAGGCAAGTCCACACCATTCCTGCTGACCCTTCGCCCTTCAAAACATGCAACACCACCTACCGTCCAAATGATGTCCTCATTCCTATCAAGCCATCAACCCCGGCACCACCTCCATCTACGGAAGCTTCGACCAGTTCACAACAGGCGGTCGCCCTTACACCTCCCCTTCAAGCGACAACCATAGACCCCATGGAAGACGTCTTCCAAAGACTTTCATTGGGAGAGTATCACTTGCTGGCTTTAGACATGTTCCAAACTCCACAAGAGTATGGACGCCTTCATCACAGCCCCAGCTACGACCATCGGATCGGGATGATCATACCTTATGGTCCCCCTCACCTCCGCACCAACCTCGTCTATGGGGGGCTTAATCTAGCTCCTACTGACGGTAATCCTCTTTCTTCACCTCAACCTTTCACATCAAATTTCTCATTTCTTGGCAACCTCGCCTTTGCACACACTTACCTTTACAGGTGTGCATGGAAGGGTTTTGGTTTCAGACGCTATGATCAGGGCTCCCATCAGCCTATCCAACCGCTCAATGATGACGACGCCAAGAAACGGTATGGTCTGGGATATCATGACCCCACTCAAGACCCTGTAGACCTTTGTCCTGAACCAATCCTTGACCAATCTCCTCCACACTCGCCTGTTTCGCCACCTTCACCTATGGAGTCAGTGGTTTCCATTCCTCCTAGTTTTTTTTTCCATAAACACCATCCGCCTGGACCCCTTGACTTATCAGCTCAATGGGGTATCCAAGTCTCTCCCTCTCATTCTTCCCAGCATGATCGAAGATGAGTCGGCAACCATTCACATTGTTCACTGCGTTGACGATGACGCCATTCTTTCTTACATGGGCGCTGATGATTCTTTTATCCAGCGCTCCCTCCCTTCTAAGACCCAGGTTATGTTAAATGAATCAACCATTGACATCAACCTTCCTTCTTCTGATGTTCCTCATGTCTTAAAGATCGGCCAATCTTTAGACGCTCAGGAGCAGCTTGACTATACCCAGTTCCTTTCCGACCATAGCAAGGCCTTTGCCTGGACTTACAGTGATATGCCTGGCATCGACCCCACCATCATTACCCATAACATTGTCACCAAATCAGAGGCTAAACCTGTCAGGCAAAAGCTTCGTAAGATGCATCCTCACATTGCCCTCCTTGTCAAGGAGGAGCTTCAACGCCTTCTTTCTATCTCCTTCATCCAGCCCATCGATTATCCACAGTGGGTCTCTAACATCATCCCAGTCACCAAGGCAACTGGGGGGATTCGGATCTGCACAGACTATCGCGACCTTAATCTAGCCTGTCCTAAAGATGACTTTCCTCTTCCTAACATCGACCAGCTTGTTGATCTTATGGCCGGCCATGAGATGCTATCTCTTATGGACGGGTTTTCAGGATACAATCAAATCCTGATTGCTCCGGAAGATCAGCACAAGACCACTTTCATTACCCCATGGGGGACTTTTTACTATCGATTCATGCCTTTCAGCTTGAAGAACGCAGGCACCACTTATCAGCGTGCCATGACCTACATTTTCCATGATCTCCTCCACAAAATCATGGAGGACTATGTGGATGACCTGCTCAGCAAGTCCAAACTTCGCTGTGACCATCTGACCATTCTCAAAATCATCTTTTCTCGTCTTCTTCAGTACAATGTCCGTCTTAACCCCAAGAAATGTGTCTTTGGGGTCCTCTCTGGCAAGCTTCTCGGCTTCATCGTTTCCTTCCGTGGCATCGAGATAGATCCCACTAAGATTCACGCTATCCTTGAAATGCCTCCCCTGACCAATCTCAAGCAGCTTCACATTTTGCAAGGCAAGCTCCAGTCCATTCGTCGCTTCATCTCGCAGCTTTCTGACCACTGTCAACCTTTTCATCATCTCCTTAAGAAGGACGTCATTTTTACATGGGATAAGAACTGTCAAGAGGCTTTTGAAGCCTTAAAATGCTATCTGGTCTCTCTACCAGTTCTCATTCCACCTAAAGATGACCAACCCTTCTACCTTTATATCTCAGCCACTCACCATTCGTTAGGTGCCATGATCGCGCATCGAGATGAGCATCACCGTGAGCAAGCCATTTATTATATCAGCTGAACACTGGTCGACTATGAAACTCGGTATACCCATATCGAGAAACTCTGTTTGGCGTTAGTCTTTACTGCTACTAAGCTTCGCCACTATCTTCTCAGTCACAAAACCTTTGTCATCACCCACGCCGACCCTCTCAAGTATATGCACTCCAAGCCATATCAGAATCAATGTATGGCTCGGTGGCTCATGCTGCTTGCTGAGTTCGATCTCGAATTCATCTAGCAAAAATCTATCAAGGGGCAAACCATCGCTGATCAACTAGCAGATGCCCCTCTTCCTGACAATCAACCTTCGCAGTGTGAATTCCCTGACGAGTCTATCGCTGCACTTTCTTCCGATGACACCACCTATCAGATGACTATGTTCTTTGACGGATCCAAATGTCAACTAGGTGGAGGTGCTGGGGTCATTCTCATCCCACTCGAAGGGGAGCCCATGCCTTTGTCTTTTAAACTCGACTTTGATTGTACCAATAATATGGCCGAATACGAGGCCTTAATTTTGGGACTTCAGACTGCCTTCTCTCTCAGCATCAAGTCCATCAACATCTTCGACGACTCGCAGCTCGTCGTCAATCAGGTCAACGGTTCATACCTCTGTAAAAATGAAATTTTGCAAAGGTACAAAAACCATGTTGACATTTTCCTTGCATCTTTCAACCATTTCCTCCTGCAGACTATTCCTCGATCCATGAATAAGTTTGCTGACACCATGGCTTCTCTTGCTTCACATATCCCATCTTCCTCATCTGCATCCAGACTCTTTGTCACGGTGCATCGTGTGCCGTTGCCTTCATATATCTCTCCTCACATTCATCATGTCAACATTATAGACCCTAGCCCACAAGATGCTTGGTATAAGCAACTTGTGGACTTCTTATCTCTCTCTGTCATTCCTCCCAACCTCTCTAGTAATGCACGACGAGCTTTTATCAAGCGTACTACTCACTATACCATGCTAGGGGGTCTTCTTTATAAGCGAGGCTTTGACGGCCTCCTTCTTCACTGTCTCACCTCCACTGAAGCATCTCAAGCCATTCAGCAAGTCCACGACGGGATTTGTGGCAGACATTTCAGTGGGAATTCGGTTGCCAAGCGCATCCTTCGTCTGGGCTATTATTGGCCTACCCTTCATCAAGACTGTAGCGATTATGTTCGGCATTGCATCAAGTGTCAGCATCACTCTAACTTGTTTCATTTCCCCAGTCATGCCTTACAAATTGCTCAGGATTTTTGGCCTTTTTCTCAGTGGGGTTTAGATCTCATCGGTGAGATTAACCCTCATTCGTCTCTTCATCATCAATCCATCATCACAGCCACTGAATATTTCACCAAGTGGGTGGAAGCCATTCCTCTCGTCTCCACAAAAGTCGACAAGATCATCGACTTCATCAACACCCACATCATCTGTCATTTCGGTGTCCCTCATAAAATTATCACTGATAATGGCAAGTCCTTCAAAAACAAAATTGTCCAAAAGCTATGCGACTCCTTCGGCATCAAACTCAGTTTCTCTTCGCCTTACTACCCACAAGCAAATGGGCAAGCCGAGGCTTCCAAACAAAATTCTCACCAAAATTCTCATGAAAGTGGTCAGTGACATAGGCAAGGATTGGCACATTCACATTCCCTTCACTTTGTGGGCTTACCGCACTAGCATCCGAACCTCTACGGGTGCTACCCCTTTTTCTCTCGTGTACGAAACAGAGGCTGTCTTACCTCTCGAAGTACAGATCCCGTCTCTCTGCATTTCTCTACATGATATCCTTTCTAATGATGACTTTCGTCAAGATCGCTTAGCTCAACTTGAGTTACTTGATGAACGCCGTCTTGCTGCCCTTAATCATCTCCATGTCTATCAACATCACATCAAGCACGCCTATGACAAAAATTTGCGAGAATGAGATTTCAATATCGGAGACCTCGTCCTCAAAGAGAATCAACACGTGACCAACATGGAGCGAAGTAAACGAGGCAAGTTTTCTCCTAATTGGCTCAGACCTTTTATTATCATGCACAAGTATGGATCAGGGACTTACCGTCTGTCTTCTCTTGATGGACGACCAGAACTTGAGCCTCTTAATGCGTTGCATCTGCGACCATTCTACTGCTAGTCGAGTACTCGTCCACTTGACACTTAACTTGAGCTCATCCCTTGAGCAATCCTCATCCTCTTAATCCTACTTCCTTTCAACCTTATTCCTCTTAACAATTCCTATAACCCTTTTATGATGTATGGATGCTTTGTCCTAATAAAAGGGAGCCTTTGACCTTCTATAATCTTGTCCATGACTCACATTTCTATAAAAACAAATCAAGATGTCACAATATCCATGGTCACTATATCAATATCAAATCAAAAAAGCAGACTACTCCCTCGAAGGACAGCTGTACTATCATTGCTGTAATTAATAGACTGCTCCCTCGAAAGACAGCTATTCAAAAGCCTTTATATTAAACAAAAATCTAGACCACTCCCTCGAAGGATGGCTATGACTAATCTGGCAATAAACAGCATTATTTTAGAAGCTTCCTGCATTGATCAGCTTCATAACCTGACCACCAAGCAAATGACATCATTATGTGGACTTCCCGCATCGATCAGTTCACCGTCAAAAAAAAAAAAAAACTAGTCATGGACTTGACTTATAGTTGTCTCAGGGTCTCCTATAAAAAGGGGCATAGTTATCTCTGCTCTTAAAATGGGTTACCCTCTTTCCTCCTCCTATCACCTGCTCAAGGGACTTCGAGCTCACTTTAATGTCTAAGTGATTCGATTACCGCTCTAACATAACTATGGTCAACGACGTCACGCATGAATGGGGCTCTTGGTTCTCATAACCCCTATCTATGCTATCTTTTTGGTCCTTGTCAATGAAAGAGCAATATGCTTTTCACTTCTTCTGCACTTTGGTCACATTCACCTTCATCACTTGTCAATCGACTCAACTCAACTCTCTTTTCAGACCATCAACATGACCTAGCCTATTCACCCTAGTTTCTATGGACACCAATACACATGGAAACTATCGACCCGCTGCAATTTATGTTCAGCATAAACCAATACTTTCTGAAGCATAAATAAACCTCAATTCATTTTTAGCATACATCCATCACGACTATGGAATATTGCTAGGGATGAAAAACCCCTCAACCAATGTTGCAGAATACACCATTTGGAAAAGGCTGCAACATCTTTTTTTCCTCCTCATTTCATCATAACCAAGACCAATCTCTCAACTATTTTAACCACCTGTCTACTACTCGGACCCTTTGTCTGAACTACATTGGTCTGAGGCCCTTCCACAGGGGCTATGTAGGCAGCACTCAGATGACACCACTGTCTTCTGGGGTTAGCTCGACCATTCTCGTTTGTTCGTCCCTCTGATGAACAAACCTTCTTTCCTTCTTTTAACCATAACCTTGACCTTGACCACGACCAATTTTATCCCTTTGACCCTCCCTCCCTTCTAGGGAGAACTACATTGGCCTGAGGCCCTATCACCAGGGCTATGTAGGCAGCACTCAGTTGACATGGGGTCTTCTGGGGTTAGCTCAGCTGCATCCTTTCGTCCATTCATCCATCCATCGACCACCAACCATTGGAGATCATGCCTATCTCCTCTGACCTCGAGCACTTCCAATACATTGTTGCCTTGGTTGTTTTTGCATGTGTGCTACCCCACGGCTAGTTAGCAGAATTGTGCGCAGACCTTTTTGGACCCTCACAAGTATAGGATCGCAAACCAGTTGATCCGCCCTACTTGTGACTTTTTCGTGTTTCTAGGAGCACTTCTTGAGCCCTGGATACCTAGAACACGATGACCATTTGGAGCTTCAGCTTAGATTGAGTAACCCGATCAGCAGATGACTAAATGCTAGGGCCCGGTTATTTCAATTTTGGCACTCCTCAACCCTTGACCTGCAACACTTTGACCTAACCCTCTCGTGTAGTAGTATGCGCGCAATCATGACCTTTTACAGCATTCACCCTCACCCCTTTTTCATCCACTCTTTATCAAATCAGCACCCGATTCCTGGTTCCCTTCCCTTGACTCCTGCTTTAAGGGGGAATACCTTATCCATACTCAGGGCATTCCGCTTCCTATTTTTGTCTTGCAGTTCATTCGAACAACCAACAAGATGAAATCAACCTTATCCCTCACCTGGGGTAATCACTCCTATTTTTGTCTTGCAGTTCATCCAGAATAACCAACAAGACAAAAAGGGGCAAATGTAGACACCGAAATCATGTCGACTCCCCTGGTCATTCCCCGTTTTATTCTTCTTCGCCTATTTAACCCTTGTCGATCACTTGTTCCACCAACCTTGACCCTGGCAGCATGTAAAAATGAGCACAGAGCTAAAGCTAGACTCTATCCCCATTGTGCATCTGCCGACGACGGTCTTTTCCTGGCCGATGTCGCCGACGTCGGTCACTTATCGGCTGACGTCGGCAATCTTGCCGACGTCGGTCACCTTGCCATTATCCGTTATCAGTTATCATTCGGTTCCTGATCAGTTTCCCAAAACGGTTGTCGAACCGTCTCTCGAACCATCCCTTGCCTTCATCAACCTCTGCCAACCATTCGAAAGGCTATTCAACCATTTTTCGAATCAATCAAACCGAGCAATAATTCAATCGACCTGCGAACTCCGACATCCACAGACTCTGGCAATCAACACTCTCGCGATCAACCAACTCTGGCATCAATCAATCTACATTCATTTCAATCCGGCACTGCATAGACAACTTCAACTATGGCTTTCATCACGTCTTCTGGCAGGTAAGTATTTACTCTATTTGTTTTATTTCTTCTTGGTTATTCTTTGTTCATTATTTCTGTCATCCCGAATCTTCAAACCACAGACCCAAGTTTTGCATCTCTCCTTTACATCCCTGCCCACTATCCACATCCATAACTCTATCTAGACTCGACTAAAACCCCCAGACTCTGTCCAAACCCTGCCCTGACCTTATCAGACCCTGTCCTGACTCTGTCTAAACCCTGCCCTGACCTTATCAGACCCTATCCCGACTCTGTCTAAACCTTGTCCTGACCCTGTCAAGACCCTGTCTCGACTCTCCCAGGCCTTCTGTAATCTGTCCAGAACCTGCCCCGACTGACGCCAGTCACTACCCCGACCGACGCCGGCAGTTTGACCGACGCCAGCACCTTCCCTGACCGATGCCAGCACCACAGAGACCGACGCTGGTGACTGTGTAGAACAGTGCTACATATCAGGTACGCATCTTTATTTTCTGTCATTTATTTCTGTCATTTTATCTTTTATTATCTACTTTCATCTAATATTCTACTTTTTTATCAGTGGGTTGATATCCTTCTAGGAAGTCTTCGTACTTCTGGGATCGGGCGTTCGCCTGACAGCCCACCATATCTTTGACTAACGTTTTTCCGTGTTTTAGCCTTTTCTTCGCAGGTGTCATTCCTCCACAGCCAAAGAGGAGAATCTTCCAACGTCTGATTTCGGTGCGCACAACTTTATTAGGTACTTCTAGCCTTGACCATTTCTTTTAGTTTCTTATTTCTTCTTTGAATGTAGAAAGCGATTTTGCATAGAAACAGTGTCCCAAGAAGAATTATTTGAATAAAAAAGAAGCACTATCAAAGTCTCCCTCTTTTTTTTGAAAGATGCTTGAGGAAGTTAATGTGATAGTTGGAGATTAGTTGTTCTATGATAAAGCTTTAATTCTAATTGTAATTTTAAAAGGGGATGATTTTAACTAAGTATTTTTTTTCATTTGAATCCACCTTTTGTAATTAGATCATATACTTGTGTTTTTAAGAGACTAGTGAACCAGAATGACATGTGGTGAAAATAACAATTATAGTCATATTTTTAAAGGATTTCTTGCTTTGAGAGGATGATAATTAGTGTGATTGAAATTAAGTATTCCCCAGGTTACTTGTTTAGTGCTTGGAAAGGGGAATTTTAGAGTGTTTGGAGGTTAATCGTTAGGAAGGGTGTGTTTTAGTTTGAAAAGGGTTATATTAAGTTGATTAGGAAGAAATGGCTTCATCATCTATCCTAATGAAGAGCAACATTACTTCAATTCTTGATGAAATTAGGGACACTAATGTCCAAGGGTTAGATTTTACTACCTTACTAAGTGATTTATAGAGACCCAACCCCCCTAAGGTGGTAGTTAATTTGGGTATGAGATATATGGATCTTATAGTAGCCTTTCCACTAGCAACCCCATACCTAGAGTTAGTCATTACATGTGTAAAAGTATATCATGAAGACACAAAAACTATATTTAATGGGATTCAATTAGTTGTCTTCTCATTCACCTTTGAATCTCTTAGCACCATGCTCAAGATACCACCATAGCTTGAAGGTATAGTTTTAACCATGGAAGAGTGCCAACAGTATGCCAACAAGAATGATAAGATAATTTGGGATATTGTAAACACTTGCTAGCTCACTAAAAAGAGAAAAAAGTTCTCAAAGATAACCAAAAACCTTAAGATAATGGAATTTAAGGAGCTACCACAATATGTCATAGCCATGGCTATTATAATTTATTTGGTACCCATGGCATAAAAGTTTGAGCCATGGATGTTTTCCATCCTTATTTATGTATTAGAAGAAAAAAATAGCTAGATTAGGCTTTCAATCTAAGCAATAACTTACATATCCAAATGATGCAATTGTGCATGGCCATCTCTTCTAAAGAATCATTTGAAGGTAACTTCTACATGTCCTCCTATCTTATGTATAGCCTAAGACACAATAGAGATTTTCTAGGCCTTATAAAAAATCTTTTAGGGCTAAGAATATGATTTGTATCCTAGAATGACCTTGGAAGGCTTCAAAAATAATTAGGCCAAGGTTTATAGTTGCTTATTTAATGTAATACTAATTTTTTTCTTCCCTTTGTGAAGCTTGAACAAAATGACCAAATGGTTAGGGAAGTAATTGATAGATTTGGTGTAATGTATATTCAATTATACACCTTCATGTACATCTAGGTGATTGGATATTCAATGGTAACTCACAATCTACCTAGGTATGTTGATGATAAAGTATCACTCATAGTTTTATTCAAACAAATGGTGCCACCCCATGAGATGATTATTACAAAAAGGACTAGCAATCCCTTAAAGTTCCCCATGGGGATAGGATATTATACATATCCTTCTCTAGACAAATTAAAGTGATTAGAAAAAAATGGGGTGGTACCAAAAGGATGAAATGCCTCCTTAACTCAACTATGGCATAAGGTGGTTGATCAATTTGGTTACAAGTGTAGTCTTGCACTGAGCACATTATGAGGATATCTAGTCTGATTGCACAACTAAGGAGCAAGTGAGAATAATTAATTTCCTAAGGATCACTATGAAAGAAATTATTGCATATGGAATTTTTCCCATCCCCAAGGATATGGTAGATGATGAAGCTATAGTGTCATCATCATACACCAAGAAGAATATCAAAATGTAAATCATAGCACATTTGGACTTTACAGTCCCCCAAAATGACTCAATTGCTTAGAGGTCATATCTAGTAATGAAAAGGACAATTGGGTGGTTGAAGGCCTAAGGAGTGGACCTTGGTGCACATGATACCCCTAACCTCATGGACATAAAAAATGTCAAGGAGCTCAAGGTACTCCTTCCCCCTTACACTGACCATCTATCAAGCTCACAAGTAGAAACCAAGGACAAAATGAATATTCCAGTAGGAGATACCAGTTTCACCAAATCAATCCATATTTATGTGATTATAGAAACACAATCTAATTTTAGACTATCATTTACAAAATTAACTAGTCTTGTAGACCCAAACTACCACTAGGGAGGTGCAACTTATTAGTGTTATTCCTATCTCAATCACTTCTAAAGGAGCCCCTATAATATTAACCAGACCAACCATCACATCAGCCATTCAACTTGAGTATCTACTAGTACCCATTCCTTCCCTAATAATTTATACAAGGAAAAGAGGAGGGGAGGAATAAGTAGAGCATCCAAGGACTAAAAAGCCAAAGAAGATATTGCAAACTCTAGTTATGATCCCCAAGAAGAGGAAAGAGGTCATTCATTTTGATGTACCCTCTTGATAAGATGATATAGAGTCCCAAGGGGAAAAGTCCTCATATGCCCAGAGGTTGAGGGATATGGTGATGAAGAAGACTCAGAGGAAATAAGCCAATTGTAGAAATGATGAAGTAGCCTAAGGTATTCACTCCTTCCCTAGTGAGGATTGGCCAAAGAATTCCAAGGGAAAGGCCATAGACTCTAGTCAAGTTTATAGTGAGAGGACTTTTTAGGCCATAAGTGACCTTGGAAGAAGGAAAAGGTGATGAGAAAGACATACTAGTCTCAGATGACCCCTTGTCCTTCAAATATGTAGCACAATTTGGTATTGATGTGGCTACATAGGCCCAAGTTCTACTTGAAAAGGAAACTACCTCCTTAGACATAGAAGCATTTATCCAAAATATTCTCACCCAACCACTGAGGCAAGACACAGGGGGTAAAGAAAGGAGTGTACAAGAATCTGAGGAGAGGCTTGAAAATGAACCAAGGAAAGAAGAGTAATCCCCCACTAGTAGTGAAAAGGTGGAGGCTCAAAGAGTTGAGTAACTAGATGTTATAGCAATTGTAGAGATAGGTGCATCCCTCTCTAGTGGTGTCAAGTTCAATACATGAAGGAGAGGCTGGAGCTGAAGGAGATAGGGGATGAAACCTAAAAGTGGGTACCCTTATTCCTTTAGGTGTGAATAAGGAATTAGATCAGTTTGATAAATCTATAGAGGAAGGACCTTTGGAAGGTACTAATTCTATTGAAGTACCCTGGGGGCTCCTTCCCCAAATAAAAATCCATGATCCTACCAGGTGCGGGGGTGTTGAGGTCATGATTGGTGAAGATCCACCTAAAGATGACAAAGAAACACCATAAATTCTTCCTATACTCCCCAACTAACTACATAAATAAAATTAGATATGAAACCACCTCCTCAGCATATTAAATAGGAGAGCTTCATTGATAGATTGCTCCTAGAGTCCTAGCAACAAGTTGGGATAGATGTTAAAGTCTCAGAACAAATTAAATTAGATGAAGAAGGAGAGAAAGAATCTAAAAGGAAGGAGGTTGAGTTGTAGAGTGATGAGGACATAAAGAATGTAATAATAGGCTCACACTGAACTCATGTCATGCTCCCTCTAGTCAATGTTCCAATAATACCACCATTCAGTGTATCCATGCTAGTTTCAAGGTCCACAACTCTAATGGATTTTTAGACTAGGCCCCTCTTATGGGTTGAAGAATAGATAAAGAAGAAGTGGGACATTAAAATTAAATTGGGAGATATATATGTGATGAAGATTTCCTAGTCATATAAGACAAAACCTAAAAATAAGGCTAAATCACTCTTCTAGACCACTTTCACTGACGCTAGGGAGAGAATGAAGGAGATAGTTGTCCCCCTACAAGGTGACACAAAGAAGGATGCTTACCTTGAAAGCTATATAATATAAAAATATGATTTGGGGGAGTCATCAATGAATGAGATCAAGCCTAGCTCACAAGTTTTAGAAATCATGGTGGCTTATCGAATGGATAAGGATAAGGCACCGATGGAGGAGTTGAAGATGTAAAACTAGGTAATGATCCAATACTTCAAAATTTTACTGAGTGAGCCTAAGGTAGTGATTCCAAATATTAGCAGAGTCTTGAGCACACCCATTTCCTCTTTGGATACACTTGAATTTGACCTCAACAAGGATTTGAGACCAAAATATGGGAAACAAAAGATTGGCAACAAGACTTGATAGTCTGGGCTAAGGAAGTCATCCATACAGCCTTAAAATGGCTTGATAGTGAGACAAACAAGTAAGGAGAGTGCAACTCCCTAACATTTATCTATGATGTTGATATAAAGTGATGGGAGAAACTTAGGCCCAAATTAGATGAGGTAAGTAGCATGGGAAAATATGTTTTAATAGTAGAGAAGATCATCTCTTTATGATCCTAAAATGCCCTGAGAATATTAGTTAGAAATAAAACATAGGTTAGTAATGCTCAAGGATGGTGCCTTTGATATAAAAGGATAAGAGTAGTCTCTCAAGACTATGAGTAAAAAAATTGAAGCCACTCTGAAGGAGATGGTAAAGTTTGATGGGGCGGTGGACATAACAAAGGAATTGTTGGAGGATTACCTAAAGAACCTCATTGATGTACCCCATAGAGCCTTCACTAACCAGAGAATAAGAGAGCTGGTGTTAATTGATCAATCTTATAAGGAATTGAAGGCATTAGTCAAAAAAAAGTAGGGAGTAATCCATAGGTCCACCAACTGGCTAGAAGAATATAATGCCAAATTCAAGTACCAAGTGAGCCCAGATAGGAAAACTCTTGCCACCATGATTGCAAAGTTTGTTGCATACAAGAACATATTGGTGTAAGGCTCAGTCATCACTGTTGATTCTATAACATGACCAAGACATTTTTATTTCTTCCTAGTTGGCATAAAGATTCATTCTCTTTCTTCTCCTTTTTTTTCTTTTTCTCTCCCATTCTTTCCTTCTCAATCATTGTATAATGCCCGTGAGTGGCATATTCTCCCTTGAAATATTATTTGTAAAGTTATTTGTAAATAAGGGGGATGTTTTGGATTGGTTATTCAATTTGACAAAGGTTTATTTTGTCCTTTATTGGTTTGTGTTCCACATGGCTGATAGAAAGTATCCCACCAAAGCGAGGTATCAAAATTGTCACTTTCATTAGAATGCATGCATAGTCCCAAGAATCATTGTTGGTACAACTAATGAGCTTCAGACCTGTGAATGATTTTTTATAGATGGAGTACCTTTTTGGGATAAGCCACATATGGTTTGAAAATTTTATAAGTAAAGGAGGTTTAGTCTTTAACAAGGGTCAATTAGTTAGAAATTTTTTGAGTCTAGAAATATTGCTTAGGAGAAATTCTCCCTGTATAATCTCTTTGGTGAAAAATTGGTTTCAGCTATAAAACCCTTGGTAAGCTTTGAGAGCATTAAATATGTTCCCTTATCACAAAGATGAGTTATATAATGTACATGTTGTTTGATTTCCACTACAACCTATATGTAATTGAGAGTCACATGGATAATGAAATGTGTTTGTGTTACTGCTCTATTTTGTTGTTGAAGTGTAATGCATTATTTCATGTTCTTGGTACATAAGTGGTCTTGTGATTTGTTTTTATGGTAGTCATTTGAGGAATGTGTTAGGAATATAAAATCCTTTTGGATATGGAATTTGGAGTAAAGTATTAATAGTCTTTATAGGGGTAGTCCCAAGATTATGGATTGAACGTGTTGGAGCACTTGAATGATTGCTCTTATATTTACTTTTAGCTCTTTTGAGGAACTTCAAGTACCATTTCATTCTATATATTTCAAAATTCTAAAGTTTTTGATGTGTGTAAGTGATATAATTGTTAATTTAATTTATTCATACTCTTTCAACACTCATCTGTATATATTTTTTAATTAACTCACCCTATTCTACCTCATTCTACCTAGCATATAACACCCCATTTCATATCTAAAGTATTGTGTGCATAATAGATACATGGATTTCCTTACATGAGAAGTGTGTCTATGATTAGTGTTTTAATGTTTAAGTATTGTAACCATATCATTGAGTTCCTATTTTACTAAATGTTTCATCAAATGGATGGTGCAATCATCCTACTTATCTATTCTTAATAGCTTGTGCCTGATACAAAATATTTGTTCATTCTATGTGACAACCTTACATGGGTGGATTGAACATAGCTGGTTATTTTCTAGTCAGATTTGTAGTCTTATGTGCCAATAACTTGATGGAGGTCGAATCGTGGGATCTTTCCATGTGATCAAGCTATCCAATAGGTCCTCTCACCTTGGTCTGGGTAGAGCCAAAAGTAACAGGGAGTTAACCAACCCCTTTGTATGTGTCTCCCAATAATTTTCCCCATTCTGATCTATCATAAATACTAAGCTGCTCCTTGGTTACAATGACATCTTAATGGATTTTTCATTTATACTCACCATTTTTTTCTAAGTATGCAAGGCCAATTTAGAGAGGTGTAAAATTGGGAACCAACATAACCTAATTATTTACATAATTACAACCCTTGGATGGAGTTAGCTCTAAATATTGAAAATTTTTCATACTCAAACCTAATAGTAATGGAGGTTTTTCATCCTCAAAATCATAAG
Organism: Torreya grandis; assembly: GCA_037957365.1. Taxonomy (NCBI): domain Eukaryota; kingdom Viridiplantae; phylum Streptophyta; class Pinopsida; order Cupressales; family Taxaceae; genus Torreya; species Torreya grandis. The sequence continues at coordinate 671,050 of JARHVA010006211.1, forward strand.
TTGAAATAATTATAAATTCAATCATGAATAATAAATAATGCATATTTTGGCCCCACTTGTCTTTTCATAATTTCACTTTTCCAATTTCACCCTAACTCTAAGATCATTTAAAACACTTTTAGGCAATTATTATTTTTTCACCATTTAATAAATATTTCCTTTTATCCATTTAATTAATATTATTTTTTGTATCTTTTTAATAATAATAACATGTGTCATTTTCCTTCATTATAAAATAAAGTAACTTGGATAATTTAAAATAATTAATATTAAACTATTTCCCTCATTAAATATTTTGAAAAGGGGACATGATAGCCTACCCTTCCCAAAATTGCTTTCCCTCAAATAATTACAAGCTTAAATAATTTGACTCACCCCATCTAATCATATTTTTAATACCATGATCTTAGATCATTCTTAGGAATTTTCAATTCCATGTTCTAAATTCATAGAAAGACAACTACCACATATACTCACTACCATGTTTGGATTCTCCAAAGTGATGAAGAATCTATAACACTTATTATGGCTTCATAACCAAAACCTTGATTTCCAATGGATCCTCCCATAATGTTTCAATTTATACCTTCCAAAATATGGTGAACATTGGATTGTATATGGCGTAAAAAAAGTTACATCAGCCACAAACCAACTCGAGTCTCATCTAAATTAGAACTAGGGTGGCTAAAATTATGGTTCCCTTCAGTTGAAACCTCCTACCAACCTCATACAAATTTGATACTCCCTTAAAAGTTGAAAACTTTAAAATTTTCATGACTAAGATCATTAAAACTAGTAATATAACAATGGTGTAATAGCTACCAAGATGAAAAACCCATGTAAAATCCTACAGTGTGATCAATTTAGAAGTGGTGAGAAGCCATGCAATGGATAAAAACTCCCCATTAGTAGTCACAAACTAAAAATTACTCATCCCGAGACTATAAATCCCTACAAATCCACTTTTATGAGTGTAAAAAGAACAATGTGATGGATGATAATGATAATGATAATAGTAGCATCAACATTAAAAATCAAACTCATAGTTATCTTGAGTGTATTACTTATAACATTTGATGATAGTATACTACCACCACTTGTTTCTTTCATATCTTATTGATGATCCTTTATACAAATATCTAAATTTGAATTTACTCCACCATGCTTATGTTTCACTACTCTAGCATTCATGTTAGCTTCCCCTTGACATCTACTTGTGGTGCCCATAACTTCCTCAATAGGAAGGATATATCCAACACAATTCCTCAAATCTTGATGATACTCTTTACTCAATAATAATTATGGAAGCACAAAATAAAACACTGTGTAAATCTAATACAAAGTAGACTAAATACCATACAATGAGAACATATGAATAACTTATAAATCTAAGCATCTGGCTCCCCATGTTACTTTTTTCTTATAAAAATGACTCTCCATACTTTTGGTTTTTATAGCTATAGGGACTTCATAGGTAATACATTAGATTACTTCCTCTTTTATTTTTTATTTCAATTTCAATTCCATACTCTGATAATTATGTGTTAATTCCCAAAGGAATGTAACAATTACACCCTTACAACCATATGTTTTTCCTATGTGTATAACATAGAAGTCATCACACACCTTAAATTTACTAAGTGTAACATCCAATTATTGAATCCTCTTTGGTGTAAGGAATAGTAAAACCATCAACTATAATAAAATTGAACCCATCAACATCCTTTATTTTAAAACCTCTTCTAGATACCAGTCCCTCATCTATGAAGTTATGGGTTACCCCACTATCAATCAATATTGTGAATTCATGACCCCATAAAACTCCATAAACTCAAAAAAGGGTAATATTTGGGTAAACCAAAAAGTACATCATGGGTTCCTCCTAAAATAAGTGTGGTGAGGGTGCCTCATAAATTATCTCCTTCTCTTATTTAAATTTCTATTACTCTTAATTTAATTTCTAGTTTAGGTTCCTTTGTATCTAACTCGTCAGGTGATATCACCTCTATGTAATGTACCTAAACTCACCTAAGATATATATGACTAGGATCTCATGGATCCTTGCAATGTAATCACATTTTATTTATTATAATCTCATTTATATGTTCTATATATATATTTGGATTCTATGGTAACTCTTTCTACTAGGAAACCCCTTGCGAAAATGGTTTAGTTTTTTCTCAAAAGCTAATGTTGTCCTTTTCTATCATATAGGCAAAAAAATTACCTTAAGAGCTAATGATTATAGGTTCAAGGATCTCTTAATTAATTATTGGAAAGACATAGGGTCAAAATATTTTACTAAATCCTTGAGAGGTTTAGACAAGACTTCAAAAAATAATAGCACCAGTATTATTTTATTTACATCTGATACCATCATGGATAATCTATGAAAACCAACACTATATATATCCACCATTCCTTCCTAATTGAGATGGGATAACTCCTTGACATGGGTTTTTGGATTTTTTTGATAAAACCTTTCAATCAATTTTTGGCTAAATTCTTCAATGTAGAAATAGATTTATATCCTTGGGTGACCATGCCATGGTACCACCACTCATGTGCCACTCCTTCCAATTGGAGGGTAGAAAATTTTATTTCATCTTCCTCATACATTAGGTTTAGTGAGAATTAAGTTTAAAACTTTTGTAACCAAGACCTAGTTGAACAATTATTTGATCCTTCATAAGTAGGAAGGGGAATCTTACTAAACCATTATTGAATATATTTTTGTGGCTAATATGGTTGATTTTTCCTACCTCTTTTGGTGTTGTTTTTCATTTTTAGATCACATAACTCTATGAAATTTAGGGCTTGTTTTAATACAAGGATGAGTTCTTCATATGTTGCATTATATATTACAAAATCATTACTTGTCTAAAGATGTTAAGGCTCTACCTGTTCAAGGTGATCTTCTTTATATATGAATTTTTCATGGAAAGTTTTAGGTGGGGTGGTTCAAACCCACTTATTGGCTGATGAAATCCTTTCTCCATGATTTTCCTTACTCATATTCACATTATAAAAATCTTACATTATTCATACCATGGATTATATCAATGTCATTTGGATTATTCTCTCCAAATAATTATAACCCCAACTAATTATGTCATGTAGATAGCTCATTTCATCTATAGGAGGTATCTAATCTCTTTCCCCCATCCCCTCTATTTTGTATGGTGTTTGAGCCCTTCTCTTTTCCTTTTAAATAATAATTATTTTCCCTTTGATTCTCTTTCATGTGAAATCAAAATTTATTTATTTCATGTAGGTTGGCAAGATCTTGCTTTGATACCATTGTAATATCCCTTTCTTAAAAAAATATGATTTTTTTAATTTTATTTTACAAATATATTCAAATCTTGAATATTATAAAACAATGGTTGAAAAATAATGTAAACTAGTAAAAAGGAATAAATTTGAATTATTATTCAATTATATATGGTACAACATCATAATAAAGTCAAAATACCAATTATTCTTGATTTTCCACCAAATCATAACCTTAAACAACATAAAAATGCATAAATATTGAATCTTTCCTTGAAATCCTAGTTGTGAATAACTTGTAATAGTAGTATAGTATGAAATAGGGTACAATAACCATCTAAAGTCAATGATATGCCCCATAAGGTAAACACATAGCTCTCAAGGTTAGTGATCTACACTAAAATGTCTGGTACATTAGTGAAAAGGTGAGAAAAGGTTACACTAGTAGTCCATGTATTGTCTGACAGCATTAAATTCCCAAAAAATGTGACAAAAACTTTAGATAATGATGACATTAGTAATTTAGAGATTTGAAATACCTGAATTAATTACCAGAATTGGGACACATTTGCCTAGAATAGTGGAAACCCCTATTTTATTCCTTTAAAACCCTTGATGACAGTTTTAGAAACCAATTATAACTTTCAACCAATACTAATTTTAAGTAACCAAATTATCTACATAATTTCAACCCTTGGATGGAGTTTCTTAAGAATATTCTAGGGTTTTCATCCTCGAACCTAATAGTAATGGAGGGTTTTTGTCCTTAGAAGAAAAAATTGAAATAATTTTGAATTTAATCATGAATAATGAAAAGTGAATAATTAATAATGAATAATCCATATTTTATCCCCACTTGTCCTTTTATAATTTCACTTTTCCAATTTCAACCTAACCCTAAGAATATTTAAAACACATATAGGTAACTGTTACCATTTTGTCTATTTAATAAATATTTCCTTTTTGGCCATGTAATTAATATTGATTTTGGCCCCTTTTAATAATAATAACACCTAAATGTGATTTTTCCACTTTATAAAATAAAATAACTTAGACAAATTAAATGAGTTTTTATTAAATTTTTTCCCTCATTAAATATTTTAAAAAGGGGACATGACACAATCATCCTCTTATAGGTAAATTAAAAAAATATGGTTATAACTCTTGTATAAAATTATTAGCATCTAAATAATATTTGAAACATAAAAGGTAATCCTATTAAACCCCAATTGAATCTTGATCATAGCATTAACCATACAGTCATATTTAAGACCCTTTAGGTGGTCATTGATCACTTAAAGGTCCATTCAATCTTGGTGAAAAGGAGTCAATATCATGGACGTGTGTGTGTGTGTGTATAATATTATTTTTTCCCTTTTTTATTATTTTGTTTTTTAAATGCCATTAATAGGTGTTAGTTCTCAAAAAAAAAGAATATCAGCCATTTCAAGAAACCTACTTGATATTTGTACTGACATTTGTCAAGGAAACACATAATGATATCTATAATAACCAAAATATTGGTAGTAAATAGGGCTATAAAATTGCAGAGTATAATTGGTATACATGTGTGTGACTCAAACTATTTTATCTTTTGTATCTAATTTTGTATGTAATTAACATTTGAAATCATATAAAGGGTCTTCAAAATGCAAAGAGGTTTCTTTTCTTTGCAATAAAAGGATGGAATAGGAAGCGATAGTACCTTATAAAATCTCTCTCTCTCTCTCTCTCTCTCTCTCTCTCTCTCTCTCTCTATATATATATATATATATATATATATATATATATATATATATATATATATATATATATATATATATATATATATATATATATATATATCACTCAGTTGTATTGTAAAATATTTTTGATTTGATAGAGATTAATATGAATTTATGAAATGGTTTCTCTTGAATATATTTTATCATTGTTTTGTGTGTAGTGAATGATTTATTTGTCTAACTATGTTAATCACATAGATCATGTATACACATAATATTTTTAAATTTTATCATCTACTGATGTTTTCTCTCTTATAAGAACCTATTGAGTTTCAGTCTCTTTGAGTGAAAACATTAAAGTGTGCACTGAGAAAGGTGTGAGAAGACCTTTAATGTTTTTCAAGATTGTTAGTCCATATATCATTACCTAAAACCATTATGTGTCAATTTTATCCACTTATCTAAGCAATTCCCCTTTTAAAATAGCCCCTTACTAATAAAACACATTTTTCTTCATTTTAATACTAAGTCAATCAGGTTGATCTTGTTAGAATGAATTTAACACACGTTATAAAACTAAGTCAACTTGGTCAACCTAGTTCAAGAACTAACAACTAATTTTATTTCTTAACAAAATAGTATTGGTCTATCATGTCGACTAAACCTTTGAGAGTTTTTAGGGTCAATATTTAGATATAAATACTACCTTCACTTTAATTCAATATAAATGAACGTTCATTTCATATTGTTAAATATTGTAATTATTCTAATTCTACACTTGAGAAGTCATTGCTTAGGGTTTTACCTTGGAAGTAAGATAAATTTTCTTATGGGAAAGTCTTGGATACAAATAAAGAGTCTTTCAGCCTAGATCTAATTTATATAGTGTGATTCTTACAAAGCCACACCAACCTCTTTCAAAGCACCATTGGCCAAGGGAGAGATTGAGGCACGCCAAGTTCATCCAAAAGTAAATATTTTTTATTTCAATTTTTCTTTTGGTAGATAGATATTGCACAAAGTTATAGGTTGAATGTTTTACTTCTTTGTTAATTTACCTCTACATCAAATTGAGTAGAGTTTTATTTTATTTTTGTGTGTTGTTTGTTATCAACTATCCCTATTTGTGCCATAAGATTTACTGAGCATTAGATTATATTTATTTTATGAATCATAGGCTTATCTAGGGTTATTGTGTGGTGATACTAGAAGATTTATAACCCTCTCTAGTGGTGGTGTGTGATAATCGATCCCCTAGGTAGGTTTAATAGAACTAAATTGGTCATGTCCCAATATAAATAGTTTTGCAATGAGTTGTTGATAAGATTACCTTATTGAATCTTTTAATTTAATAAGAAGGATAAATTTTAGATCCATCCTAATTCATTACATATGTTTTAGTGAACTTGGCATGAACCCAACCCTTGTATTGTTAATTGTTAGTCATAGTCAACTAGATCGAGTTGGTTGATCAGGTTTCATTTTATCAATACAAGTTTCATTTCCAAATAATAGATGGAGTTGGTCAATATAGTATTTTTATCTATTTTTAGACCTAGGATTTTCATCTAGCTATATCAAGCATGTTTATCTAGTTAGTTTCTCTATCTGTAGGTGTAAATTTTTTAATCAACTAGGTCATGCTAGTTAACCTAGTTTTATATTCTCTTTATAGGATCCAATTTTGGCTAACCAGATCAAACCAATAAATTTAGTCATTTAAATATTATTTAACATTTTATTTTATATCTAACAAAATCAATGTCCTCAATTGTGTTATTTTCAACTCTTAGTTTCAACTAACTAAATTACACTGGTTAATCCCATAATTTTTCTTGCCATCTAAATTTTACTTATAATTAACTAAATTGATCTACTCATTTTTTTTTAATTTTTAATATTTAATTGATCTGGCCAATTTTATTTATTAATTATGTTTTTATCTTTTTACCTTTATAGTATTAAAATTTGGCCTAAATGGCCTAGTCAACAATACAACTAAATCTAACTAGTGGATCATGTTTTATCTTCCAGGTTCATTCTTAATAGCTTAGCATTTACATCTTTTCAATCTTAATAAATTTTTAATTTTTTCTTTTTAGTTCAAATTTTTCCTTACTATTTTCTTTAATTGACAGTTTTATCAAATTGTACCCATATAGTTTAACTAAAGCAACCATCTTGATCTAGTTTTGTGTTTCTATTTTATACCACCAAATTAAATCAACATGTTTGATTTAGTTTTTTTGGGTCTTATTTATAATAGGTTATATTGAGAAATTCAATCATATTTTATACTATTTTCTCAACTAGATCAACTTGCTTGATCTTGGTTTGTATGTTTCATTTTTCAACAAATAAAATTATCCTCTATTTCATAGTAATTATAATCACTTCTATTTTTGAAATAAAGAGTTGGTTCCTTATTTATTTGCTTTCATAAATTGTAACTTAGTTTTTGAAAAATTGATTTTTTTTCCTTTATTTTCATCTTGTCTAGTTTTCCATGGAAAATATCTACCAGTAGTTTTAAAACTACTTAGTTATTATTGTGAATGACTACATGATATTATGTTTATAGTCCTTGTCTATCATTTACATATATTATGGCATGAGGGGATTACCCCAATACTCATATACATATAAAAGAGATAAACATGGACTTTAGTTTCGACATACCTCATGGTATTTTAGATACAAGTAGGATTTTCCTTTGTATTGAACCTTAGAAATCTATCCATCTATTTGATTGTGTCATGCATCAGTTAGTGGTTAGCATTGAGAAGTTACTTATAGATTACTTGAAACCTAATTTAATGGGATATGGGAATGACACTTCCTCCATAGTTATCACTCTAAAACATTAGGCCATCACTATCCAATAGATAACATAGTATATTTAGAAGCCTACATGTTCAAATACAACCTTTTAGTACAACTTTCTAGTTTTATTTTTAGATAATTAATTAGAAATAATAGTTATAAAATTACATTTTTACTTGATTTTTATTATTCTATGTTATATTAGATATTGTATTAGCCAACATTGATACAAGTTATGTGTCATGTGTTTCAACTAGATCAATTGGCTTGATCTAGTTGCCTATATGTGAATAGACTATGTCTACCAACATGACTTCATCTTATATTTGATGCTTCTTTTACTTCTATTTTTAAACTATATTTTCTAGTTTTAGATAATTTAAATTTTTATGTACCTATATAAATAAATTGGCCATCATAATTTATTAGATTGATCCTTTATCCTATCTACTAAACTAGATTGACTATCTTGATCCATTAGGTCTCTAGACTCTTCGATCATCATGTCTACCCAACTAAATCAACCAGCTTGATTTAGTAGATTTATAGATTGTTATGTCATCCTATCTACCTAACTAAATTAGCTTTCTTTATTTAATATATTTTTTCTTCATCATGGTTGCCTAACTAGATATACCAACTTGATCTAGTAGGTTTCCAGACTAGTCTATCATTACCTAACTAAATCAACTAGCTTGATTTATTATATTTTTCATTCATCTTATCTACCCAATTAGATTTACCATCTTGATCTAGTAGGATTCCAAAATATTTTGTCATCCTATCTGTAACTAAATTGGAAAGCTCAATTTAGTATATTTTTCATTCATCATATTTTCCAAACTAGATTGACTAAATTGATCCATTAGGTTTCTAGACTATTCTTTCATCCCATTGCCTAACTATATTGACCAACTCAATTTAGTTGGCTTTTAGCCTCTTAACCTTTATCTTTTTTAGTACATGTCTGAATAAGTTTTTTTATTAGTCTATTCATTATGCAACACCTACTTAAAAAAGTTGCATAAAAAATTAAAAATAACATGATGACTTTTACTAATCCTTATAAATATTCTAAGATGCATCTACATTATAATGTATTCATAAAGCCTCTAAGATGTATCTACTTTATTATGTGGTAGATAATCTTGATCTTAGAAACATCCATGTTACTATTAAAACCACCAACTATGGGAATACTCCTCATTATTCTTATCTTAATCCTTTATTCATACCTATGGAAGAAGATGAAAGTAATATTGAGTAAACTATTTAAATGATACTTTTCATCAATGAAAACCCTCAACATCATAGAAAGGATCCCATAATAATCATGAAAAATTTCCCTTCACCTTCACCTAGGTTTTCTACAAGATTTTAGGCAAATCACCCTATGACTTTTGTCACATCTTTCTCATCTCTCATTCCCTCATATGTTATCATGTCCCCATATTCCATGCCTTATTCATATTCCATTCCATATATTTAAACAAACATGGTATGCATGACCTTTAGTGGTTCTACTCAAAATACCCACATTGATACTCAAATTAATGTAACTACTAATGTATCTCAAACTACTAGTGTATCTCAAGATATCAATGCTTCTCATACCGTTAATACATCCCATTCTTATTACACTAGTCAAAATATTATTAACACTAATCAAATTTTATTAAAAAATTCAAAACAAATGGATACTTTTCAAACTAATAATTCCAATAAAATGATGCAAATGCAAAACCAATTAATACATTTCCAAAATCATCCTTAACCTAGTCAATGTGGGGTGAAAAATTCTAATGCCCTCTCCTCCCACCCCAATTATATATGTACACAGTAATATTATAACCCAACCACCACTTCTTAACAAGGATATTAAACATTTACAAAATGAAACTCTAGTTCCTTATATTACTTACATTGAAATAGGTGGCATAGTTCCTACTATCACTTATAATGGATCCATTGATTTGGACTTGCATTTGAAATCTTTCATAAATTTATATAAATACTGGGTTAAACTTAATACTTTTACTTCCACCAAGATCTTAGTTTTAAAAATTTCAGGTTATGTTTTAGACTCGTATAATCAACTTAAAACCAATTATATTTCTAGTTTGGAATATTTACTTAATACATTCGTTCAAGAATTCCAAACTAATGATCTTCCTAAAAATAGCCTAGCTCATTTTATCAATTATAAGCAATTAGAATCTAAAAAAATCCACATATTCATCAAAAAATGGAAGGCCTTATATAATAATGATAAGCAAAACATGTTAGATGATAATATTTTTCATGTATTCACTAATGATTTCACCCTAAATTACAATGTCAAGATTTACTTATACAATAATTCGATCCTTCACACCTTCCCATAGGAACTCAAATGCTTATGAAACCTCAAAATAAACATGAAACCAATTATTGTGTTAAAGATACTTATGATTACATACACACCATTTAGGCCATTAATCCTAGTGGTTCCACAAAACCTATTCCTTCACCAATAATTTTTAACAATCCACATCCTAATTCTAAATTTTCTAAGTAAATAATGTAAACATCCATAAACCACTTTCATTAGAAGATATTAAAATGCATCTTCCTATTGGGATATTTTATATTTATACCTTTCCCTAGGCATGTGATGACATAACTAGTTCCCAACAAATTGACATGCTAGTGTTTCATGCAAGATTGTGTTCTTGTGTGCTCACCCGAAGCACACAGTAAGAAACCGATTCTCATGGGTTATGTTGCATTGTAATATACTTGTCATAAATTGGTACTTAAACATATACCTTAATAAATGACTAAATAGAAAAATAAATACACAGATGTGGACCGAGTTTTAGTTAAGTGAACAAACATGATAAAAATAAAAATTGCCATTATATTCAAAGTACTCGTTGCACATGTTCATATAAAATAGATTCTATTCATTATATCAAATTGAGATACATAAGTTACATAATAGATTAATTGGAAACTTAGTTATATAAATTATCTATAAACTATAGTGCATATCAAGATTACAATGATATCTATGATTTCACTAGTTACCACATCAATCATTATACAACAATATTCAGTGGAATTACAAATATCTACATAGGGGTATTTATAATTGGTTCTCCCCATCAAATTTGTTAAAATAATTATGAAATTATAGTGACTAGCCAATGATCTCCAGTGAATTTATAGTTATGGTAGTCATCTACATTATTTTTCTATAGACCTAAGCCTTTGTGCCCCTATATTCCTATTTGATGTTGGATCATCATTAACAATTGTCTATATTCATGTGTTTCGGTGCTAAAATCATGTGTGATTGAAGTCTATTCTATTTTTAAAAATCACTCCTTAAATATTTTCCATTTCCTTCATGTTCCCCATGTCTTTCATTGATATTCTAAGCCATTTGCTTTGAGTTTCACTATTTTTTATGCATTCCCTCTAATTGGGCCATCTCACATCATGATCTCTTATACCATGGTATTCTAGACCATGCTTGTTCCATTCCATTACCAAAATATTTATCTAAAATTTGGGGTCTAACATCACCCCACACTATGCTCTTAGTGTGTCCTAGACTAAACACCGGTATCAGCCTCAACCAAAAATTTAAGACTAATATATTCGATTTAATTTTTGAAACCTTTCCAATGTGACAAGGTGTCAATAATTTTTTTTATTTCCTCAATTATTCCTTTTAATGTTTTGGTTTCCTCGTGTTGATCAAGACACTCATTTTCCTTATTGACCAATCATTTAAGGGATGTGTAAGCATCCTTTTGAACCTCCTCAAGTACAGTGACCTCATCTATAACCTATCCTTAGAGTGTTGTCAATTTGAAATTTATTTGTTATCAATGTGCATTTATTTTTTCTTCCAATTTTTTCAAATCTTTAAGTGCCTTTGTATGCTCGATGCAATCTTTATTAACAAGGTGACATCAGCTAATTATTGGCACTAAATATCTTCTACTTTTTTTTTCTAAAGAAGAAATCATAAATTTTATTTGTTGGTAAAAGTTACATTGTGTATATACATAAAACATTAAGTTTAAAGACCAAACATTACAACCAACATGGGCCATTTATAAAAATGTTAAAAAATTACAAGTTTTATTCATTAAATTCATTTGGAATTCATCTTGGTCTGACCTTTTTTCCCATTCTATTTCTTCACCTGAATCCAATGTCCTTGTGAAGTACTTGCCACCACCATTTGTAGGTCAGGATGATTTGTTTCTAAAAAACCAACAGTGAATTGTTCCTTATCCAATTTTGAATTATCTAACTCATGAAGTATTTTCATTCTTCCTAAAGGGGTTTCATTAATGACTATTCTCTATATAATTGGTTTTCCATCCTATATTCCTACCTTAAAATTCTCTTATGACTTAATGAACTCATCATTTTTATCTTCTTTTTCTTCATTGTTATCTTTCTCTTCCTCTATAGTGAGTGTTTCTATTATGCTCTTGATTTCTTCCTCATCTACTAATTTTGGATCATAATGTTACCAAATTTAATATTTAGTAGAAAATCCCCACTTCCCCTTCAAATGCCCCCAATATTGTAGGAAAGATTCCTTAAGATGCCCTTTTTGATGATATATATGACACCTAAAAGATGTATTTTCATAGTCTAGACTTTGAATCCAATTCATATCTCCATGTTTAATAATAATTATTTTTGGTAAACATTTATTTAGATCAATATCTACACACATGCAAGCATAAGTGAAAATACCAAGTCATGTTCAATCAATATCATATTTTAAAAATCTGCCCAAGGCATTCCCAATGTCAGTGACTACTATAGTATGCTAGAAAAGAAGAGGTAAATTTGGTAGTTGAACCCACACTATCATTTTGGCTATAACCATAGTATTGGGATCAAAATATGGAAACCAAGGAATTATAAAGAGACCCACTGCTTTACCTCCACTATTGGCACAATATCTAATTTTTCAACAATATAAGGGCTTGTTTTGTCAATAGGGAGCACTGTTTGTGTGGGTACCTTCAAAAATGCTACATCTATGTATGAAAACATATTTGAGGTATAAGGTCTTCCTATACCCACTACTCCTCCATGCAAATGCAACATAGAAAAAAGGAGACCATCCTTTTAAATATTATATTCTCCCAACTAAACAGAGTTCTCTAAATGTTTTCCCTCATAGAGTACACAAAGTAGATCCTTTAGAACCCCTAACACCTTATCAAGTTTCTATTTTAAAACTATCACATGGTCTAATTGTTTAACCGAAAAGAAAATAGTTTTCCCTTAAAGATATTAAACCATAAACTAAAATATTATTTGCTTGTTACAAGATTTGTTTTAAGCAGATAATTTGTCAGACATATTAAGAGTAAGAATTTTCTCAAATAGATGACCATTTACCTCAATCCTATGGAATTATAATTTTAACATATGGGGTAATTTCTATGTCAAACATTAGGTCACACCTATATCTGATACCTCCACCTTCCTTATCCGTAGAAAATAAGGACACTCCTTTTCATTTAAGCATTTGGTCAAACACTTATCTTGCAAACACCAAGCCCACACTTATTTAAATTGACCCCACTGGTTCATTATATATATTAAAGATGAAATATTCCTTAGTCAGTAATGCACATATTCATGAACCAATAATGTGAATGGTGTATGATAGCTAAGTAGGGGTGCCCGCCACTACGAAAAAAGTGCTTGTTTTTCACTAGATGACACAAACCAAATAAACTACATAGAAAAATGCATTCCATGAAGTGTTGGTTCCCTATGGAATTTTTTCAAAAAAATTATATGTAACCTCTATTCTATACATCATCTAACCAAAACCCATTATGATTTTGAGTCCAAAAAAAATATGTCACTCATGTGTGTATACTCTGACAAGGAAAAGGGCAAGGGTTCAAATCAGATGGACCCACATTAATCTAAGCACTTATATGAATGAATCAATGGTTTCAAGAGTGTTCTTAGAGTTTAAACTTTCATGTAATTATTTCATTATTTATATGAGCATAACAATGTAATTTTATCTAAAACTCTCAATAACCTTCAAAAGAGCCTCCAAAACCTACCCTGCTCTAGATCTGATGTAGTTGACAAATTTTTGAGCCCACAGAATAAACATGGCAAGTGTTCTCTTCTTTGAATGGCCATTATGTCCCTTGCCTTCATTGACACCATTAAATATTTTGCCAAAACTAGTCACTTTTGGTATTGATATTCTTTCCTTCACTATAGATTTATGCTCAAAGTTGTAAAATAGTTATACCAAGAAGCCATGCTATGTGCCATAAATGTAGCCAAAATCCCTAGTGCCACTCCCCTCTTATGGTATGCTATATGGCTTCATCCTCAAAAATCTTTGTATCATAAACCATAGTTTTTGTATGAAATATCTTCTAGTAGGAGTTGAGATTCCAAAATTTTAATGGGTCATGCCACCTTTAAAATCCCATCTAGGATGGGAATCACTTTCCCAACTTAGTATAAGGAATGCCTCCACACTCCCACTACTTTAGTAAATTATTTATCTACCGATATTATTTCTAATATTGGCATGGGTTATTCCTTCCTTAATTTTAATAAGAGATACACAAGGGTATCCATATTTTTAATAGACTCACCATCTAAAGGGACCCCATCTGCTAGCATTAAGTCCTAGCTTATAATAGTATTACATATATTCAATTTTTTGACCTTGGATATTGTTGTGACTTCTAGCTAGTGTTTTAGCTTAGCTACTTCCTCTTCAAGTTTCTCCCAAGTGGTGACTTTTTTATCAAACATTCCCACCACCCTATCATGTTTTTGTTTAGCCTGACATGCATTAGATTATGCAAGCATGTTTTTATATGCTACATTATAGGCCAATTTTAAGAGTGTTGTGCTATATTTTAAAGGAGAAAGATAATAGGGATCGACCCAAAAGGGTGTGGGTAGAGCCATCACTTGTGAGTCCAATACAATGCTATCATGAGGCATATCAAAATAGCATTCTTCATTTTACATGTTAATGAAAATTTGCATCTCACATTGGGTGTGAATAGAGGCATATTTTAGATCAAAATAGGAATAAAAATAAAACATGTTGTAAAGGATGCCTTTCTAGTCTTAGGTATGAATGTTGGTTTCTACATCAAACACTTATGGTTTTATAGATTCAGTGGGCTATTTCTCTTTGATGGGATCCCACTCAAGTATATCAAATTCTATGTCCTAATTCAGTGATGTGGTGTTGATGTCAAATCCATTCATTTTTTCTAATTTAGATCCATCCCTCTCTTCATCAAGTGGATCTTTAATCTCCATTTTCACCTCTTCAAGGTTGGTCTCTTCCTCTTATGTTAGGGAAAGTGTCTTATCTAAATTAGTCTCTCCTTGATCTTCAGTTGTCCCCATGGTCCCTCCTATTAAATCTTTTATCTCTTCCCTATCACCATCCTTAGGCTCTTATACTTCTTATTCCAAAGTAACAATTTGTGTTATTGGCGTTGATCCTTCTAATTTACTTCTTGGTAGATCTCTTTTTGGTGAAGATTTTGGTGGTGAATCCTTATGTGGTGGTACTTGGGAACTCCTTTGCCTTTTCAGTGGTTTTGTATAAGAACTTATGTTGGCATCATGCCCAATAAGCTTCTTACTATCGAGTGTTCGGACTAGGGTAATCTTCTCTTTCTCATGTTTTATGCTTCTTGAAGATTTTTTTATTGGGTTTTAACATATAAAATAAATTATGAATTGAGTTCCCAACCAAGGTTGGATGGATCTTGATGTTGGTTATGTATATCTCATACTTTTCTTTATATGGTTTCTTTCCAAGGTATCCATACATCTTGTGGAGAGTGTAAATCTCTGAGTCAATTTATTCTAATTTAAGGTTTATTAGCTACACATCATATATGCAGTTGAAAAAGTTCATAAAGTACCATGTCATCAAAGTATATGGTAGTTTTAACCAAGTAGAAAGATCTTTAGATGGGACCATCCTAGTGTGCATGATAGAAAAGTGTTACTTAATAACAAATTTGGCTTCATATTTAACTTATGTAGGTAAGTCCTTTGGAACATGCCATTCATTCCCAACGTATTCCTTCATGCCATCATTCCAAAACTTCATCTTAAGCCTAAAAGTCAAGGTAATATGGCTAGGGCATGTGAATTCCTTATAACACTCCATAGGGGACCTATTCTTGAGTGGGTATAACCACCTTAATTCTCTATAGGTGTAATCAAGAACACTAATTTCATCGAACACCATTAGAAAAATTAATATGCCCCATGGAAACTTGGTTAGGCATTCGATGAACCTTATCTATGGTCATTATACTATTATTGGAAAACTACATTACGTAGTTATACTTTAGGCCCTTGGTGACTTGGTGAGAAGCATATAGTTGGGCCATGTCCACCTCCTTCCATATATCACTGTTTCTAACCTTTATCATGATAATGCACATATCTACTTGGAGGGAAAGATCTTATAAGTTATTTATATGCATGGAGTGGCCTTATTTTTGGTATTATATCATTGTAGCTATCTTTTTTTATTTTTTCCAAGTCCTTTAAATCAAATTCAAGGTCTGTGCTAGAGAACTACAACCATGATTTTCATTTAACACCCAACAAAGTAGATATAATCCTCATTCATGCATGAAATTAAAAAATTGATCACCTCTAAAGGTTTTCTAAAATAGGTGAGGTTGAAACACTAGAAGAGCCCAATAGAGTCTAAGTCATTGAATATATTCAAATCATAGACCAATTCACTTCTGGTGTTTTATCACTCGACTCTATAATCATCTTGTAGTTCAACCTCATTTCTAGGTTATCGGTGGTTGTAGTCAAGATAGTAAAAATGGGTACATTAGATACCAAGTTTTCTACATGTAAGACTATCTCTAGGTACTACATCTCCTCAATTAACAAGGGTGGAGGTGGAGGTACTTGAGATTTCTTCTTACTATGTCACACCATCCCTATTCTTTTGATTTTCATGTACTCACCTTGTTCTTCAAATTTTTCCTCCTTAATTAACATTATTTTCCCACCAATACTTATTTATTATTCTTTTAAAATTATTGGTAGTGGCTCACTTAATTGGGCCATTTTATCAGGCCACATCACCCTTTGTGAAGCCCAAAGGTTGAGGCATGATTATCTAATGTTCCAAAAAAATCTAGTTTTTGTTGTTATAAGTGTCTCAGATCTCCTGCTTCAATGCCTATTAATCATAAATGATGGCCTCTACAATTTAAAACTTAATAATTCCTCTACATTTTTAATATTCTAGTTAACTATAGCTATTTTTTATATGAAAACACACTTTCAATAATTAATGAACAACTAGAAAATGGTACTCTACACTTGACTATAATCATATGAATTCATTTTTTTGCTTTTTGACTCTATAAAATAATAACATTAATGGTAAAATGTGAAATGAACAACTTAATGTATTTTTATAGGTTTGAGGGGGTAGATGGAAATTACTACCCCCCTTCAAACATCACTTCATGTAATAAATATAGCCAATAGTATTACCATGATGAATGTTGGCACACTTTCCATTACCACTACCTCCTTGTATTAATGGCATATCTTATCTTGCACTTTTCTCAAAGTTCATGATAATTATAAGAGAATTTAAATATTCATACTAAGAGAACATTCACATCAAAGGTGAGAATAATAATTTACCTAGGTGAGCTTATAGTTACACACCACATCCTACATATATTTTATCATTATACATATTTTCTTAAATGGATTTGCATCAACACATATCCTAATAGACCATACCTTGGCACTTACATGTAATGCCCTTTACCCCACACAGATCATGCTTCATGGTCCTCCATGAGAACATAAGTATCAAGTTATAAAATTAATAGAAAATAACAAAAAGGATGTGAAACTAAGGCAACACTTTATTAAAAATAATAAATCCTAAACTAATGGCATATGCCTTATTATTACAATCAAGAAAGACATAAGATGAAAAATATGGTCGTAGTCGATTACCATTGTAATGACCAGGAATAAATTGGTCATATAATAATTTTAAATGACACATGATGATAAGATGAATATTATGAACAATAAATGGAACATACCCATGAACATAGAGATTCTTAGAGTGACACAAAAAATTGGATTCATAGAGTAATACTTGCATTCTTGATGTAAAAGTCTTATGGTTGAGGTGATGACCATGCCATGCCTTTTGTTTGCATTTTACCACATCTTAACTCCAATGAGTAATAAAATGAGATTCATTTAATTATAACAAATAATTGATGCATGATTTCAATGATGGTTCATTGCCTTTCCATCCAACATGCATGATGTGAAGAGAGGGAACCAATAATTCTACTGGAAGAATGGCCTTAGTTGTGAACATAAGATTGAATGACCTAATTTTATTGAGGAACTTGTAAGTTGTCTAGTAGGCCTAATTAACTACAAACACCTAATCATCCTAGTCAATGATTCTAATATTACATATCATCATGAGGGTTGTGCCCAAGGTTTTCTTGAATTATTGGGCCATGATATTTCCCTAGGGATGATATAGTGTGGTTATGTGATGGGAAATCATAAATTCAAATAAAATTACTTAGTCTCATTGAGGAAGTACATACCATGGTTACTAGTAAAACTCAATGGATGGACACATTTTGTAATAATATGTTCCCAGATGAAATGCACTATAGTTTCATAGTGTAATTTTATGTTATCATAGCTTTAGTCCAACATGTGAGATAATCGATTAATGTGATAACATAACATGAACTTGTATACCATCTAGCTGGGTTGATGGCACCAAAAAAATTAATGACCCATTTATCAAATGGTTCTTCTAATATAATAGGATGTAATGTCATTACATCCCAAAGATTTATTTCACCACATGATAGTAAATATCACATTGACATGCATACAGATTTGCATCTTGTAAAAATGTAAGCCACCATAAACTAGCTAACAAAACTTTGAATGCATTAAGCTTATTAGCATAGTGTCCTCCAACAATACCTTCATGTAATTCATATATCATATCATGGAACTCATGTTTCATGACACATCATTGAAGGAATTCATCTTGACTAAGCTTATAGAGGTTACCTCTAATGAGTTGAAATAGAGTAGTGAAAATTGATAGTTGCTTCTTAGCATTACGACGTAAATGATCTAGAGTTGTGCTAGTGGTTAAAAAAGATGTTGTGTCCTCTAATTCCTTGAGAGTGCATGAGACAAAAAATAATTTCAAACTAGGTAGGTCATCCTTAATGGCACATGTCGGTTCCCCAGAATCAATTCTTGAGAGATGATCAGGACCACAATTGGCCTTACCAAGATTGACCATGATAGAGAATTGAAATTCTTGTAATAACATGATCTAATGTTAAATGAAGCTAAGAAAAATGGGTTTATTAACCAGAGACTTCAATAATTTATGGTCTATTTATAACATAAAATGAGTCACCAATAGATATTATCAAAATTTTATAGATCATAAACCATATAGAGTGTATCACACTTTATGGTAGTATAGTTTCTATTGATTGGAGTAAGCTTTCTACTTAAAAATTATATAGGGTGATCTAGATTACCCTCTCTACATTGGACAATTATCAAACCCTTGACCATACTAGAAGAATCAACATGGATATGGAATGGTTTAATCTAATTAGGGAACTACAAAATTAGTGCAGTGATGATCTTATCTTTTACGGCTACAAAATCTTCTTGGCATAAGCAGGTCTAAATGAAGTGTTTATTATGTTTCAAGAGAGCCTCTAATGATGTTTCAAACATTGAATATCCCAAAATAAATTTCTTGTAGTACCTAGTATGACCTAAAAATGTACAAACCTAGCATTGGGTAGTTGGAACTTATAGATGGAGAATGATGGAAATCTTAGTATGGCCCACTAGAAGTCCATCCTAGTATATAATTTGACCAAAGAGAACACTAAAAGGAGTAGAAAAAAGATACTTATTCAAGTTGAGAGAGATTTTAAGAATTCAACAGTTCTCAAGCATAAGTTTTAGATTAGCATAGTGGTCTTTCATTGGGCTATTTATTATCCAATCATCCAAATAAACTTGAAGGAACTTATGCATGAAGTCTTTAAAATCCTCAATGACTATTTTAGAAAATATGGGAGGTGCATTCTGTAACTTGAATGGCATGATAGTATATGTTAAAAATATCCCCATTCAGTGATAAATGTAGTCTTATGTCTATCCTCATCTATGATTTGGACTTGATGGTATCCTAAAAACCCATCTATGAAAGTGTAAATTTCACACCCACTGAGACCTTTAAGAATTTATTTGATGAAAGCTATTGAGAAAGGATTATTAATATAAGATATGTTAATTATCATGTATTATACATAAATTTAGATGCACCTATATTTTTATACTTATCACCATGGGGAGGACCTTCTCAAACTCATCTATAGGAGTAATAACTCCTGTGCACAACATGTTGGCAATCTCTTCTTTAACTTGTGCATTTAAATTTGGACTCATTCAATAGGGTTGTTTCCTAACTAGGCAAGTGCTTTTAACCAATTTGATATGTATTTGACCTAAGGATGAGTGAACACCCTTCATCTTACTATAATTTTTGAGAAATACATCTTGATATTCCTTTAACAGCTCAAACACCTTTTAGATATTAGTATTGGACCAATAATTACCCATAGTAGCCATATTTGGTGCATCTTCCATGATAATATTTCATTGTATGGTTTGAATTAGTTCCAAGTATAGGTATTGTGTATCAAGAATTATGTCATGAACTATTCTATCACCATAGTTTATAGGTACATCCAAATTACTAGTCAATGGGTCAGGCAAATCAGAACCTTTACCTTCATCAACATAGAACATGAGTTTTTGCTTAACTTTTCAAATTTCTTCATGTAGTTCATGCTCGATGATAATTTAGAGTGCAAAGGAGTATTCCTCAATCATACTATTAAAAATGGTCAACCCTTCTTCCAACACACCATGTATGATTTTTAGTCGATCTTCTATGGGATTTGGATCATGAATAACTATGCGATCAAGAAGGTGAACTAGTGAGAGCACATGATCATCATCAGAGTCATAGAAATCCTCTAGTCACTAGATAAACTCATGGGCTTCCATTTGCCTATGGAATCATGAAGCTTCAATGAACCATTCAAATAGAATATCCACTATTAGTCCTCACATGACTCATCTAGTGATAAGAAAAACAAACCTATGGTAATTGTGGTACTGGCACAGAAGGCCTTCATGACTACCAATGGCACTGCACACTCTCTTAGTATGGTTGTAGTGACCTTGTGCATAAAAATCATAGGAATTACATGTAGTATCAGAGAGGGAAGATGTGTCTTTCCATTAGAGGATACCATTATGGGTAGGATCATGATGCTCATTACCTCAATCTTTGACATTGTATATATGATTAATATCTTCATCCATGTTAACAGGTTCAACATATGAGGTCCCATGTGCTTGGTATAACTAGATGATGATGGATTGATTAGTATTTTCAAAGTTGATATATCTCTTATTGAAGCTTAAATTGACATTGTTATCATATCACTAAGGATGATGTAATAGGGTTGGAAATTGATCAGCTTCATCCGGTTATAGAACTTCAAAGTTGGATTTGAAAGGTATCTCAAGGATATCTATAGTTGCATTTTTAAGAACACCAATCAACATAGCATGGGTCTTATTTGCCATGAACAATACATGAGGTGAGGGTTGTAAGGTTGGGTTAGCCATTTTTTTCCATGAATCCTTTGTGAGGACATTGACCTTAACTTCATTTGTTGACTAAAATGTCTCGAATCACCCATTCATTGATAGTAGCATTTTCCAATATTTATTTATCTTCTTATAGGATAGGAAAAACAAGGTATCTTATCATCGAGCATAGTTTAATTATCTATCTTTAGTTAGCCTCAGCATTTGATGTTTAAGCCAATTACTTAACTATAGGACAATATCCTCTTCCAACATGTGCTTACAAATCTCTTAGAAATCATCTCACATCGTGTCTTGATGTTTTATGGTCTTTTATGTATCAATATTTAGGTGGATTCAAGGTCCTTAATAAATTGAATTTCCCCTTGTAATTACCATACCAAATTCATAGTATCTTGGAGCACTTATGTTATTGAGCATCAAGATACTTGGATACTGAGTTATAAGAGGTTTTTTGCATTATACCTTCTCAATGAGTGAAATGGATGTAGACTAGTACTGTCCACCACTTCACATTGTAATGTTAACTTGTTGGGCCGTTAGAGTGATAGAGCATGGTTGCCAATGTGGATTCTCAATGTATATCATACTTACACCCTTTTCATTTATTTCTTTTGTGATCGTCATGTATAAATTAGGACATTCTTCCAACTAGTGCTCATTTTTACAAAAAACACATGTTAGATAGATTGAGCAATCTCATTGGTAGTGATTTAGAGAACCAAATTTGTAGCACATCCATGGTGTACAACATATACCACCTCATCCTCATCCTTGACCTCATCCATGATACCTATCATTATCTTGAGTGTTTGAAACAAAGGCTTAACATGTATGATGCATGTATACCTCATGAATATTGATGATTAGATGGAAATCATTAGTGTCATGGGTATATACATCACATATCTTATACTAGTCACACACTTTAGACTATGAGGACCTTTGTAATAGAGTATAATAGTGAACATAGTTATCTTCATGTAACATTTCATAGAACTACTTTAGTATAACAAGAATGTTATTACAAGGATAATTATTTATATTATGACCCTCAGACTCAAAATTAGCACACCATAAGACACTACAAGTGTCATGAGAATTATTTGCAGTCAGTTTTTCTAACTATGATGCGATTAAATTTATTTGATCTTCCATAACGGGACTGATTCCAATATTGATGTTGCCAAAAACTTTGTCATGGAAGGAAACTTCCACAGCCTCATATAGCCTAGTAAATTTTCTTTGATACAATGTTAGTCTAAAAGGAATAAACAATCCTCCCATAAACCACTAAGCATACTGAGTGGCATTGATCTCAAATGAAATCTTAGATAGGGTGTCTTGAATTATGAATTGTAATTAGACACACTTTTAGTTATACCTTATTTTATATCCTTAAGTGAAATAATACTTTATTATCCACATTATATAATATCAAACTCTTGGATAAATATTGTCTTTAGCTAGTCATAATCAACTACTACTTATTGAGGATCATACTTCCTATACCATTTGTGTGCTCTTTCTAGAAGTGTATTTGCAAATTATGTTGCTTTTTTGTTTAGAGGAGGTTATGTTGTGTGCTCTCCAAATAAGTTTAAACTTATGAACATGTTCTATGTCATTATCCACACCTTGATATTTTGGTAAATGAAGTGTCATTTCATAATGCATGATAGTTGGTTGAGGCACTTTTACAAAAGTGGTTGTTGAGAACTTCCAAGTCCTCCTATTCCTAAGGGGAAATCCACCACTTATTCCTACACTACCTCCTATTACAAAAATCATTTCACCACCTATTCCACCTCTAAAATCCCTAATAGAATTAGAAACACCCAAAACATTGGGCATTGTAGTAGGTTAATTCACTATATTCATGCCAATAATTTTCCCACTATTTATGTTGGGTCCACTAGGCATACCAAGTTGGTCCATGAAACTATCTTGAAAATGAAAAGAAAGAGTTAATACACTATGGTCTGAACTTGCTCAACTAAGGGTTCTCATTTAGGGTTAGTCATTGAATCTATGTTATCTATATCCCAATTGTGTATGATTAACTCATATAGATCAAAATCATGAGTAAGAACTATAGTTGGGGAATTGGATTGGTTTAATCTAGGTTCTTCAATCTTCATTTCTTTTCAAGTTTATCGTACATATACTAAAGCTAGCAGTGGTCATGGTTTGAAACTTGGTGAGTCCTTGTACTCTTCCACTTCCCTATAAATCATAATATCACTTCATGAGTCCTCCCATCCCTTTTCTATTTCACTTCCACCTATGATTCTTCATCAAGCTTCATCATATTTTCACTTTTGCAACTATCACTGACTAGATACCATTCTAAACCAATAATACCTTACAATTACCCCTACGTTCCCCTCCCAACAATGATATTCATGCAAGGATGCATTGATCCTTTCATAGGTAAAACTTAAATTCTAGAGTTAATAAATAACTTCTTCACTTATAGCATAAATGCTTGATATACCAATCACATGGTTCTCATAAAAATTAGAATTTTACTTCTTTTGGAAAGGAATAAGTGGTTATGGTGTACTTTAATATGTATTTATTCAACATCCCTCTCTACCATATATTAACAGGTCATGTCTATGACACTCCCAAATGTGTTAAGGCCCTCTAACTCTCTAACATCCAAGTCATCCTTCATCCAATTTTTTTGTACTTTTATTGAGCATAATCCATGAGTCAAGTATGTAAATGAATAATAGCTTCCATAAAAAAGTTTCATATAATGAATTATAAATATTTTTTTCAACACACACATGCGTATAAACTCTTGGTTCAAGATATGTAACTACAAATTTATCTTCAACACTGGTAAGCCATCGTTTAATTTTTTTGAGGGATAACTGCTTGAGTATTTTCCATCACTATGAAACAAGTGTTATAAGTTCTAGAAATAGAACCAAAATGTTTATTTCTTTTTTATCTAGACTTTTACCTAGGCATGCACTAATGTAATTAGTTCCCAAAAAATTGATGCACTAGCATTTCATGCAATACTATGTTCTTGCACACTTACTTGAATCATGAAGCAATAACTAGTTCCCATGGGTATTGTTACACAGTAATATACTCATCATAAATTGGTGCTCAAACATATACCTTAATTAGTGACTAAATAGAAAAATAAATACATAGATTTTGACCTAGTTTTAGTTATTTGAATAAACATGATTAATATAATAACTGCCATGATATTCAAAGTACTCATTACACATGTTCAAATAGCATAGATTCCATTCATTATATCCAATTGAGATCCATATGTTATAAAAAAATGGATTGACAACTTAGTGATACAAATTAACTATAAATTGCAATGCAATATCAATATTTAAATGATATCTATGACTTCACTATTTAACACATTCCATAATTATACAATAATGTTTAGTAGTATTATAAATCTCTACACAGGGGTGTTTGTACTTAGTTCTCCCTAACCACGTTGTTACAACAATTATGACACTTATAGTGAATATCAAATGATCTCTAGTGAACTGAGAGTCAGGGAAACCATATACTTAATTTTTTTATAGACCTGGGACTTTGCACCCTTGTATTCCTATTTAGTATTGGATCCTCATTGCCAAGTATCTATCTTCCTTTGAGTCATTTATAAACTCATGTGTGATTGAAGTCTATTCTATCCTTGATAATCACTCCTTAACCATTTCCTTCTTCCTTCTCACTCCCCAAGTCTTTTTTTGATATTTTAATCCCTTCACTCTCATGTTATCCACTTTTCATGTCTCCCCTTTGACTAGGTCTTTTCACATCATGATCTCTTTTGCCATGTTTTTTTGTTCCATGATTGTTCTATACCATGTTTGTTCCATGCCATTACTAAAATACTTAGCCAAAATTTAGGGTGCAACACTTTTTAATCCTTCACCATGACTCATGAGAGCTTGATTCTACTCACCCTACCAAACATTGGTATAATCCACACAATTTTTGTTTCTATCATATAATTTGGGGCCATTCTTATGAAACTTTCCACCAACTAAGAACCTTTGATATGGAATATATTGTTTGGCCTGATTTTGATCATGGAGTGCTTATATGTATACCTCAACAATATTTTGAGGTAGAGACTAAGGCTCATGAAACCAAAACTAAACATGAAGCCCTTAATCAGTCTAATACTCACCTAGCTATTTACAAGGCTCCCCTTCCTAATCATCAATATAGTACTGCCCAACCTCCCACTACTAATAATGTCAAATGTTATATGGATCCCAATTCTAACATTAAGAATGATAATGTCATCAATATGATTAATATGAGGAGAGTATTATCTTATATTGATCCTTATCCAACTTCAAAATATAAAAAAAATCCCTAATTTTCATATTCTTCAATATTCTTACACATCTCATCTTAAAAAATTGGGGCACATGGAAATAATTCCAACCAATTTAGTAACACAATATACTAACTCACATGTGTCCAATCAAATGACATAGTTAGATACCAATTCAATTTCCATTGACATAACTCCTAGTTAAAAATTACCACCCATATATTCTATAACTAAATTATCTCACTCAAAAATTCCAAAGTCATTTACTTCTAGGATTTCTTCATCTCCTTCAAAAAAAGCAACCATTGATTCAACTATGTTATCTCAATCAACATAATTAGACACCCTTGGTCAACCCATATTGGCTAAGTACCAATCAAATACACCTTACCAACATCAATTTACATACACTTTCACTACACCTTCTAAGTATTTACTTTAGCATTATGCACCTTTATTTGATAAAAATATAATTATATATGATGAATGGGATATTATAATCAAACATTCACATCTCCCATCCAAAATTCATTTTATATAACTTAGGATAAATTATCCTCATATAGTAATAATCTAAAGAAAATTGTATTAGAAATGAACACCTCACCCTCCTCCCCACTTGTGGGGCATGAAGACACTTTTCTTGGGTCTAAAGATAGCATCCTTCAGTAGTGTGAATAAATGTTTATCCACATTGATGAATTAGTAGATACTTCTCTTTCACTCATATTTCCTATCAATTCAATGGTCTCAAATGAAATATTACTTAATGTGGATGATCTTCCATTGTTCATTAGTGTCCAAATCAGAGATATCCAAGTCAATCATGCTTTGATTGATGAAGGTTTAGACACTTGAGTCGTTTCCCTTGACTTCATTAGAAAAATTGTGTAGATTTCTTATCAACATACATCACACATTTTCACATAGAATATATCAAACTTTAACACTTAGATAAAAATAAAATAAATACATCCATGATTCATTTTATATATATATATATATATATATATATATATATATATATATATATATGGTTCAAATGTTTGATACAATACAAGATTATATAAACATAATATAATCTCATCTCAATGGTTCTGGTCTACCCTATCTAACTAGTGATGGACAAACTACACTACCCATAGAGTCTCATGACTACCATCTATGAATAAATCACTATAGATACTTTTTCTATGTATATAATCCCTCAACTATTCCTTTTTAATGGTCTAGTTGGCCTTATACATGTGTTAACTCTCTATATGTAGCTAAATGTGTAGTCTACTCGTTAGCTAATATATGCCATGCCTATAGCTCCGCATCGCCCAGTCCTAGATACTTTGTATGTGTATATAGGCCCTCAATATATCATTTTTAATGTTCCAATTATCCTTGTACATGTGTTGATTATATAGATGTATCTAAATGAGTAATCTACTCCTCAGCTATGCCTATAACTCCCCATCACCCAGTCTTAGTGGTAATGATAACTATGTTGCATCTCCCCATCTCTGTATCTCTCATGTTTCCACACCAACCAATCTAAACCAACTCACATAATCAGGTTTAGAAGGCAAAAATGGATCAATCATCTCGTTATCTCATGATGTAGTAATACATCATCAAATATATCATGATGTGTCACATGTACCATAGCCGCACACCTATCCTCCCCTACATCAACATATATATAATGTAAAGTAAATGCTCATTATATATCATATGCATATGTCCAAAAGTAAAGTATCTAACATATATACATAAATATCCATTCAAAAAATAATAAACAAAACACAATTTACTCACAAAGAGTATCTTCATCTACTTGTCCATCAAGAAAATCCTATACAATATGGCTACTTGATGTGGAAAATCTAGGATAGAGAACATGAGGATGATGTAGAGCACTAATAATCCAATACATAATAGACCAAATATTTTAAGGTTATCCTAATGTATATTCCTCAACTAATGCTTCTACTTATGGATACAACTCTACTAATTCTACCTATGTGGAGGTCATAATGATGGTAGTTATGGTGATACATACAAACCCTACTATGGGGAAATAATAAATACCTTTCCCTCTACTACTAGATCCTCTCCATACTATCATCATCCCCAATATCTCTTAATTAGTGTGGTCATATCATAGGCACATCCACTGGTCCTCTTTCACCTCCACTACCTTGGTGATCTTTCACATGCCATGCTCAAAACCTGGGAACTATTATAATAACCATCAGATGAAAAAAATAAAACTATCCTAGTATAAAATCCATAAGATCTGGTTCAACCCACCTTATATAATGATTTTTAATCCATACATGGCCTAACACCTAAACATTAATTAGCCATGAAGGTCAATTATATGTACTAACCATATATGGCTGCTAAATAATATTTCCTCAAGTAATCATCTATAACAATGTGGCATGAAATATAAACCATAATACATGATCCTTGTTGTTCCCAAAATCCATCACTTTTTTGGGGGGACAACATATCAACTATTTTGGTCCTCCAGACCAAAAATCTCTCTTCTCTTCTCAAAAAATGTTTTGAGTATTCAAATTCTTCAATTATTCAAGTCTTCTCAGCTAAAGAACTCGCAGGTTCAATAAGCAGGGTTTCTCATAAAGAAGTTCCAACACTTAGGCATTTTCAAGGCTGGTTTAACACTGAGGTTCAATTAAAAGACTTAGTGGTAAGCTTCAAATAAATGGAATGAACCCTTGAACCATTTAACTATTGAACCCTGCTTTAGCAAGGTTTAAAGGGTCAACGAGTTTAAAGGTTCAAAAAGAGTTAAGCGTTCAACGAGTTCAAAGAAGTTCAACCGCTTCGAAGAGTTCAATGAGTTCAAAGACTTCGACAAGTTCTAAAGTTCAATAAGTTCAGTGGACCTAAAGAAAATAAGACTTCAAATAATAAATATTGAACCATTGAACCTTGAACAAAAAGAGTTCAAAGTTCAAAGGTTCAATGAGTTCAATAAAGTTTGAAAGACTTAGAAGAATAAAGGATTCAAAGAAAGAGAATGAACCATTGAACTTTAAACTAAAATGGTTTAAGGTTCAAAGGTTAAAAGGTTCAAGAAGTTAAAATTTCACAAGGAAGCTTCAAGAAAAAAAAGGAAATGTAATTTTCCAGAGACAAGTTCGAAGAAATGGTTCAACCGATTGAACCAAGGAGCCGATTGAACCAAGGAGTTGATTGAACCAAGGGACTACCCAGACCACGTGAACCATTGAACCATTGAACCAATGAAATCTCATGGTTCAAAGGTTCAAGTTGGTTTAAGTGATCAAGTGACCAATGATGTCCCTGTAGACATCAAATTTAGGGTAATAAAATATCTATTATTTTTCAAATATGGCACGGACCTGAAAATAAACTCAGCAACCAACCAAAGAAGGATCCAAAAGAGCCAGCTAAAAGTGAGAATATATACTTAGAGCTTAGATCATGAGGAAGAGACAAAATATGACAAGGAAAGATGGAATGATGTAGAAAGACCAAAAATATCTGTGCAGGAGTTATTTCTAGTAGGTGAAATAGTCCACCAGGTAGACATTAGAGAGCACGAGCACTCAATAGCGTGGCCTATTTTTCTAGATCAAGTAAAGGTGAAGTGGATAGCTACATAAATATCATGAAGAGGACCAGGTAGCCCATACTTTGGAGGAGACATTTTAGATGAATTGACATGCCATAGTTAAGACTGACGCCCTATTCCAGCATGGCCTCTTGATAGAACGAAAAATGCATTCAAGGCATTGAATGTAGCATGGGCCATTCCATGAAACAAAACACCCAAGTTTTTATTGGAGTGCTATATATTGTAATCTCTTTTAATTTTTTTAAGGAGATCTCTCTATTATAGAAGCAAAAATTTGCCCAAATTGAAAGACATTTCCTGAGACTTTGAGCTCAGATTGTTAATCATATTTTGTTATTTGAATGAGAAAGCAAGTGACCTTTCAGAATTTGTGCTGGAATAGCTTATGTTATTTATGAAATTTTTATTATGTCTATTTCCTAGAAGAATTATTTTCCATTTAATTTAACAAGCAGAACTAGTGGAAGTAATCAAGAAGGTGTCCAGAAGCTGACTGTGGAGAGACTTTGTGCTGCCACAATTGTCTTTACCATGTTTGTTTTTCTATTTCTATGTAAAGAATTTTGGGATGAATTTGTGCCCCCATTTTCATTTGTATATTTCACTCTTTGGTAGTTGAGGTGGAGACTTTGTGCTACACTTCTTTTTGTTGTGTTACTATGCCATGTTTTAGTGAGGGAAGCAATGAAAGACTTTGTGCTTTTGTGGGTTTCTTGTGGTTTCTTTTACTACCTAGGAAGGAATCTAGCTATTGACTGAATATTACTTATGAAAGAAGAGAAGTACCTTCAGTAATTATCCAAGATTTTTCCTTTGATATGTGAACATCATCTCTAAAAAAAGATAGATGGATGGTGTTATCCTACCCTGAGTGTTATTTTTAGCTTATATATATATATATATATATATATATATATCACCTCATAGTTATAGGGAACCTCCCCTTGATGAGTGGAGAGATTTGTCCCTTTTTGAAGTGGTTGACCTACACATTTGGCTAATAAATCTCCCTATGCTATGGTTGAAACACCTATTTTGACCATCAGTTAGCTGGTGACAAAATATTCACCCAACAGTTTTTGGTGACTCTGCTAGGGATCATTTTGTGTAGTTTGAAGCCTCAAACTTCAAATTGAATCAATCCCTATCCTTATCCATTTTAGCTCTACCGCAATAGCTTTTGGTGACTCTACTGGGGATTAATAAGCATTTCCAGTACTTTTCTAGTCTATTCAAATTGAAGCATTTCATATCGCTGGGGAATGACGTGAAGTAGGAAAGAACACTGCCAGCTTCACGCCAATAGTTTTTGGCAACTCCACTGGGGACACAACAATTTTGCATAATTTCAAGCCTCAAGCTTTAGATTGAAGCATCACCTATGTCTTATTCATTATCATTATAGCCTTATCCATTTCCATTATATACTCTGAGTTGTGAAACTAGAGACACTAGAGATTGAGAGTTACATTTCAAAAGTAAATTCTCTAGCAGCTCCACGCCAACTAGGGAAGAATGAGCAATTTGGAGCCTCAAGATCCAAATTAAAGTAGTGATAGTTCTTTTCCATTTTTAATTTATAATCTATCAACTCCATGGTATATAAGAAGCTAGAGATCTAAAAGTATTGTTGACCCTGTATTCAAGTTGGTATAGTAAAGTAATTTTGATCTATTTCCTTCACCATCTCACCTCCAACAAACTAGGAGTCTTCCTCCTACTAACATCAGGTCACCAATACAAGTCAAATCTTCTTTTTCCTCTACTAACATAACTTTGCCTATACATACTCCACCTAGATTTGTTATCCCCCCTTCATAAGTCATATAATGGCAATTCAAGGCCCTTGGGGTAACTCTTTTGGCCCACTCAATTTAACTCCACCTCTACATGAGCTACCACGTATTTCAAGGAAGGATTTCCCCAAGTTCTTTGGTGATGGGAGAGTTCATCCTGATGAACATATTGAAACCTTTAGCATAGCATGTGGCGTAATAGTTGTGGAGTATGAGGACGTGGTAGTCAGGTTGTTTGTGGAAACATTGCAAGGTGTTGCTACAAATTAGTTTTATCATTTGTAGGCCCAGACTGTGACTGATTGGAACACCCTCAAAGCTAAATTTGAAGCCAAGTTGAAGCCTATAAAAGATGCACATGCCCTCTTAGCCTAGCTCACGCAAATGAAGAAGGAGCCTCATGAACCAATGAGAGATTTCATAGCCAAATTTTACAAGTTGAGGAATAGGATTCCTATAATTGCTCAGCCAATAGCTGAGAATCTCAAATTCTTCTTCATCAACTCTTAGCTGCATAAAGTGAGTTTATTGCTGAGACATGCTGGCCATATAGACCTTGCTACAACATAGGATTTGGCTACTAAGGTAGAATATGATCTCATCTTGGTGGGGAAGATAAGGAGAGATCCTAACAGAGGTAGATCTTCTTCATCCTCTGAATATCCATCTACAAGCATCACTGATCTAATGATGCAGAAGCTGGCAAATGAGTTTCTATCTCTCAAAAAGCAAATGGCGTAAGGGATGTCTTCTCCTCCTTTGTACCATGATATATCAAGGAGGACATTCCCCAATCAATCATACCAAGGCAATGCTACTTGAAATCAAGGGAAACCAAATCATCTTCCTCCCCCATAGGGGAAGCTTGCCATTAAAGCAGCACCAGCCAACTCAACAGTTGGATATCTTGAGATAGAATCTAATTTCTCTTTCTAGCCTAGAGTGAACTAAGAAAATGATGCTAATATCTTTGTAGAAGACTAAGAAGAATCAGCTGGTGACTCCAACATTAGTTTCCTAAATTACCAGGATGAACCTAGAAGTAAAGGTGAAGTAGTTGATGGATCATAGGCTGTATTCACTCAATCCCAAAACTAGTCAGCCTAGCAAGCTGATAAAAAAAATAGAGGATCATTCTCAAATAGCAATTTCATTTACTAAGTGGGGAACCACTCTGCCTTTTCAATCAAAGGACCCAATGATCACTAAAAAGGTAAGTACATCAAACATTCCTTCATCTTCAACTTCAAATTCATAGACCAGTACCCCCCTTAAAAACCAAAAGGATGAACTACCTTCCCCTATCTTTAATTCATTTCAGACATTTGATATAATCAACCATGTCAAGAAAACCAAAATTCAAATGTCTAAATTTAAATTCTTGCAATCCAACACTGAACAGTTGGATAGATTAGTGGAATGTGTGAAGGATAAAGCTATCCCTAGAGGACAAGAAATTTTGAAAGTAACTCCTAGTCCCCCCAAGAACACATCCACTTGGAATAACCTTGTCATTATTCCTCCAACTGCCCCTAGGAAAATAGAACCATTTTATGTTTCCCTGTTGATAAATAGACACTAGCTGAACAACTGCATAATAGACTCAGGTGCATCTTACAATGTCATGCCCACCAAAGTGGCAAAATCTCTTGGACTCACACTAACCAAGACATTTGGGAGATGCTTCTCCATGGAGAACAAACAAGTTTCACTGCTAGGACAAATCAAGGATGCCCAATTTGCATTTGCCACATTTCTAGAAAAGAGAATCAAGATGACAGTCCTGGTGGCCGATGTTTCAGCCTCATACGACATCCTTCTTGGATAAAATTTTTGCAAGGATGTTGGAGGAGAATCGAGCATGGACCTATCTGAAGCAAGGATCCTGGTCAAAGGCATCATGCAAAGATTACTCCTTGAGAAGGAGGCAAAATACATTGTCACTCAAACATTAGAGCTTGAAGCTCAAATTCTATTTGAGTCTTCAAGCATGGGTAATTACTTCCTAACTATAGAGGATGTTCCTATCCTGGCTGACAAATTTTTTGAATGTGATAGTCTAATAACTGATTCAGACAAAACAACTAAAGACTTAATAGAACACAGTGTAGGTGTGAAAGGACCCTCCCCTCCAAATGAAGGAAAATCTGAGAAAGGAATAGTTTATGATAATTTCTGGACTCTAGAATTTGATGGAAGCTATTCTTCTATTAGTGCTAGAGCTGGGATTGTTCTAATATCTCCTCAAGTAGATATTTTTCCTTCATCATACAAGTTGCAGTTCAACAACACCAATAATATTGTTGAATATGAATTGCTGCTGCTCAGATTGAAGGTTGCTCGAGATAGGGGTGTCAAACTCCTTCACGCCAAAGGATATGTTGAGCTAGTGGTTTTTCAGGTGAGGAACCTATGTCAAACCAAGAAAAAAAGATTTTTCCATTACCAAAATCTAGAATGGGACTGTATTTAAAGTTTTGATGCTTTCAATATATCTGTAGTGCCTAGAGAGCTTCATAGTTGTGTAGATTCATTAACTATCTCTACGACCCTCTTAGTTCCTCACAAAGACTTTAAAGAGCAAAAGTACACTATCGAGCTAGTCTTTCAACCAAGTGTGCCTAACAATGCTAATCATTAGCAGGTGTTTGATGCTAACAATAAAATCATGTGCTAGATTGAACCAGAAGAATAGTGGATTATGGTAATGGATCATACTACTGCACATCAAAATTTGGTAAAGAAACTCTTCTACAAGATAACAAGGATTCATGATTTTTAGATTGAAAATCAAGTCTTGTTGTGGGGAAAGAGGAGACAACCAAAATGAATGCACAAAAAATTTGATTCCTGGTGGAGAGGTCCATTTTTTTTATCATCGCTTCTAGGGAAAAAATGGTTTCTTACTGATATATCAAGATAGAATGCCATTTTCACTATCTCACAGTGGGTGGCATCTGAAGCACTTCAATCCTTGAAGTATTAGATAAGATTACCTTGTACATATGTATAATTTTTGTATAGTCTTTAGCTTGTTTTGTGTTGTTCATTTTCATTTGTTTTTTGTGACTTTATTTTTGGGTAGCATGACTTCATAGCCCAATGGCATACTTAAAGGCACTAGAGATTCTAGATTCTACTCCCTTTGATTGTTTTTATAATTGATGGAAGTTCCCCAACTGGAGCCAGCTATTGTTCCCAAAATCCATCACTTGTTTTTAGGGACAAAATATCAACTATTTTGGTATTGCATACCAAAATTATCTAATCCCTTCTCAAAAAATGTTTTGAGTATTCAAATTCTTCAATTATTCAAGTCTTTTTCAGCTAAATAACTCGCAGGTTCAATAGGCAGGCTTTCTCAAAAAGAAG
This sequence comes from Torreya grandis, assembly GCA_037957365.1. NCBI lineage: Eukaryota > Viridiplantae > Streptophyta > Pinopsida > Cupressales > Taxaceae > Torreya > Torreya grandis. Next base: position 705,814 of record JARHVA010006211.1, read on the forward strand.
TTCCAACACTTAGGCATTTTCAAGGCTGGTTCAAAGTTGAGGTTCAATCAAAAGACTTAGCAATGGGATTCAAACAAATGGAATGAACCCTTGAACCATTTAACCATTGAACCCTACTTCAGCAAGGTTTAAAGGTTCAACGAGTTTAAAGGTTCAAAAAGAGTTAAGCGCTCAATGAGTTCAACAAAGTTCAACCGTTTCAAAGAGTTCAATGAGTTCGAAGACTTTGACAAGTTCTAAAGTTCAATAAGTTTAGCTAACTTAAATAAAAGAAGACTTCAAAGAAGAAATATTGAACCATTGAACCTTGAACCAAAAGAGTTTAAACTTCAAAGGTTCAACAAGTTCAATAAAATTTGAAAGACTTAGAAGAACAAAGGATTCAAAGAAAGAGAATGAAACATTGAAATTTGAACTGAAATGGTTCAAGGTTTAAAGGTTTAAAGGTTCAAGAAGTTAAAATTTCACAAGGAAGCTTCAAGCAAAGGAATGAAATGGAAGATTCCAGAGACAAGTTCGAAGAAATGGTTCAACCGATTGAACCAAGGAGCTGATTGAACCAAGGAGCTAATTAAACCAAGGAGCTGATTGAACCAAGGAACTACTCAGATTACCCAAACTAGTGAACCATTAAACCAATGAACTCTCATGGTTCAAAGGTTAAAGGTTCAATGTGGTTCAAGTGACCAATGACGTCCTCATGGACGTCAAATTTAGGGTAATAAAATATCTATCATTTTTCAACTATGGAGCAGACCTGAAAACAAACTCAATGACTAGCCAAAGAAGGAGCCAAAAGAGCCAACTAAAAGTGAGAATATAGCCCAAGAGCTTAGATCACAAAGAAGAGACAAAATATGACAAAGAAAGAGGGAACGATGCAGAAAGACTATAAATATCTACACAGGAGTTATTTCTAGTAGGTGAAACAGTCCACCAAGTAGACATCAGAGAGTGTGAGCACTCAATAGCGTAGCCTATTTTTCTATATCAAGTAAAGGAAAAGTGGATAAATTCACAAATATCAGGAAGAGGACCAGGCAGCCCATACTTTGGAGGAGACATTTGAAATGAATTGACATGCCACAATTAAGACTGATGCCCTGTTCTAGCATGGCCCCTTGACAGAACTAAAAATGCATTCAAGGCATTAAATGCAGCATGGGCCATTTCATGAAACAAAGCACCCAAGTCTTTCTTAGAGCACTATATATTGTAATCTCTCTTATTGTTTTAAGGAGATCTATCTGTTATAAAAGCAAAACTCTACCCAAATTGAAAGGCATTTCCTAAGACTTTGAGCTCAGATTGTTAATCATATTTTGTTATTTGAATGAGAAAGAAAGTGACCTTTCAGACTTTGTGTTGGAATACCTTGTATTATTTAGGAAATTGTTCTTATGTCTATTTCATAGAATCATTCTTGTCCATTTAATTTAACAAGCAAAACTAGTGGAAGTAATCAACAAGGTGTCCTGAAGTTAACTGTGGAGAGACTTTGTGCTGCCACAATTGTCTTTAGCATGTTTATTTTTTTGTTTCTGTGTAAAATATTTTGGGATGACTTTGTGCCCCCATTGTCCTTCATATATTTCACTCTTTAGCAGTTGAGGTGGAGACTTTGTGTTACACTTCTTTCTATTGTGTTACTATGCCTTGTTTCAGTGAGGGAAGCAATGAAAGACTTTGTGCTTTCGTGGGTTTCTCGTGGTTACTTTTAATACCCAGGAAGGAATATGGCTATTGACTGAATATTAATTTTGAAAGAAGAGAAGTACCTTCAGTAATTACCTAGGATTTCTCCTTTGATCTGTGAACATCATCTCTAAAAAAAGAGAGATGGATGGCATTGTCCTACTCTGAGTGTTATTTTTAGCTTATATTTATAATATATTATACCTCATAGTTATAGATAACCTCCCCTTGATGAGAAGAGAGATTTGTCCCCTTTTGATGTGGTCGACCTACACATTTGGCTAATAAATCTCCCTATGCTATGGTTGAAACACCTATTTTTCCCATTAGTTAGCTGGTGACAAAATATTCACCCAACAATCCTATCTCCACCTTAACACATGAGGTAAGTTAACATCTATCACATGTGGTAATCCCATAGTATGATAAATTTGAAACCTCTCATATATTCAAATTCTCAATAAAATCATAGGGCCCATAGTAATCTTCCCTTATGATAAGATACTATACAAATCATACACTAACTACACCCAGAACACTGATCCTAGATCATATATCATGCCCTACTCTAACATAGATCAACACAAGGTAATCACATATAGTGGGACCTTCCCATCTAACTTGTGATAGATCACATGAGCTATCATAATACCAAATAATGGTCTTCTAGATATTTATAATGGCTAATACATAGACATCAAATAAGTAAACATGTAACCCATTAACATATCTCTCAGAGCCAATCACCTATAAGGCTAAGGATTATCTCTCTACATCCATATCAAAAGTATCACAAATCATAAGTGTCCCTATAATTAAAATTCTTAATAGTGCATGGACATTATCCAACATGATACCCACCTCAAAGATATCCCCATCCACCACCCACCTAAAAGTGTTGATTATTCATTACCATGTTGCTAAGGACATTACAACTAACTCAAAACTCAATTGAAAATGGTACATTTGTATAATACCCCCAAATCCTAGTATAATCAACCATGATCGATCCCCTAATGTCAATCCCTCTAAAAATTAGGTAATCAAACTACATCCATCAATCACCAAAGCCTCCATCATCTCTATAAAATATCAAACAAAAAAACACATGTTAGCTCTCTATATTAAAAAATAATTAATTACATTAATAAAATTAACAAAACCAACATTTAAATCTAACTTAAATAATTTATAAAACTATTTTATCTCTTTTTCAACATTTTATACTATGTCATCCAAGGATATATTCTCTACTACATCAGCCATATACCAAACTATGTAATCCAATATCAACTTATAATTGAATCAACTTGACACTATGTAGTCAGCCAATTTACCCTACAAAATCAACCACTTACTCAGAAGTTGGCCAATTTACCTACCATAGTCAGCCATCTACTATGAAGTCAGTCATTTATCCTCCATAGTTGGTCATCTCCCATACTCAGTCGACTACCTAAAGGACATACTAGATCGGCTATGCTATAAATATTCAACCACCTAAAGGACTTACTAGATCAACCAAGTTATACAAAATCAACCACCTTTATCATTTTACACTAGATTGGTCAGGATATATGTAATCAATCACTTAAAACCTATCTATATTGGCCCATCAATACACAATTGGCCACAAAAAATAACCTACCTATTTAAAACTATGTCAGCCTAGCTGATCCCATTTATTTTTTGTGGTGAATTTGAACTAACTCATCATTAATACCCTAGACATAAATTTTACCTTTTTGACCCCTACCCATTTTTTGTCATGATCTCTACTCTATCCCAAAAACTTTATGGCAAATTTTTCTACATGTATTTGCCCTAGCATCTAATTTATCAAATATACTTAATTTAACATTTAAAAAAAACATATTCAATGCACCCCATGTTAAGCATGGGATATACTAAGAGATGGGTTGAATTAATATATCATATATCTTATGAATATTTTATTTAATCAAAATCCACTTAACCATACATTCAAGATATACAATAAAATTGAAATAATATATACCACATGAGAGAGAGAGAGAGAGAGAGAGAGATAGAGAGAGAGAGAGAGACTAGATTTTTACATAGAAACCCAAAGTGTAAAGAACTATAGAGAATAATCTCAAATATATGAATGAGTACCAACTCAAATTACAAAGTTCACAAGCACCAACTTGTAGGAGCACCAACCCATTTTCCAAGCACCAACATAACAACTATTTGTGAGCACCAATCCATAAGAACAACAACCACTTGTAAATATTTGTGATCACTAACCCATAAGAGCACCAACCCCTCTTGTGTATAAAACACAAATATCTCTCAATGTTGTTTTCTCAACAAATGATAAAACTCTACAATATATCTTTCTATTCTCTCCTCTTTTCTTATATAAAATAATTACAAACCATGCACTCTCTTGCATAATACAAAAGGCTTCCCAAGCATTTATTTATAGCTTTCCAATTGACTTTTGGCATTCACCCTTATGACTCTTCACTCCCCATGGAAAATGGTGTCAAACTTGAATTACCCTTCGAATCCTTATATTTGAAAAGTCACATGGTGACCCTTCATAAGAAAATGCATCCTTTCTTATTTTGTCTTTATCTTGGTGACCTTTTAAATTCCTTAAGGTGACTCTTCATGGAAAAATGTACCATACCATCTTTTGTCTTCACTTGGTGAATCTTGGAATTCCTCAAGATGACTCTTAATGGGAAAATCCATCCCATTATCCTTTTGGCTTTACCCTATGACTCTTTGACTTCTCCATAGGCCCTATTTTGACTTTTATGCAAACCAAAAATATATTCATTAATATTAAATAAATATTAACACATTTTAGCCAAAATATGAACATTAGAAACATCTTTAGACAATAAATGTTATGGGGACTTTATAACAAATTCCAAACCTTTAACATTAGTAACAATATTTCCAACAATATTCCCCTTTATCATTGATGACAACCTCAAATTGAAATTACCATACCTTGAAACCTGTATTGCACATGCCAACCTACACACATTGTCATTTAAAAAATATATAGTAACTCCCCCTTATTATAGCATCCTATACCTGTTCCTTATACCTATTTATGCACCTATTCTTTATACCATTCTCATACTTATTTCTATTCTTCTCCCACTTTGGTATCAATGGCAAAGGGCCTATCTTGGAGCTAACACTTAGCTTCCCCTTCACTGATTCTGATCCTCAATGGTAGAAAGTAAAAGAAATTACTCCCAACTTCTCCCATAGATACTTGAATGTGTCTTTTGGTAGTGCCTTTCTAAAAATATCTAAAATCTATTCTGTAATACTGATATATTCCATCTTAACATGCTTATCTACAACCTGCTCTCTCAAGAAGTGATATCTAATAGGAATATGTTTTGTTCTTGAATGCATCAATGGATTTTTAGAAATATTTATAGAAATTATGTTGTCAAAAAAAATAGAAATAGGTTCATCATATTTTACCTTGATATCTTTCAAAGTTTTCTTCATCCACAACACAATACCACAAAAATATATTCTACTTTAGCTATAGAAAGTGATACTGAATTCTGATTTTTTGCTTAGCCATGATATTAAGCTATCATCAAAGAAAAAATCTCCTCCATTTGTACTCTTTATATTATCCAAGCAACCTACCAAATCTAAATCTATATAAGCAACCAAAGTAAAATCTTTGCCTGTGGGATACCACAAACCATAATCCAATATCCCTTTGATAGATTTGAATATTTTCTTCATCAACTAAACATGACTCTTCTTCAGGGCTGCTTGATATCTCGTAACCATGCCTACTTCATGTATGATATCTAGCCTTGATGCTATCAAATATAAAAGACTACCAATCATAGATCTATACAAAGATTGATCTACAATAGGTGAATCTTCATCCTTACTCACCTTGTTCCCTGTACTCATTGGTTGGTTAACTGGTGCACAATCCTCAAAACCAAATCTTATCTGACTAAAATATTTACAACCCTAAGAAAATTAATAATTTTCCAAGCATAGACATCTCAAATTCTTTTTATATATTATCATAAAATTCTATTATCATCTTTTCAATGTTTCCTCTAAAAATTATGTCAGAAACATATACCACAATAGTCAATTGATGCTCACCTTCTATTTTTATGTATATATTGCTATTAGCAAATCCTCTCTTGAAACCTTGATTTTGTAGGTACTTATCAAGTCTTTCATACCAAGCTCTAGGACCTTGTTTCAATCCATACGATGATTTCTTCAATCTACATACATGTCTACTATTATTTGAGAGAATAAATCCCTCAAGTTGCTCAATGTAGACCTCCTCTTCTAGATTCTTGTTCAGAAAGGTAAACTTGACATCCATTTGAAACACTTTGAAATTTTTAAACACTGCGTATGATAGAAACATTATAATAGCCTCTATCCTTGCCACTGGTGCAAATTATTTTCATAAGATATACCTTCAATCTGAGCATATACTTTACATACTAACCTTACTTTATTCCTGACAACTTCACCATCTTCATTCAACTTATTTCTATATAGCCATTTTGTTCCTATCATATTTTGATCTTTTAGACTAGGCTCTAATTCCCAAGTATCATTATTTTCTATTTGATTTAATTCTTCATCCATTGCCTTAACCTAATGCGCATCATGTCTATATTTTGAAAAAATTTAGGCTAAATTTTAGATAACAAAGAAAAATTAACTTGCTCAGATTCACTTACCATCATCCTTCTAGTACAAACTCTTTAATTTATGTTCTCGATGATGTCACTCTTATTATGATTTTTATGATCATATTTGGATGGGGTCATGGTGTCCTTTTTATCCTTCTCATCCTCATCTGATTCTTCAAAATCTTCTTTTTCAATTATTTTAGGAGTGTCCACTAGATCACTAGATCTTTGTGATACATCTTCATCTATCTTGACACTTGTACTTTGAACAATATTCTTAGTTATTTTTTTATAACATTTATAAGCTTTAATTTTGCTAGAATATACAAGAAATATACCTTCATTTTTTCTAGATTCAAGCTTACCCAAGTTTTCATTAGTTCTCTTTATCAAGCACTTATTACCAAAAACTTTGAAATAATCAATTGTAGCTAGTTTGTCTTTCCATAGCTCAAAGGGAGTCTTTTCACTATTGACTCTAAAAAATAATCTATTTTGAGTATGCATTATTATACCTATTGCCTTTCTCGAATATTTATCTGGTATCTTGGATTCATTTAGCATTGTCCTTACTATCTCCTGAACTATTTTATTTTTCCACTCAACTACTCCATTTTGCTGTGGAGTTTTGGATGCTAAATAATGTCTCTTTATCCCATTGTCTTCACAATACTCAATAAAATCATTTGACATGAATTCTTCTCCTCAATATAATCTCAGGCACTTAATCTTCAAATCAATTTTATTCTCAAAATTTTTTTTGAATGCTTTGAAGTGGCTAAAAGCTTCTAATTTTTTCTTCAAAAACATCACCTAAGTTATACATGTAAAATAATCAATAATCAACATGAAATATTTTTTACCTTGAGTACTTTGAGTTCTCATAGGTCCACACAAATTAGTTTGAACAAGCTCTAACATCTGAGTGCTCGAGTATTCTTTTATTTTGAACCATCTTTTGACCTACTTCCCATATTGACATAGTTCACAAAGCATGTTGAAGGGCATTGTAATCTTTGAAAGATCTCTAACTACTTGATTCTTGTTGATGTTAACAAGATTATCAAAATTTATGTGTCCCATTCACCTGTGCCATAGCCAACTTGACTCAAACAACATTTTTGGCCTTTGATATCTGATATATACAAATTGTTGCATGTTCTCTAAGCATCTACAATAAACACATCTAAATATTCTCTCCTAATTTCAAAACCTTCTGCATAAAAAGGTAGTGTGTGTCTTTGATAACACATTTGAATTACACACAAAATATTATGCTTAAGACCTTCTACACATAGAACATTTTCAGTCTTAGTTATACCATTATCCAAACTTAGTGTACCTTTTCCATCAATTTTGGTAGTAGTATTATCTCTAAATTTTATTGTGCCACCATTGATTTTATTTAGGGTTATGAACTTGATCTTGTCTCCTATCATGTGCCTTGAACATCCACTATCAATGAACCATGGCTTTTCTTTGTTTCTTACATAAAAATCTATCTAGACCAACATAGACTTTTCATACTATTTCTTCTATTATGAACATGTCTGAACTTTTTTCTTGATGAATGGAGCCTTGAAACTCTAGTCTTTGACTAACTCAAATATGCTTCTATAGTACCAGGATATGTGTCCAAAGTTATTACACTTATAACATATTGTGGCTTCTTCGTTAAATCTTGATAGAGGAGCAAAAGAATTATGGTTTCTGCTTGACTCTGCATGATTTTTTTACTCCTTATTTCTAAAATTTTTAGCCTTTTTCTTATGACCATATCCATTACAATAAAAATAGTAACCATAAAAATAGAACATGTTTGTGTATCCCTGACCTAATTAAATTTTGTAACTTTGTTCCTTCTAGCTGTCTTTGCTTGAGATGTCCTCTGTATTCTTAACTTCTTCCCTTTTCATTTCCTCTTTTGTAAGAGCTTCAACATAGGTCTTTCTTTTTTCTATGTTAACTTTGTTTATGAAAATAGTGGCCTCTCCTTTCTCTTTATCAAATCCAATACCTATCTTATCTGACATTGATCTTTGACTTTCTTATATCTTATTCAACATATTAGTGTTATTCTCAAATTTTGAATCATTGGCTGTTCTATCATTGACTATATTTTTTTCTCAAGATCTACTTTTAAAAAGGTAATTTCAACAACATACCTTTCACATTTTTACTTACTTTTTGTAACTAAGCTGTTAGATCTTATTCAGTCTTTTTTTCTTCTTTAATGTGTGCTTTTAGATCTTCGATCATTTATTTTGACTCCTTTTATTTTTTCTTGATTTGGTATTTCAATCTATGATTCTTCTTCTCAAGAGCTTGTAATTATTCTAAGGCACAAATGAGTTCTCCTTTTAGATTCACTTCAGCTTCATCTTGTTCATATTTTCAATCATTTGTACTTTTCTTGTAGAGTCATATTCATGTATGGTCATGAATAAAATCTCTTCTTCATCTAAATCATTGACTCCACTATCTTTAACTGAGCTAGGATCTTTAGAGTATAAAATTTTCTTCTTGAATATCTTCTTGAATTTGACTTTGAAATTCTTCTTGTATGTAGACCTTATTTATTCATTGTCACCATTACTCTTATATAAAAACTTAGGTACAAAATTTCCATTCTTTCCACAATTAAAATATATAAAAGACAATTTTCCTTAATATTTACCTATGCCATTTTTTGTCTTGTGGATGAATAGAGACCCATTTTAATCTTCATCATCGCTAGAGCTATCACTTGATTCTTGAATTTCAGCCTTGTATTTCTTTCATTTCTTGAAATTAGCTTCCCTCTTTGAGGCTTTCTCTTATTCAGTCTGCATCTCATATTTTATAAGAATACCATGTAGTTCATCCATCTTTAGCTTGGGTAGATCCTTCATCTCCTTGATTGTTGAAACCTTTGCATTATATCTCATTGGTAGAGATCTCAAAACCTTTTATACCACCACTAATTCTTTTAATTTTTTTTACAAAGCCTTGAATATGATTAGCTATTTGATCAAACTTTAAAATATAACTTGCTATATTTTCTTCCTTTTCTATTTTCAAACTCTCAAAATAGCTTCTAGAACTTTGGAGCTTAGCTTGTTGAGCCTTTCCATCATCTTTCTAAATATTTTTGATCTTTACCCAAGTCTCATGAGCATATTTTCATTGCATAACTTTAACAAATTTTGATTCACATAAATCACAAAAAATAGTATTTAAAGATTTACCATTATTTTCACTTACCATCTTTTCTATTAGAGTAGTCACAAGTGTCTATGACTCTTCGTATTCCTCCACAACTGCTTGCCAAATGTTGAATCCAAGAGACATCATATAAGTCATATTTATTCTCCAAAATCATAATTTGTCCCATAAAATAAAGGTGCCTTATTTTTAGAAAAACCTTCATGTGATCTAGCCATCATGCTTTCCCCGATCTACCTTCAAGCTATAAAACTCTTTTTAAATGAACCTACTCTGATACCAATTGTTAAGCATGAGATATACTAAGAGGGGGGTTAAATCAGTATATCATATATATTATAAATATTTTACTTAATAAAACTATACTTAACCATACATTCAAGATATACAGTAAAATTAAAATAATATGCACCACACAAGAGAGACATAGAGAGAGAGAGAGACCAAATTTTTACACAGAAACCCAATCTGAAAAAAACCACAAAGAACAATCTCAAGTATATGAATGAGCACAAATTTATAGGAGCACCAACCCTTTACTAAGCACTAACATAAAAACTATTTGTGAGCACCAACCCACAGAAGCACTAACCCTTTGTAAAGATTTGTGAGTACTAACCCATAAGAGCACCAACACCTCTTGTGTATAAAACACAAGTATCTCTCAATGTTTCTTTCTCAACAAATGATAGAACTCTACAATATGTCTTTCTATTCTCTCATTTTTCTTATATAAAATAATTACAAACCATGCACTCTTTTGCATATTATAAATGACTTCCCAAGCCTTTATTTGTAGCTTTCCAAATGACCTTTGTCATTCACCTTTTGTGACTCTTCACTCCTCATGGAAAATGGTGCCAAACTTGCATGACCTTTCCCATCCTTATATTTGAAAAGTCACATAGTGACCCTTCATATGCAAATGTATCATTTCCTCTTTTGTCTTTATCTTGGTGATATTTTGAATTCATTAAGGTGATTCTTCATGGACAAATACACCATACCTTATTTTTTCTTCATTTGGTGACTCTTAGAATTCCTTAAGATGACTCTTCATGAGAAAATTTATCCCATTCCTCTTTTGTATATACCCTATGACTCTTTGACTTCTCCATGGGTCCTCTTTTGACTTTTATGCAACCAAAATATATTCATTAATATTAAATAAATATTAACACATTTTAGCCAAAATATGAACATTAAAAACACCTTTAGATAATAAATTCCATGGGACCTTTATCACCATACTAGACCTTTGACATCAATGACAGTATTTCTAATAATCTCCCCCTTTATCATTGATGGCAACCTCAAACTAAAATTACCACACCTTAAAACCTATATTGCACATGCCAACCTACATATACTATCATTTGAAAAATATGCAATAACTCCCCCTTACTATAGCATCATGTACTTGTTCCCTATACTTGTTTCAACACCTATTCCCTATACCTCTTCCTATAAATATTTCTATTCTTCTCACCCTTTGACATCAATGGCAAAGGAATTATCATAGAGCTAACACTTAGCTTCCTCTCAACTAATGTTGATCCTCAATAGTAGGAATTAAAATAAATTACTCCCAACTTCTCTGGTAGATACTTGAATATGTATTTTGGTAGTGCTTTTGTGAAAATATCTATAATTTATTCTATAGTACTGATATATTATATCTTAATCTTCTAATCTATAACCTACTCTCTCAAGAAGTGATATCTGATAGGAATATGTTTTGTTCTTAAATGCATAACTGGATTCTTAGAAATATTAATACCACTTGTGTTATCATAAAAAAATAGAAATAGGTTAACCATATTTTACTTTGATATCTTCCAAAGTTTTCTACATCCAAAGCACTTGAGCTACTTCAGCTATAAAAAGTGATATTAAATTCTTCTTTTTTCTTAGCCATGATACTAAGCTATTACCAAGGAAGAAATCTCTTCCACTTGTACTCTTTCTATCATCCAAGCAACCTACCTAATCTAAGTCTGTATAAGCAACCAAAGTGAAATATTTTCCTGTGGGATACCACAATCTATAATCTAATATCGCCTTGACATATCTAAATATTCTCTTCACCAGTTGAACATGACTCTCCTTCAGGGCTACCTGATATTTTGAAACCTTTCCTACTGCATGCATGATATCTAGCTTCCATGTTATCAAATATAAAATACTACCAATCATAGATCAATATAAAGATTAATTTACAACAGGTGAATCTTCATCCTCACTCACCTTGTTCCCTATACTCATTTGTGTTCCAACTAGTGCACAATCCTCAAAACCAAATTTTTTAAACATTTCCTTGGCATACTTACTTTGATATATGAAAATTATTTTATCTGACTAAAATATTTGTAACCCTAAGAAAAATAATAATTTTCCAAGAATAGACATCTCAAATTCTTTTTTTATATTATCAAAAAAATATTTTGTCATCTTTTCAATGTTTCTTCCAAAAATAATGTCATCAACATACACCATAATAATCAATTAATGCTCATCTTATATTTTTATGTAGAGATTACTATCAAAAAAAATCTATTGAAACCTTGATCTTATAGGTACTTATCAAGTCTTTCATACCAAGCTCTAGGAGCTTTTTTCAATCCATAATATGCTTTCTTCAATCTACATACATGACTACTATCATTTAAGAGAATAAATCCCTTAGGCTACTCAATGTAGACCTCCTCTTCTAAATTCTCATTCAGAAAGGTAGACTTGACATCCATCTGAAACACTTTAAATTTTTTAAACACTGCATATGCAAGAAACATTCTAATAGCCTCTAGCCTTGCCACTGGTGCAAATTTTTTTTCAAAATCTATACCCTCAATTTGAGGAAATACTTTACCTATCAACCTTGCTTTATTCTTGATAACTTCACCATATTTATTAAACTTATTTATGTATACCCATTTTTTTCCTATCACATTTTGATCTTTTGATTTAGGCACTAATTCCCAAGTATCATTATTTTCTATCTGATTTAATTCTTCATCCATTACCTTAACCTAATGATCATTATGTCTAGCTTTTGAAAAAAACTTAAGTTGAACTTTGGATAACAAAAAAAATTTAACTTGCTTAGATTCACTTACCATCATCATTTTAGTGTGAACTCTTTCATTTATTTTCCTGACGATATCACTCTTATTATGATTTATATGAACATGTTTCGATGGGGTTTTGGTATCATTTGATCCTTCTTTTCATCCTCATATAATTATTCAAAATATTCTTCTTCAATGATTTTAAGAGTGTCTATAAGATCACTAGCTCTTTGTGTTACATATTCATCTATCCTAATACTTATACTTTCAACAATATTCTTTGTTCTTTTATTATAACATTTATAAGATTTAATTTTGTTAGAATATCCAAGAAATATACCCTCATCTGTTGTAGATTCAAACTTAACCAATTTTTCATCAGTTCTTTTTATGAAGTATCTGCTACTAAAAACTCTAAAATAATCAACTATAGCTAGTTTATCTTTCTATAGCTCATATGGATTCTTTTCACTATTAACTCTCAACAATGGTATATTCTAAATATGCACTATTGTACCTACTACCTCTCTCCAATATTTATCTAGTACTTGGATTCATTTAGTATTATCCTTACCATCTCTTTAACTATTCTAGTTTTTATGATCAACTACTCCATTTTGCTATGGAGTTTTGGCTACTAAATAATGTATCTTTATCCCATGGTCTTCACAATAATCAATAAAATCATTTGACATGAATTCTCCTTCTCAGTCTGATCTCAAGCACTTAATCTTCAAATCAATTTCATTCTTAACAAAAGCCTTGAATGCTTTGATGTGGCTGAAAGCTTCTAATTTTTCCTTTAAAGACATCACCCAAGTCATACATGTAAAATCATCAATAGGTAACATAAAATATTTCTCACCTTGAGTACTTTGAGTTCTCATAAGTCCAGACAAATCAGTGTGAACAAGCTCTAACATTTGAGTGGTCAAGTATTCTTTTATTTTCAATTATCTTGTAACATGTTTCCCATATTGATATGGTTCACAAAGAGTGTTAGAGGGATTTTTATCTTTAAAAGATCTCTAACTACTTGCTTCTTTTTGATGTTGACAAAATTGTCAAAATTTATGTGTTCCATTCTCCTGTGCCATATCCAACATTCATCAACTTGACTTAAAAACCATTTTTGTCCTTTAATATCTAATATATACAAATTATTGCTTACTCTCTTAGAATCTATAATCAACACATATGAATATTTTCTCCTAATTTCATAACCTTCTACATAAAAATTTAGTTTGTGTTCTTGATCACACATTTGACTTACACTCAAAAGATTATGCTTAAAACTTTAAACTTATTATACCTTTTATAGTAATTTTGGAAATAGTATTGTCTCCAAATTTCACTATGCCACCATTAATGTTTTTTAAGGTTATGAACTTACTCTTGTCTCCTATCATGTGTCTCGAACATTTATTGTCAATGAACCATGGCTTTTCTTTGTTTCTTATATGCAAACCTATCTTGACCAACATAGACTTTTTAGGTTGTTTCTTCTACTATGAACCTATCTGAACTTTATTCTTGATGAATGGATCCTTAAAAGTCTGGTCCTTTTTTATTGAATTGAATACGCTTATACAATATTGAGCTATGTGTCTAAAGTTATTATACTTGTAACATATTATGGCTTCTTTATTAAAGCTTGATAGAGGAGAAAAGGAATTATGTCTTCTATTTGACTTTTCATGAGTTTATTTCTCTTTATTTCTAAAATTGTTAGACCTTTTCTGACATTTTATTTTCTTATGACCATATGCATTACAATAAAAATAGTAACCATAAAAATAGAACCTATTTGTCTATATCTGACCTGATTACCTTTTGTAACTTTGTTCTTTCTAGCCTTCTTTGTTTGAGATGTCCTCTATATTCTTAACTTCTTTCATTTTCATTTCCTCTTTTGTAAGAGCTTCTGCATAGCTCTTTCCTTTTTATATGTTAACCTTGTCTATAAAAGTAGTGGCCTCCCCTTTCTCTTTTTTAAATATGATACCTATCTTATTTGACATTGATATTTGAATTTATTATATCTTATTCAACTTATTAGTGTTATTCTCAAATTTGGAATCATTGACTACTTTATTTGTTTTCTCAAGATCTACTTTTAAAGAGGTAATTTCAACAACATACCTTTCACATTTTTCACTTAATTTTTGTAACTGAGTTGTTAGATATTTTTCAATATTTTTGGCTTCTTCAATGTGTGCTTGTAGATCTTCAATCATTTCTTTTGACTCATTTTTATTTTTCTCAATTTGGCACTTCACTCTATGATTTTGCTTCTCAAGAGCTTATAATTATTTTAAGGCACAAATGAGTTCTCCTTCCAGATTCACTTCAGCTTCATCTTATTCTTCTTCTTGATTATCTATACTTCTTCTTGCAGAGGCATATTCATTTATGGTCATGAATAGAATCTCTTCTTCATCTGAATCATTAACTCCACTATCTTTGGCTAAGCTGGGACATTTAGAGTATAAAATCTTATTCTTGAATCATTTCCTTAATTTGTCTTTGAAATTATTCTTATATGTAGACCTTCCTTATTCATTGTCACCATTACTCTTATCTGGGCACTTAACTACAAAATGGCCAATCTTTCCATAATTAAAATATTTAAAAGGCAATTTTCTTTGATATTTACCTATGCCCATTTTTGGTTTGTAGATGATTAGAGCTCCATTTTCATCTTCATCATTGCTAGAGATCTCACTTGATTCTTGAATCTTATCCTTAACTTTCTTTGATGTCTTGAAAGTAGCTTCCCTCTTTGAGGGTTTCTCTTATTCGATCCGTATCTCATATGATGTAAGAATACCATGTAGTTTACCCATCTTTAGCTTGGATAGATCTTTCATCTCCTCAATTTTCAAAACTTTTGCATCATATCTCCTTGGTAGAGATCTCAAAACCTTTAGTACCACCATTTATTCTTCTAAATTTTCATCAAGACTTGAATATGATTAACTATTTTATCAACTCGTAAAAGATAACTCCTTGTATTTTCTTCCTCTTCCATTTTTAAACTCTCAAACTATCTTTTAAAAGTCTAGAGCTTAGCTTGTTGAACCTTTCCATCACCTTTGTTAATAGTTTTTAGCTTTACCCAAGTCTCATGAGTAGATTTGCATTGCATAACATTAACAAATTTTGATTCACATAAACCACATAAAATAACATTTAAAGCTTTAGCATAATTTTTACGTGTCTTCTTTTCTATCGAAGTAGTCACAAATATTTGTGACTCTTTTTATTCTTCTATAAATACTTACCAAATCTCAAATCCAAGAGACATCAAATAAGTCTTCATCATTATGCTCCAAAAATCACAATTTATCCCAAAAAATAAAGGTGCCTTAGTTATATAAAAACCTTCATGTGATTTAGCCATCATGTTTTCCCTGATCTACCTTTAAGCCATAAAACTCTTTTTAAAGGAACATTCTCTAATACCAATTATTAAGCATCATATATATTAAAAGGGGGAAGGGGGGTGAATTAGTATATCATATATCTTATAAATATTTTACTTAATCAAAATATACTTAACCATACATTCAAGATATGCAATAAAACTAAAATAATATGCACCATGAGAGAGAGAGAGAGAGAGAGAGAGAGGAACACTATATTTTTATGTGCAAACCCAAAGTGGAAAAAACCATGAAGAATAATTTCAAGTATATGAATGAGTACCAACTCAAATTATAAAGTTCACAAGCACCAAATTATAGGAGCAACAACCCCTTTTTTGAGCACCAACACATCAACTATTTGTGAGTACCAACCAACAAGAGCACCGACCCATAGGATCACTAACCCCTCTTGTGTATAAAACACAACTATCTTTCAGTGTTGCTTTCTCAACAAATGATAGAAATCTATAATATCTCTTTCTATTCTCTCATCTTTTCTTATATAAAATAATTACAAACCATGCACTCTCTTGCATATTAAAAATGACTTCCCAAGATTTTATTTATAGCTTTCCAAATGAACTTTGGCATTCACCTTTTGTGACTCTTCACTTCTCATGAAAAATGGTGAAAAACTTGCATGACCCTTCAAATCCTTGTATTTGAAAAGTCGCATGGTGATCCTTCATAAGAAAATGCATTGTTTCCTCTTTTGTCTTTATCTTGATGACCTTTTGAATTATTTAAGGTGATTATTTATATAAAAATGTGCCATACCCTATTTTTTCTTTACTTAGTGACTCATGAAATTCTTCAAGATGACTCTTCATGGGAAAATGTGTCTCATTCCTCTTTTGTCTTTACCCTATGACTCTTTGAATTCTCCATGGGCCCTCTTTTGACTTTTATACAACCAAAAATATATTCATTAATATTAAATAAATATCAACACATTTTAGCCAAAATAAGAACATTAAAAACACTTTTAAATAATAACTGTTATGGGGCCTTTATCACCAATGCTAGACATTTGACATCAATGATAATATTTATTATAATATCCCCCTTTATCATTGATGGCAATTTCAAATTAAAACTACCACACCTTGAAACCTATATTTCACATGAAAACTTACACATACTGTCATTTGAAAAACATATAGTAACTCCCTCTTACTTTATCATCATGTATATATTTCCTATACCTATTTCTACACCTATTCCCTAAACCTATTTCTATTCTTCTCCCCCTTTGACATCAATGGAAAAGGGCCTATCTTAGAGCTAACACTTAAATTCTCCTCAACTAATGCTAATCCTCAATGGTAGGAAGTAAAATAAATTAATCCTAACTTCTCCTGTAGATACTTGAATGTGTCTTTTGGTAGTGCATTTGTGAAAATATTTATAATCTAATCTATAGTACTAATATATTCCATCTTAACCTACTAATCTATAATTTGATTTTTCAAGAAGAGATATATGATAGGAATATGTTATGTTCTTGAATGTATCACTAAATTTTTACAAATATTAATAACACTTGTATTGTCACAAAAAATAGAAATAGGTTCATCATATTTTACTTTGATATCTTCCAAAGTTTGCTTCATCAAAATCACTTGAGTATAACACAATACCATTATAATATATTCTATTTTAGCTATAAAAAGTGATACTAAATTCTTATTTTTAATTATCCATGATACTAAGCTATCATCAAGGAATAAATATCCTCCACTTGTACTATTTCTATCATCCAAGTAACCTACACAATTTGAATCTGTATAAGTAACCAAAGTGAAATATCTACATATGGGATACCATAATTTGTAATCTAATATCCCCTTGACATATCTTAATATTCTCTTCACCAACTCAACATGACTCTCCTTTAGGGATGCCTAATATCTTGCAACCATGCCTACTACATGCATGATATCTGGCCTCGATGCTATCAAATATAAAAGACTACTAATCATAGATCTATACAAAGATTGATCTACAATAGGTGAATATTTATCATTATTCACCTTGTTCCCTATACTCACTAGTGTGCCAACTTGTGCACAATCCTAAAAACCAATTTTTTTCAAAATTTCCTTAGCATAAGTACTTTGAGATATAAAAATTCCTTTATCTAACTAAAATATTTACAACACTAAGAAAAATGACAATTCTCCAAGAATAGACATCTCAAATTATTTTTGTATATTATCAAAAAATTCTTTTATCATCTTTTAAATATTTCTTCAAAAAATTATGTCATCAACATATATGAAAATAATCAATTGATTCTCACCTTCTATTTTGATGTAGAGATTATTGTCAGTAAAACCTCTCTTGAAACCTTGATCTTGCAAGTACTTAATAAGTCTTACATACCAACCTCTGAAAGCTTATTTTAATCTATAAAGTGCTTTCTTCAATCTACATACATGGATACTATCATTTGAGAGAGTAAATCCCTTAGGCTACTCAATTTAAAAGTCCTCTTTTAGATTCCCATTCAAAAAGGTAGACTTAACATCCATCTAAAACACTTTGAAATTTTTAAACACTGCATATACAAGAAACATTATAATAGCCTCTAGCCTTGCCATTGGTGCAAAAGTTTCTTGAAAATGTATACCCTCAATCTGAGCATATCCTTTACATACTAACCTTATTTTATTCCTGGTAACTTTACCACCTTCATTTAACTTATTTATGTATACCTATTTTGTTACTATCATATTTTGATCTTTTGGTCTAGGCACTAATTCCCAAGTATCATTTTTTTCTATCTAATTTAATTCTTCATCAATTGCCTTAACCTAATGCTCATCATGTTTAGCTTCTAAAAAACATTTAGGCTAAATTTTGGATAACAAAGAAAAATTAACTTACTTAGATTCACTTACCATCATCCTTCTGGTGTGAACTCTTTCATTTATGTTCCTGATGATGTCACTCTTATTATGATTTCTATGAACATATTTGCATGGGGTCTTGGTGTCCTTTTGATCCTTCTTCTCATCCTCATCTGATTCTTTAAAATATTCTACTTCAATAATTTTAGGAGCATCCACTGGATCACTAGTTTTTTGTGTTACATCTTCATCTATCCTGACACTTGCACTTTCAACAATCTTCTTGGTTATTTTATTATAACATTTATAAGATTTATTTTTACTAGAATATCTAATAAATATATCTTCATCTATTCTAGATTCAAACTTACCCAAATTTTCATCATTTTTCTTTATAAAACATCTATTATCAAAAACTCTAAAATAATTAACTATAGCTGGTTTGTCTTTCCATAGCTCATAAGGAGTCTTTTCACTATTGACTCTCAACAATGCACTATTCTAAATATACACTAATGTACCTACTTCCTCTCTCCAATATTTATTTGGTATCTTAGATTCATTTAGAATTTTCCTTATCATCTACTAAACTATTTTGTTTTTCCACTCAACTACTCTATTTTGTTATGGAGTTATGGTTGTTGAATAATGTCTCTTTATCCCATGGTCTTCATAATACTCAATAAAATCATTTGACATGAATTCTCCTCCTTAATATGATCTCAAGAACTTAATATTCAAATCAGTTTCATCCTCAACAAAAGCCTTGAATGCTTTGATGTGGTTGAAATCTTTTGATTTTTTCTTTAAAAACATCACCCAAGTCATACATGTAAAACAATCAATAAGTAACATGAAATATTTCTCACTTTGAGTACTTTGAGTTTTCATAGGTCCACACAAATTAGTGTGAATAAGCTCTAACATTTGAGTAGTCAAGTATTCTTTTATTTTGAACTATCTTCTGACCTGGTTCCCATGTTGACATGGTTAACAAAGAATGTTGGAGGGATTTGTAATCTTTGGAAGATCTCTAACTACTTGCTTCTTGCTGATGTTGATAATATTGTCAAAATTTATGTGTCCCATTCTCTTGTGCCATAGCCAACTTTACTCAACTTGACTCAAAAAACATTTTTAACCTTTGATATATATATATATATATATATATATATATATATATATATATATATATATATATATATATTATTGCTTATTCTCTGAGCATCTACATCAACAAATCTGAATCTTTTCTCCTAATTTCATAACCTTTTGATTAAAACTTTAATGTGTGTCTTTGATCACACATTTGACTTACACAAAAGATTATACTTAAGACTTTCTATATACATAATATTTTTATTCTTAGTTCTACCATTATCCAGACTTAGTGTACCTTTTCGAGCAATTCTAGTAGTAGTATTGTCTCTAAATTTCACTACACCACCATTGATTTTATTCAAGGTTATGAACTTGATCTTGTATCCTATCATGTGTCTCAAAATCCACTATAAATAAGCCATGGATTTTCATCATTTCTTGCATGCAATGTTGTCTTTACAAACATAGACTTTTCAGGTTATTTCCTTTACCATAAATCTATCTAAACTTTCTTCTTATTGAATGGAGCCTTGAAACTTTGGTCTTTCTTGACTGACTTGAATACACTTCTACAGTACTGGACTATGTGTCTAAAGTTATTGCACTTATAACATATTATGGATTCTTCATTAAAGCTTGATAGAGGAGTAAAAGAATTTTGTCTTCTACGTGACTCTGCATGAGTTTCCTTCTCCTTGTTTCTAATATTGTTAGCCCTTTTGGACATTCTATTTTCTTATGACCATATCCATTACAATAAAAAAAGTAACTATAAAAATAGAACCTATTTGTGTATATCTGACCTGATTACCTTTTATAGCTTTTTTCCTTGCAACCTTCTTTGTTTGAGATGTCCTCTATATTCTTAACTTTTCCCTTTTTATTTCCTTTTTGTAAGAGATTTAGCATAGCTCTTTCTTTTTTTTGTGTTAACCTTGTCTATTAAAGTAATGGCCTCCGCTTTCTCTTTTTCAAATATGATACCTGTCTTATCTAACATTGATATTTAACTTTTTAATATATTATTCAACATATTAATGTTATTCTCAAATTTTGAATTGTTGACTGCTTTATTTGTTTTCTCGAGATCTAATTTTAAAAAGGTAATGTCAATAGCATACATTTCACATTTTTCACTTAATTTTTGTAACTAATCTATTATATCTTCTTCAATCTGTTTGGATTCTTCAATGTGCGCTTGTAGATCTTCAATCATTTCTTTTGACTTCTTTTCATTTTTCTCAATTTGGCAATTCAATCTATGATTCTTCTTCTCAAGAGCTTATAATTATTTTAAGGCACAAATGAGTTCTCCTTCCAAATTCACTTCAACTTCATCTTATTCTTCTTCTTGATTATCTATACTTTTTTTTGCAAAGGCATATTCATTTATGGTCATGAATAGAATCTCTTCTTCATCTGAATCACTAACTCTATTGTCTTCAGCTAAGCTAGGATCTTTAGAGTATAAAATCTTCCTCTTGAATACCTTCCTTAATTTGCCTTTGAAATTATTCTTGTATGTAGAACTTCCTTATCAATTTTCACCATTACTCTTATTTGGGCACTTAGCAACAAAATGTCCAATCTTTCCACAATTAAAATATTTAAAAGACAATTTTTCTTTATATTTACATGTGCCCTTTTTTATCTTGTAGATGAATAGATCTCCATTATATTCTTCATCATTGTTAGAGTTCTCACTTGATTCTTGAATCTTATCCTTGTCTTTATTTGATGTCTTGAAATTAGTTTCCCTCTTTGAGGGTTTCTCTTGTTCAGTCCGTATCTCATATGCCATAAGAATACCATGTAGTTCATCTATCTTTATCTTGGCTAGATGTTTCATCTCCTCAATTGCCAAAACCTTTGCATCATATCTCATTGGTAGAGATCTCAAAACCTTTTGTACCACCACTATTTTTTCTAAATTTTTTCCAAAGTCTTGAATATGATTAACTATTTGATTAACCCATAAAAGATAAATCACTATATTTTCTTCATCTTCCATTTTTAAACTCTCAAACTATCTTCTAAAATTATAGATCTTAGCTTGTTTAACCTTTCCATCACCTTTTAAAATATTTTTGATCTTTACCCAAGTCTCATGAGCAGATTTGCATTGCATAACTTTAACAAATTTTGATTCACATAAACCACATAAAATAGCATTTAAAGCTTTAGCATTATTTCACTTGACTTCTTTTCTACCAGAGTCATCACAAGTGTTTATGGCTCTTCATATTCCTCCAAAACTACTTACCAAATGTCAAATCCAAGAGACATAAAATAAGTCTTCGTCCTTATGCTCCAAAAATCATAATGTGTCCCTCAAATAAAGGTGCCTTATTTGTAGAAAAACCTTAATGTGATCCAGTCATCATGATTTTCCTAATCTACCTTCAAACTATAAAATTATTTCCAAAGAAACCTATTCTAATACTAATTGTTAAGCATGGGATATACTGAGAGGGGGGTGAATTAGTATATCATATATCTTATAAATATTTTACTTAATCAAACTCCACATAGGAGAGAGAGAGAGAGAGAGAGATTTTGTGGAAACCCAAAGTTGAGAAAACTATGGAGAACAATCTGAAGTATATGAATGAGTAGCAACTCAAATTACAAAGTTTAAAAACACCAACTTGTAGGAGCACCAACCCTTTTTCTGAGCACCAACACAACAACTATTTGTGAGAATCAACCCATAATAACACCAATACCTTTCAAACATTTTGTTAATACCAACCCAAAATAGAACCAACCCCTCCTGTGTATAAAATATAACTATCTCTCAATGTTGCTTTCTTAACAAATGATAGATCTCTATAATATCTCTTTCTATTCTCTCCTATTTTCTTATATAAAATAATTACAAACCATGCACTCTCTTGCATATTACAAATATCTTCCCAAGCCTTTATTTATATCTTTTCAAATAACCTTTGGTATTCTCCCTTTTTGACTCTTTACTTCTCATGTAAAATGGTGCCAAACTTGCATGACCCTTCAAATCCTTGTATTTAAAAATTCACATGGTGACCCTTCATAAGCAAATGTGTCATTTCCTCTTTTGTCTTTATCTTGGTGACCTTATGAATTCTTTAAGGTGACTCTTCATGGAAAAATGTGCTATACCCTCTTTTGTCTTCACTTGGTGACTCAGAGAATTCCTCAAGATGACTCTTCACGGGAAAATGCATCCTATTCCTCTTTTGTCTTTACCCCATGACTCTTTGACATCTCCATGGGCCCTCTTTTAAATTTTATACAATCAAAAATATATTCATTAATATTAAATAAATATCAACACATTTTACCCAAAATATAAACATTAAAAACACCTTTAGATAATAAATGTTATGGGGCCTTTATCACCAAAGCTAGACCTTTGACATCAATGACAATATTTCCAATAATATCCCCCTTTGTCATTGATGGAAACAACAAACTAAAACTTCCACACCTTGAAACCTATATTGCACATGCCAACCTACACATACTGTCATCTAAAAAACATACAAGAACTCCACCTTATTATAGCATCCTATACATGTTCCCTATACCTATTTCTATACATGTCGTTTATACCTATTCCTACACTTATTTCTATTATTCTTCTCCTTTGACATAAATGGCAAAGGGCCTATCCTAGAGTTAACACTTAGTTCCCCCTTAACTGATGTTGATCCTCAATGGCAGGAAGTAAAAGAAATTACTCCCAACTTCTCTCATAGATAATCAAATGTGTCTTTTGGTAGTGCCTTTGTGAAAATATCTACAATATGTTCTATAGTACTGATATATTCCATATTAATCTACTAATCTACAACATACTCTCTCAAAAAGTGATATCTGATAAAAATATGTTTTATTCTTGAATGCATCACTAGATTCTTAAAAATATTAATAGCACTCATGTTGTCACAAAAAAATAAAGATAGGTTCATCATATTTTACTTTGATATCTTCCAATTTTTTCTTCATTCAAAACATTTGAGTAAAACACATACCACTATAATATATTTTGCTTCAGCTATAGAAAGTGATACTGAATTCTACTTTTTCCTTATCCATGATTCTAAGTGATCATCAAGGAAGAAAGCTCCTCCACTTGTACTATTTTTATCATCCAATCAACCTGCCCAATCTAAATCTGTATAAGCAACTAAATTGAAATATCTACCTATGAGATACCACAATCTGTAATTCAATATCCCCTTAACATATATGAATATTCTTTTCATCAACTAAACATGACTCTCCTTCAGGTTTACTTGATATCTCACAACCATGCCTACTGCATGCATGATAGCTAGCTTCAATGCTATCAAATATAAAAGACTACCAATCATAGATCTATACAAATATTGATCTGTAATAGGTGAGTCTTAATCCTTACCCACATTTTTCTCTATACTCATTGGTGTGCCAACTGGTGCACAATCCTCAAAACCAAAAATTTTCAACATTTCCTTGGCATACTTACTTTGAGATATGAAAATTCCTTTATCTGACTGAAATATTTACAACTCTAAGAAAATGGCGATTCTCCAAGCATAGAAATTTCAAATTCTATTTATATAATATCATAAAATTCTTTTGTCATCTTTTCAATGTTTTTTCTAAAAATTATGTCATCAACATATACCATAACAATCAATTGATGCTTACATTCTATTTTGATGTAGAGATTATTTTCATCAAAACTTCTCTTGAAACCTTGATCTTGTAGGAACTTATCAAGTCTTACATACAAATTTTTGGGAGCTTATTTCAATCCATATAGTGTTTTTTCCAATATGCATACATGGCTACTATCATTTGAGAGAATAAATCCCTTGGATTGCTTAATGTAGAACTCCTCTTCTAGATTTCTATTTAAAAAAGTAGACTTGGCATCCATTTGAAACACTTTGAAATTTTTTAACACTGCATATGCATGAAACATTCTAATAGCCTCTAGCCTTTCCACTAGTGTAAAATTTTCTTAAAAATCTATATCCTCAATTTGAGCATATCCTTTACATACTAACCTTACTTTATCCCTGGTAACTTCACCATCTTCATTCACATTATTTATGTATACCCATTTTATTCCTATCACATTTGATCTTTTAGTCTAGGCACTAATTTCCAATTATCATTCTTTTATATCTGATTTAACTCTTCATCCATTGCCTTAACTTAATGCTCATCATGTCTAGCTTCTAAAAAGATTAAGCTGAATTTTAGATAACAAAGAAAAACTAACTTACTTAGATTCACTTACCATAATCTTTCTGGTGCAATTTTTTTTCATTTATGTTCCTGATGATGTCACTCTTATTATGATTTCTATGAACATGTTTTGATGGGGTCTTGGTTTCCTTTTTATCCTTCTTCTCATCCTCATATGATTCTTCAAAATCTTCTTCTTCAATGATTTCAGGAGTGTCCACTAGATCACTGGCTCTTTGTGATATATCTTCATCTATCATGACACTTTCACTTTCAAAAATATTCTTAGTTATTTTGTTATAATGTTTATAAGCTTTAATTTTTATAAAATATCCAAGAAATATACCTTCATATGTTCTAGATTCAAACTTAACTAATTTTTTATCGATTCTCTTTATGAAGCATTTGCTACTGAAAACTTTAAAATAATAAACTAGAACTAGTTTGTCTTTCCATTGCTCATAAGGAGTCTTTTCACTATTGACTCTCAATAATTATCTATTCTTAATATGCACTACTATACCTACTGCCTCTCTCTAATACTTATCTAGTATCTTAGATTCATTTAGCATTGTCTTTGCCATCTCCTGAACTGTTCTATTTTCTTCTCAACTACTCAATTTTACTATGGAGTTATGGTTGATAAATAATGTATCTTTATCTCATGTTCTTCATAATAATCAATAAAATTATTTGACATGAATTCTCCTCCTTAATATGATCTCAAACACTTAATCTTCAAATTATTTTTATTCTCAACAAAATCCTTAAATGCTTTGAAGTGGCTGAAAGATTTTAATTTTTTATTAAAAAATATCACTTAAGTCATATGTGTAAAATAATAAATAAACAACATGAAATATTTCTCACCTTGAGTACTTTGAGTTCTCATATGTCCACAAAAATCAATGTGAACAAGCTCTAACATCTAAGTGGTTGAGTATTCTTTTGTTTTAAACTATCTTCTGACTTGCTTCCTATGTTGACATGGTTCATAAAGCATGTTTGAGGGATTTTAAATCTTTGGAAGATCTCTAACTTCTTGATTTTTTTTTATGTTGAAATTATTGTCAAAAATTTTCTATCCCATTCTCCTATGCCATATCCAACTTTCCTAAACTTGACTCAAACAACATTTTTGACCTTTAATATCTGATATATACAATTTTTTGTTTTTTGAGCATCTAAAATTAATACATCTAAATATTTTATCCTAATTTTACAACCTTTTTCATAAAACTTTAGTGTGTGTCCTTGATCACACATTTGACTTACACTCAAAATATTATGCTTAAGACTTTCTGCATATAGAAAATTTTCAGTTTTAATTCTTTTTGGAAATTCTAGAAATAGTATTGTCTCCAAATTTCACTATGTCATCATTGATCTTTCTCAGGGTTATGAACTTGATCTTATCTCCTATTATGTCCCTCAAACATTTATTGTCAATAAACCATGGCTTTTTTTCATTTTTTTCATGTAAATTTGTCTAGACAACAAAGACTTTTTAGGTTGTTTCTTCTACCATGAACCTTTCTAAACTTTTTTCTCAATGAATGGAGCCTTAAAACTCTGGTCCTTCTTGACTAACTTGAATACACTTCTACAATACCAGGATATGTGTCCAAAGTTATTAAACTTATAACATATTATGTCTTCTTCATTAAATCTTGATAGAGGAGCAAAAGAATTGTGGCTTATGCTTGATTTTGCATGAGTTTCCTTCTTGTTTCTAAAATTGTTAGCCCTTTTCCAACATTCTATTTTTTTATGACCATATCCATTATAATAATAATAGTAACCATAAAAATAGAACCTATTTGTGTATCTCTAACTTGATTGCCCTTTATAACTTTGTTCTTTCCAGCCTTCTTTGTTTGAGATGTCCTCTGTATTCTTATATTCTTCCTTTTCCATTTCCTCTTTTGTAAGAGATTCAACATATCTCTTTCCTTTTTATATGTTAACCTTGTTTGTGAAAGTAGTGGCCTCCCCTTTCTCTTTTTCAAATTTGATACCTATATTATCTGACATTGATCTTTGAATTTATAATATCTTAGTCAGCATATTAGTGTTATTCTCATATTTTGAATCATTAGTTTCTCTATCATTGACTACTTTATTTATTTTCTAAAGAGGTAATTTCAAAAACATACCTTTCACATTATTCACTTACGTTTTGTAATTGATTTGCTAGATATTCTTCATTATTTTTGGCTTCTTCAATTTATTCTTGTAGATCTTCAATCAAATATTTTGACTTCTTTTTATTTTTTTCAATTTGACACTTTAATCTATTATTCTTCTTCTCAAGAGCTTGTAATTATTCTAAGGCATAAATACGTTCTCCTTCTAAATTCACTTTAGATTCATCTTATTCTTCTTCTTGATCATCTGTACTTTTTTTTGTAGATGCTTCCTCATGTATGGTCATGAATATAATCTCTTTTTCATCTAAATCATGGACTCCACTGTCTTCGACTAAGATAGGATCTTTAGAGTATAAACTCTTCTTCTCAAATCCTTTCTTGAATTTGCCTTTGAAATTCTTATTATATGTAGACCATCCTTCTTTCTTCTCACCATCACTCTTATCTAGACACTTAGCTAAAAAATATCCAATATATCCAAAATTAAAATATTTAAAAAGAAAATTTACTTGATATTTACATGTGCCCTTTTTTGGCTTACAAATGAATAGAGAGATTTGTTGTCATTTTCATCATCACTAGAGCTATCACTTAATTCTTGAATCTTAGCCTTGTCTTTCTTTGATGTCTTGAAATTAGCTTCCCTCTTTTAGGGCTTTTCTTATTCGGTCTGCATCTCATATGTCATAAAAATACCATATAGTTCATCCATATTTAGCTTGGATAGATCTTTTATCTCCTCAATTAAAAAAACCTTTACATCATATCTCATTGTTAGAGATCTAAAAACCTTTTTTTACCACTATTGATTCTTCTAACTCTAATTCAAGGCCTTACAATTATTAACTATTTGATTAAGATGCAAAATATAAATCACTATATTTTCTTCCTCTTCCATTTTCAAACTCTAAAACTATCTTTTGAAAGTTTGGAGCTTCATTTGATGAACCTTTCCATCACCTTTATAAATATTTTTATGATTTACCCAAGTCTCATGAGTATATTTTCATTTCATAACTTTAACAAATTCTAATTCACATAAATCACTTAAAATAACATTTAAAACTTTAGCATTATTTTCACTTGTCTTCTTTTCTATTCGAGTAGTCACAAGTGTATATGGATCTTCGTATTCCTCCATAAATGCTTATCAAATGTCAAATCCAAGAGACATCAAATAATTCTTCATCCTTGTGCTCTAAAAATCATAATTTGTCCCATCAAATAAAGGTGTCTTATTTGTATAAAAACCTTTATGTGATCTAGCTATCATGCTTTCCCTAATCTACCTTTATGATGTAAAACTCTTTATAAAGGAACCTGCTCTAATATTAATTGTTAAGCATGGAAAATACTAAGAGGGGGGTGAATTATTATATCATATATCTTATAAATATTTTAACTAATCAAACTCCACTTAACCATAAATTCAAGATATTCAATAAACCTAAAATAATATGCACCACACGAGAGAGAGAGAGAGAGAGAGAGAGAGAGAGAGAGAGAGAGAGAGTATATTTTTACATGGAAACCCAAAGTGGAAAAAACCATAGAGAATAATCTCAAGTATATGAATGAGCACCAACTCAAATTATAAATTTCACAAGCATAAACTTTTAGGAGCACCAACCCCTTTTCTAAGCACCAACATAGAAACTATTTATGAGCAACAACCCATAAGAGCACCAACCCCTTTCAAATATTTGTGAGCACCAACCCACAAGAGCACTAACCCCTCTTGTGTATAAAACACAACTATCTTTCAATTTTGCTTTCTCAACAAATGATAGAACTCTATAATATCTCTTTATATTCTCTCCTCTTTTCTTATATAAAACAATTACAAACCATGTACTCTCTTGCATATTACAAATTACTTCCTAAGCCTTTATTTATAGCTTTTCAAATGAAATTTGGCATTCACCCTTTATGACTCTTCACTCCACATGGAAAATGGTGCCAAAATTGCATGACCCTTTGAATATTTGTATTTGAAAAGTCACCTAGTGACCCTTCATAAACAAATGCATCATTTCCTCTTTTGTCTTTATCTTTATGACATTTTGAATTCCTTAAGGTGACTCTTCATGGAAAAATGCACCATACCCTCTTTTGACTTCACTTAGTAACTCTTGGAATTCCTCAAGTTGACTCTTCATGGGAAAATTCATCCCATTCCTCTTTTGTCTTTACCCCATGACTCTTCGACTTCTCCATGGTCACTCTTTTGACTTTTATGCAACCAAAAATATATTTGTTAATATTAAATAAATATCAACACATTTTAGCCAAAATATGAACATTAAAAAAACCTTTATACAATAAATGCTATGGAGCCTTTATCACCAATGCTATGCCTTTGACATAAATGACAATATTTACAACACCCCATACCTAGATTAAGCTATCAACAACTGCAATGCATCCTCCTCTTCATGCTCATCACATTTATGACATCATCTCTCTCATCACTCTTCTAGGTCATATAGAGTTCTAGTTTCTCAATATAGGGAATATGAAAATGAAGAATTAAAATTATATTATATATTCAAAATTTATAAATTCTTTACATAATAATTATTTATCAAAAAAATCCATATTTTACTCATAACTTTGATTCTACAATTATTTTTACAAACTGAAAGAAGTTATAAAATCCTTATAATGTAGAGAATATTTCCATATCCACCATAGATTTTTTGGAAAAAAAATGAATTTTATCTTGATTTTTAGGTTTGTCTCTTGCTTCGTACATCAGATGCCTTTCTCATCTACTTCATGTACAATACCAATTTAATAGTAACAAGGTAAGTGAAGGTATATATATATATATATATATATATATATATATATATATATATATATATATATATATATATATATATATATATATATATATATATATATATATATATATATATATATATATATATATACTTACTTTCATTTATTTTTTACTTTCTAGTGCAATTTGTTAGCTTATATCTTGTGCATTGCTATGTTATTTCTTGAAGCACTATTCCATGTTACACCTTCGTGACATGTAATGAGATTCAAGTTTGGAATATTTATACACATAATATTTTTAGACTTTATCATTTACTGATGCTTTCTCTCTTTTAGGACCTATCAAGTTTCAATATCTCTAAATTCATGCCTTAAAGGGTGCATTAATAAAGGGGTGGAAAAACCTTTGGTACTTCATAAGATTGTTGGTCCTTATACCATTATCTAAAACCACTATGAGTCACTTTTATCCACTTACCTAAGTAATTCCCATTTAAAAATAACACATTAATATTAAAACACCATTTTCATTCATTTATATACTAATTAATTCAATTCAATCTTGTTATAAGGAATTAAATGTATGTTATGGAACTACATCGGCCTGGAAAACCTAGTTTGAGACCCAACAACTACATTTTTTGCCTAAAAAATTGAGATGGTTGATCATGTTAGTTAAAATTTAAAGAGTATTTAAGGTCAATCCTTGGATATAAATACCACCTTCACTTCAATAAAATATAGATTATCATTCATTTCACATTGTTACAACTTGTAATTCTACTAATTCTACATCTGAGGAGCCATTGCTTAGGGTTTTGCCTTGGAAGGAAGATAACTTATCTTGAGGGAAAGTCTTTGATGAAAAGTAAGAGAATTTTATATTAAACTTATTTCTATAGTGTGATCCTTAAAAAAACACAACAAGCTCTTTTAAAGTACCATTTCCCAAGGTAAATATTGAGGGATGACATGTTCATCCAAAGGTAAGTATTCTTAACTTTTATTCTTTCATTTGGTAGATAGATATTACACAAAGTAATAAGTTGAATATTCTACTCTTTACTTATTGTACCTCTATATTGACTTGAGTATATTTTTCTTTGCTTGTTATGTATTATTTATTATTAGTTATCTTTTGGTGTGCCATAATCTATAGTAAGCACTAGATTAGATTTATTTTATGTATTACAAGCGTAGTTAGGATTATTGTATGGTGCTACTTGACTATAGTATTTGGAACCCTCTCTAGTGGTGTTGTGTGATAATAGATCCCTTATGTAGGTTTATCAAGTCAAATTGGTAATGTTTTAATATAAACAGCTTTGTAATGAGTTATTGGTAATATTACCTTCTCTAATCTTGGAATTAACTAAGTAGGATAAGTTGTAGATTCATTATAATTTGTTGCATATAGATCATATTGAATGTTTTGTAACTATTAAGTATTATTGTCATACATAATTATATCATATTTAACTAATGAATGGTTAGCTTTGCTCTAATTTTTTGAGGGTTGTATACTTATGTCACACCTCACACAACTAGCCCTATATTATCATGTTATGATGCGTTTTATAAGAACCTCTACTAACAATCATACAATGAGCATAGATTGTAAAACATGCTATGATAGCTACAAAGATAGAGAGATTTAGAGAGATTTATTAATGAATGAATTTGTAATTTCATAGAGGTAGTAATAATGATAGGTATTTTTGCATAATAAGTTATTCAAGAGTACACTTATGATAAAATATATGACATTTTTTGGTGTGAAGTACCCAGACTATTAGTTTTATGGTTATCAAGATTGTAATACTATTATTTTAATTTTAGGAGGACAAAATTTCTAACTAGGATATAAGAAATACTAGAAAAACTATGAATATTAGACACCAATTGGACTCTTTTGGTAGATCATTAGACAAAAGATACTCTTGATGGATATATTACATAATTTGATGTGTAAGGATATTTGGATTTCAAAGTTTCACATGATCAATTTATGAGATGGATCTAAGGAAAGTTTATTCAAAAACTACCTACTCTTATCAAAATATTGGTTATTTAAAAGGCCATGGTGCCTACCCCTACCAACATATAGTAGTCACTTTAGCTATTATCGGGGTGAATGTGATGTAGGATTGATGATGGATAACTTATAAAAGGAACTTGAACCTAAGCCCAAAATATGGAGGGCATAGATAAATAGATTGAGAAGAAAATTTGGGGATTGGAAAGAGAGTTGTGATAAAAAAAAAAAGGTGAAATAAAAAAGATAACAACAATGTAATTTTGAATAGTAGGAGTAAAATATAGGATGTACAAAAATTGGGATCCTAGAGAGAGGCTACACAAGTTTCAAAAAATAGAGAATTTAGATATTATGTAAATCGAGGAATTAAAGGGCCTGAGAAAGAAAGACAAAAATGGTGATACAGAGGATATGGAATAGATCAAGGAGAAAGAGGAAAGTATATTATTATTAAATAAATTAGAGGATAGTGGTTTATCATAGTTACATGGAAGGATATTATTTATAATAGGGAAAGAATATTATTTATAATAATTAATGCTAAATCATAGGATTATCACATGTTCAACATCATAGATAGAATAAGTTGAAGACATAGATCATTCATCTTGTGAGTATGCATTCCTTGAGCCCATTTTATATTAAACAAAGATAATTCAAAGTACAGAGGTTGGGACATGATGAAATTGGTTTTAATAATTTATAGACAAATTTGGTAAACTTAGCAACAAAAAAAATAAAATAATAGACAAAAAGTTAGAAAAGGTTGGGTTCCATTTCACAACTAGTTTTAAGACACCCATAAAGACTAGTTCGTAGAAGCTAGTATAAAAAGTTACAAGTGTGACAAACATGGATTTGAATGCATGAATTCATATTGATTTAACTCCATATTCCAGGTTTTCTGACCTTAAATATTATTTTTTAACCTATGATAATAAATGGTAGGTTAAGTGAGTGATCATTGAGGATATAAAAACATGCGAGCTCCTCGAATCTTTAACACATTGAGATATGGAATTAATTTATAAAATGGATGTTAATTTCATTTTTAATTGATGTGAACAAACTCTATCTCCTCATATTAATGGATTTATAATACCATTTGATGTGGCCTCCAACCACATAATGGATTAAACAATCTATAATTTCAATAAAACACATAAACAACTCAGGATTTCATCACATAATATCCTCAAAAATTCTCATTAATAAGAAAAGAATTAAAATTAAAAGGACATGACATAAATGTATGTCATTAAAAATACTTTTCCAAAATGCCAAGGAGGCTCCCCATCTTCTCACCAAGATTATCTCCCAAAATTGCCTCCCTAAACAAGCCATGGATACATTCATTTATAAAATATGAAAGAAGAAGGTAGAAAATAGAACATATATGCCCCACATCCCACATGGATGAAATATGAAAAATAATTAAGGTATAAGGAAATGCTATGCCACATTCTCCACTTGTGTTTATAATTTCTAAAGATAAAGGTCTTCATTGAAATTTGGCACCACCCTTCACATGCGAAACATTATTGATGAATAGTGAAGGCTAGTCACATGTGAAAAGGTCAAAAGGAAGAGCATCTACTTTAGATAAGATAGGCCACCACCATGTGATTCCATGTGACACCATAGAAATATGCCCCATGCCACCTAAGTAATTATGAATAATGTTGTGAAACCTCACTAAGATGAATAGTATCTGTCACCTCATCAATGAATAGTAACTTAGGAAAAGTGTTACATGAATAGTGTTTTCCCACTAAATTCTCTTTTGGTTTAAAACAACTCAGCTCCTATGATTTTTCCTAACTGTATCCTTGT
This sequence comes from Torreya grandis, assembly GCA_037957365.1. NCBI lineage: Eukaryota > Viridiplantae > Streptophyta > Pinopsida > Cupressales > Taxaceae > Torreya > Torreya grandis. The sequence goes on from JARHVA010006211.1 coordinate 739,881, forward strand.
CATTTATTCTAAAAAAAGTCACACCACACTATTTTTGGGCAATGCAAGATTTCCCAAACACTTGGATGCTTATGCATCAAACACCTAAGGTAGATAATGTGATTCATGACCACATATATTGGGTAAGTGGTAAAACCACTCTTTTGGTCATGAATATTAATGGCCATGAAATCCCCTTCCAACATGCCAAGTACTCTAGGAGAATGTTATTTTTCCTTCTCCACTTCTAGTTTCTACATATTAGCCTTCCTAAAACCATTCTCCTCTACCAAAAACTTATCCATATCCTAATGGATTCACCTATGGGCTCTAACCCACCACCAAAAACCTTTCTCATCCACAAAGATGCTTTATCATGTATCTTCTCTTCCCATGTGAGCTCTATCCCACCAAATTTTGTCCATCTCTACCTAAATGCCAATTAGTTTTCTTCACAACTTATCCAACCTATTATTGGATCATCTTCAACATCACATACCATGACTTGTATATCCTCTCTCATGGATGAAACAACATTCTCCTTATTCTCCTCATGTGCACATACTTTAACATCAATCACTTCCAGGGTTTCTTTCATAGAAAATTTCAGCTCCTCATGGCTACCCTCTTTTTCATCCACTTGCAACACTTCATGGCTGTAATCTTCCTCCACACACTCTATTATCTCCATAAAAAATTGAATACATAATTATATGTCTGAATCAACAACACCAACCAAATATTAATCCATAATCTCCTCCAAATGGTTGCAATATTTAATTTCTTTTAACTCTTCAAGGTTGCCTTCTTCACTCTCATCAAATGTTTCACTCATGGAAACATTTTCCCACTCATGGGTCTTCATATACTCTTACCCATCATAATACAATGGGTATAATTCATATAGTGAATAATACACCACCTCCACATAATCCTGAATGAGTATTTCTTAATCTATGGGTTGTTCATAGCTCACATACACACTGATATCCTAAAAATCAGCAATAGGCTCTACACATAGAAGCCTTTCCTATTTAATATTAACATGGGCCTCATGATTTTGAATTTTGAAATGGGATAGCAATGGAAAATCCATAAAAAATTCCATGGTTTTTTTCTCATCCTTTACAACTTATTTTTTAGTCCCTACACATGGTTGCAACCCCATCAAAATATATTCTTGTGCATTTGACTGTACAACTTCTTCATCCAATGCTTCTACCATGGAAACATGCAACTATATTTTTTTCACCTCTTCATTACCATTCATCCTCATGAATACAATTTTTTAACTCTTTTGAAACCTCATATGAAATTTTATTCTACCTCAAAATCCATCTCTCCATCATCCTTCACAAGGAGGTATTCAACAATGGGTTGCTCATAAGCTTCTTCCTCTTTTCTAATTTTAAAATTAGATTTGTTCTCTTTACATGATAACCTTACTCTCTTGTTTTCCTACATGAAAACCTTCTTCTTCTCACACATTTTCTTCTCCTCATGAAATTATCCATGGTTGAATTCTTCCTTCTTCCACATAGCTATCTCTCTCTTCAATTTATCTACTTTTTCTTTTAGGGAGTCTACTATCTCCTACACCATGTCTTCTTATTCTTATTCACTTTTACATTCCTCAAATATTTTTAGTATCAACTACAAAACCCTATCCTAGGTATTTAATTTATTCACCCACTCCTTTTCTAGTGGTATTCTTCCACTCCTCTTTGCCATCTTCAAAACCTATAAAATACACTTGAACAAGAATGCACTCTATCATATCCTCCTCCCCTAAAGATTCAAAAATTTTCTAATACCATTTGATGTGAAAAAACTCTAACACTTTATCTCAATGGATATATGATACCATTTTATTTTTCCTAAATTTACATAATAGATTCAACAACCCATAATCTCCATAAAACACATAAACTTGGGATTTCATCACATATTCTCCTCACAAATTCTCATTAATCAACAAAGCATTAAAATTCAAATTTCATGAAATGAAAAATGATTAAAATACTTGGAAAACATTTGAAGGAGTCTCCCCAATCTTCTCACCAAGCTTATCTCCAAAACTCGCCTCCCTAAAAAAGCCATGGATACTTTCATTTATAAAATATGAAAGAAGGGAGACAACAAAACATCTATTCCCCTCATCCCACATGGATAAAACATGATAAATAAGTAAGGTCTAATGAAATTATATGACACATTATCCACTTGGGGTTATCATTTCTAAAGACAAATGTATTCATTAAAATTTGGTGCCACCCTTCACATGTGAAACACTATTGATGAATAGGAAAGGCTAGTCACATGTGCAAAGGTCAAAAGGAAGATAATATACTTTAGAAAACATAGGCCACCACCATGTAATTCCATGTGACACAATATAAATGTTCTTCGTGCCACCTAAACAATCAATAATAGTGTTGTGACACCTTATTAGGATGAATAGTGTCCACTACCTCATCAGTGAATAGTAACTTAAGAATAATATTGCATGAATAGTGTTTTCCTATTGAATCATCCTTAAATAGGTTAAGTAATAGTTAATTAAAATATTTAAGATGAAATAGTGCTCAATATAGATAATTCATAACATTAAATATATTTAGTAGTGAAGTGGACAATTAATATGTGAGTACGATCGTAGATTCTTAGATGTAATGAATAAATATATTTTGTTTTGTAAAGAAAAAGATAAGGTTACCTAGTTTGTGGAGGGACTATGATCAAGGATTAGTTTTTCCATTTATTAGTCACATTTATCGACTAAGGATGATGCATGAGCTACTACACTTTAGGTAGAGAAAATGGAGACACTCCATCAATTGGATCTAAAATTGAGGTAATATAAATGATTTTCTTAGGAAAATGGATGACCTTCATTAAAGTAATAAACCCAAGTTATGCCTATCATGTATGGAGTGTGTTAAATAATGGAATCATAAGAATTATTTTTCTAAAATAAAAATAGAGTTTTATGACATATGTAGAGTAATGGGACACACAACATCAAAATGTCACCTATTATAATAGTACATTCAAAAACCACAGAGCCTATATTATAGTTCTTTAAGTTGAAAATCATGATAAAAATATCTTCCATGCCCTAAAGGAACTAAAATAATATATCACTAATAACATATTTTCAATCACAATGCAATATATACCTATTATGAAGTAAGGTGTTTTAAGCTTGGATGTATAAACAGCTAGTGTAACACAAGATAGTCCTAGGTTGATGCCTTATTGCCATAGTATAAAATCTAGGGTATACATGGATATACATCATCATCTCCAAAATATAAGTATAATTCATCATATTACACTATGATTCCTTAATCATAGTAATGAAATTGGGATCTATCATCGTATCAATAATAGTATGGTAGATATGATGCTCACCAATGAAAACAAGGGGGTTTGATGGGTAATATTCACAAGGTTGGGTTTTATAAAAAAATAGAGGATGATACATAGGCGATACCATTTTTGATACCATGGAGGTTTCAATAATGAAAATTTACAAGCTTGTCAGCTAATTCAATGTTTTTATGTGGTGAATATAATCACTTCATATAAAACTACCTGACTAATCTTAAGAGGTAGATGTATTGTGTCTATTTTAGATATACATAATAATACCATACTAAATATTGTATGGTTTTGGAGAATTAAAGGAAAGAAAAACCTATGTGGAATGTAAATATGATAAATTCACACCATAATGAAAATGCATTCATACAATCAGTTACAAGGCAATAACACGTAGAGAAAGGATTGCCTCCTTTAAAAATTCCACTAGATTAAAGAATCATAAATCTCTAATAATATATGTATCTTTAACCTATAAGGTAAAAATGTTTGATGTACCAAGAATCCCAATTCCTTTAAAACATACAAAAATAGGATTCATTTGAGGATGATGTCATAACCATTAATACCAAGATGTATGGGAAAATTAGATGCATAATAAGGCAAGAGGGGGTATTTTTTTTCCATGATTGACCTTTTAAAACTTATATTCACTCTTTAAAATGAATATATCTTATATAATACTAAAAATGTCTTGTATGATTTTCTAGAGTACACATAGCACGGTTAGAGGCATAATGATAAAGGTCGTTTGGTACATAAAAATAAAAAACCTTTGGATGTTTATCCTTGCATGGATATTGAGATATTAGGATATGAATTACATAACATTGTATTTGATTTTAGAATCACATTGAGTATGATTCCTCAATCTACCTAGGAATATATTGGATGGTCAATAATCAATTACATCCTAGTCATACTAAGCCTCATGGACTATGGTAAGATAGAGCCTATTAGTCGACTAGAAGATGTATAAATCAAAGTGACTGATTGAATATTGTGATGATAATTTAAAATTATTCAAATGAATACTAGTAAAATGCACTATCATGCATTGATAAGTAATAAGTTGTCCTATGATGTTTAAATGAACATTAAAACCATACATAATCAGTTTGGAGTGATCCAAGGGGATAAAATCATCAATATACACATTAATACATTAGATCATAAGCCATACATAATACCTAATAATATGGATTAATGGTATGTATATGGTAATAATAACAAGTTTAAGGTGACTATAGAATCTAATCCTAATACTGTATGAGATTTAGATTATAAATTTTCTCAAACAAGAACATAACCTCAATAGCATCTGTAAATAATTGATCTATCTATAGACCCATGAACACAAAGGAATAAGTTTTTTAGTTTAAAATAGATGAATATAGGTCACCTTATGTGCAATCACCAACTAGGTCCTAAGTGTATTTTTTGTATAAAGTAGGTGTGACAATATGGACTACATGGAGCCATGAAGTAAGGTCTTTTACCCTAGGATATTTTATCCTCAATTACTAGTGACTTAGATACCTACATGTTGAATTCATCAAGGGGAGATCATGAGGTACACCTAATGTACATGTTATTTACTATAGAATGTCAAATGCCACAATAATTTACAATTAATGACTTGAATAAATTTATTTTAAGTCTTGAGCATCATGTGCCAAACATACATCAAAGGGTGAGTGAACTCAATTATGCACTAAAAGGATTCATTTTGAATTGGTGGGTAGTCCACAAGAAAAACTAGTTACCATGGGATAAGGCATGCGAATTAAATTGCACTTGATTCCAAATACCATATACTATTAGGGAATAATGGCCATTTTCTATAAAGGATAGTTCCAATAAGTTCATGCTCATAAGTGTGTGGATGTATGGACTACATAGGTTGTATAACCCAACTATTGGATGCACATCTTAGATATACTCTCACATTGATTCCGACAACTTGGTACATGCACTAGGAAAATAAACATGAGACAAATCATTTACCATAGGTCCAATAAGATATCATTCAAACTTTATATTTGAGGATGATAATCCTTTGGTACAAAAAATTTGATAGAAGTTGAATTATTTTATATTAGAGGCAAGTAGTAGACTTAAGTACTGTGATAGACTCATCTTCACAATAATAAGCAACTTGAGATTTGAATTTAGCTATCCAAAATTTTAAGGCAAGTAGGTAAAAGGAGCAGGTTTTTATCAAATAATGCAATTAGATCATAGATGGTGAAGAATTGATAGAGTCCATTAATAGTGATGAGGAATTAGATTTAAACATATTTTTTGAATTAGAGAGAGAATTGACAGAGGTAAAATCCAAAATCACAAACCAAAATGAGGAACAATAGTTGTAATATTTTAATATTGAGGAACAAGGACACAAAATAGTGCAATATTACATTATGGGAGGTTCCAAAAATATATATTAGGAACCCTTAAATAACTTGTTAGGAAATATTAGGATAGAACCAACACTAAATATTGTGACTTTATGTGATTAATGGATAAAAAATGACACTTCAGAAGCATTATAATTATTGTGAGATTATTAGGATGTTTTTTCAGTGAAATTTATAGAAGTAAAATAGGTAGAGTATTCTTTAGGTGACATGCACATAAAACTAAATAAGTTCACATGGCCTATGAAAAAGTTACCATACAAGTTAAAACCCAATATGAATTTAAATTAAAGGTTGAACTAGATCACATGCAAGATGTAGGAATTAGATATCCAATAGAAAAGGCAGATGTGTGGGGACTACCATGTGCTAAATGACACTTTTATAAATGATCATTTATGAATTAATTTTACTGATGAAGTATTAGAGTGATTCATGGGACATGAAGTGTACTTTACACTAATGAGTTTGGTTGGTACCAACAGATTCCATTCATAGTATAATATCAAGCAAAAACAACATTTGTAATAAAGTGGGGGTCTTTTTCATATAAGGTAATGTTTTTTGGTTTGAATAATGATCTAGATATATTCTCTAGAGTTTTGATAACTTCCTTGAAATATTTTAGAAATGATTTTCTTGAATTTTACCTGGATAATTGGGATATCGTTTCCTTGTTCAAGGAACACTTGTCTAAGCTATGACTTGTGTTGGAATGAAGCTAAGCTCTATGCAATGCACTAAACTTGAATAATTTCTTGTTATTCATGAAATTTGGTGTCCTATTATGACATGTAGTATGTATGTATGTGATCTTGGTGGATCAAGACAAAATTATAGTAATTATGGGTATTCCACCTCTCACATGTTATATAAAGATGTGATCACTATTGGGACATGCATGATATTATAAGAAATACATAAAAGTCTATTTAAGCATATATTCCCCAATGAATATGTTATTGTGAAAATATATAATTTTTGAGTGAAAAATGATTACCAAACAAATTTCATGGATCTAAAGATAAGATTAGTCACAACACCAATTTTGGTTTTCCCTGATTAGGGTAAAAAATTTCATGTGCATGCAAATGATTCAATAATTATGGTATGAGTTTTTATTGCACATAATTGAGATAAGGGTTTAGACCATTCAATTCACTTCACAAGTTAAAAACTATCAACTATAGATAAAAATTATCTGAGGATAGAACAAGAAATTTGGCCATGGTGTTTGGACTCAACAAGTTTTGACATTACCTTTTGATAAATATATTTGACTTTTTCAAAAATCGTCAAGCTCTATGATACTTAGTTAATAGGCCTATTTTTAGAGGAAGGATTTATCATTGGTTAATGTTATTCCAAGAGTTTTAGTTCAGGATCAATGTGAAGCTAGGAAGGGAAAATGTGAGGCCAAATAATTTGAGCCAAATATGTAATGGAGAAGAACCAAAATAACTTCAAGATGAACCAATAGATTAACATTCATTATACATCTCTACAATTATTGATAACACGCGATTTTTTTAGAATAAGGGATATTTATTACACACTATATAGAAAGAGATAAAAAATAATTGATCACTAGAGCCATCTCATTCAACATCATTAATGGGTTTTTGTATAAGATGGGTAAAGATGATGTACTACATGGAGTGGATTTAGTGCATGAGCAACCTCAAATTATTGAGGAGGCACATCAAGGAATCATAGGTGGGAATTTTGTAAGTAAATAAACTTCAAAGAAGATATTATAAATTGGTATATGGTGGCCAACTCTATTACAAGATACACACCAGGTTGAAAAACACTGTGATATATTCCAAAGGATGGGCAAGACTAATCAAAGAGATGAGATGCCATTGAACCCTATGATATCAGAGCCACCATTTGAGTAATGGGGAATAAAATTTATTGGCCCAACCAATCCACCTAATAATAATAGTAATGAAAGATATAATCATCACTACAATTGAATACTTAACCAAATGGGTGGAATCTATTATAACCCCAAGTTGCAGTGCTAAGAATACAACCAAGTTCCTATATGAAAACATTATACCAAGATTTAGGTGTCTTATCAAACTAGTCAATGATGTAGGTGTGTATTTATTAAATAACACCATAAAGACTCTCACTAAATAATTCATGATATCACACCATAAAATCGCAACTTATCATCTGCAACTAAATAGACAAGTAGAGGCATCAAATAAAGTCCTTGTTAAGATGCTCACCAAAATATGAAACATCTAAAGAGATGATTGGGAGGATCATATTCCTAAAACCCTATGGGCATAAAATACAAATTAAAAGTGTGTGATAGGTTTCACACCATTTCATATTGTTTATGGACTTGAAGTAGCATGCCTATGAATACATAGTTGCTAGTCTAGGCATTATAGTGGTCATGAGACTAGAGGATCAATATTATATATAGGTATGTTTGATGGATTTAAAAAAATGGATGAAAATAGGAAAAGGGAACTATTGACACTGGAAAGTGTACCCAGTTGGTAGGAAAATGGATTCCTACCCTCTCCCTGCAACATGGAAACTCCTCTCTCACCTGTGGGACGGCGAAGCAGGAGAGGAGAGTCTCTAGGTATGGGCTAGTTCCCTCTGATGTATCTTGCTTATTTCAGGCAGTGCAAAAATATAGATATATAGATATACTGGGGGGATGAAAAGGGAGAAGAAAAGCATGAAAACAAACAGCCTACTCCAAAGAGGTGATACACCAAAATAGATGACCTTCCCACATTCACACTCAGGATCAAATAAAACAACATACATACATTGAGACTTGGCAGAAGAGACCAGGTTGCTAGAATGTCAGGGAGGTTCTAATGAAAATACAAGAAACAGGGACTCACCAAGATGCTGTGGAATGCATACTATAAGTGACCTCCTTTGCTTCTGTACCCCAAGTGGAACTCTTCCCCTATAAGCTGCAAACTGGCACTTTGTAGATAGCTAGTGTGTTGGTGTTTAAACTTGTGAGAGCATTTAAAATAAAATGACTGAACACAAACTAAACACACAAAACATACATAGGGTTTCCATCCAAAAAAGAGGTAAAAAACTATCTTTTATTGATTCAGGTGGAAAATTTGTAGAGCTGTGCTCTTTACAAAATTGGAGAAGATCCTTAAAAATGACCAAATCTGTGTATTTATATGGAAAGAGCCAAGAGGAGTCAAGGGGTAGCTTGAGTCTCCATTGGGAAGAGGGAAAATACTATTGATGATGTCATAAGTCTACTGGGACCATGCTTGTTGCCTCATTTTACATGTTGGTCTGCTCCTCCGGTGGCTGGGCGGGCCTTTTCTTGTGTTTTATAGGGCTTTTTTGCCGCCTGATGTTGTGAGCGGTAATTTTACCACCCACTGTCATGGACTGCATGTGGGACTTTTGCCGACGTCGCCTGATTTACTACTAACCGTGGCAATTTTTCCAACATCAGTTGAATTAGCTGCTGAGTGCGGCAGTTTTGCCAACGTCGGCCGATGTTGACGGCCTCCTTTTCTCCACCGACTGCTTCACGCAGCAATTTTGTCGCCCATTGCTTGTGTGTTGGCGGTCTCTTTTTTCCTGCCAATGTTGTGGGCAGTGATTTTGATGCCCATTGCATAAAACTTGAATTTTTGCGGGACTTAGACAATTGAACCATTGACTTGAACTTTTTCCATTGAACTGAGCACGAACCTGAAGATGGACTGCAACCCAAAATTGACTGGCCTTGTAAAAGCAGGTGTAGGAGGTGACTGAGATTTTGCTAGAGGGGCAAAATTGGGTCAACAAATTGGCGACTCACAGAGTAAGTGTGCCTCCTATGCTTAGAACCCAGTTGCCTTACATTCTATTGGGTGCGGAGTCAGATGATGACTTTGAAGAGAGTTCACAACAGCTTTGATAATTCCAGAATCAAATACATAGAATTACCCCCAAATGAAGGGAAACACACAAGGCTAAAAAACAACTAATTGTGCAAACTGCACTTAGGGAAAATAGGAAAGAAAACAAGGGAAACTATGTACAGTCGAACCAAAAATTAGTGGAAATGCTTCAGATGTATCCCATTGACTGGGATACATAGTTCTTCACCATCCAACCTAGAGAGCTGGAATGCATTATGCTGCTTGCACTGAGTAATCATGTAAGGACCGCTCTAGAGGGCATTAAATTTTGCATGTTTTCTAGGCTTAGCTCTATCTTCGTCCCTTTTTAAGACAATGTCTCCTTTAGTGAAATTTTTTGACAAAGATTTCTTGTCAAAATGTCTTTTCATCTGTTGTTGGTGACTGATCATAGAGACCATGGCCCGATTCCTTACTTCTTGGAGCTCCATTAGTTCACACATTCTGACCTCCATGCTGTTTCCTTCTTTTAACTGTAGTTGATGGGTGAGATCTAATGCTAGCAGTTCAAGTGAGATGGGAAGCCTTACTTCCCTTCCATACATGAGTGTATATGGAGAATTTTTGATTGCTCTCTTTGGGGTGATCCGATCGGCCCATAGCGCTGTCTTCAGCTTGGCATGCCAAGTTCTCTAATTTTCTTCCATGGTCCTCTTTATAATCTTGATCAAATTTTTGTTAGTGGACTCAGCCAACCCATTCCCCTGCGGGTAGTAATTTGATGAAGTACTGAGGTATATACCATACCTTAGCACCCATTCACTAGTTTTGGTTCCCAGAAAAGCCAAGGCGTTGTCTGAAATTATAGTGGCTGGGACCCCAAAATGTGTCACTAAGTCCTCATAGAAATCCAGGACTGCGCTTTCATTCGCTTCCTTTAAAGCAATGGCTTCCACCCACCTGGTGAAATAATTCGTAGTAGTCATGACCCATTTGTGTCTGGCACTAGAGGGAGGATTGATCATCCCTATGAAATCTAGGCCCCACTACATGAATGGTTGTTTAACTTGAATGGGCTGTAGGGGCATGGCAGCCAATCATTGCTTTCGATCAAAAAGTGTACACTCCTGGCACTTCCTTACCTAGGCATAGGTATCCTTGAAAAGAGTGGGCCAGAAATAGCCAACTCTCATTATTTTTGCTGATGTGGTCTTAGGGGCGAAATGGCCGCCTGCTGGCCCATCATGAAACTCAGCCAATACCTTGTCAGCCTGACTGGAGTCAATGCATCTCAAGAGAACCCTAGAGAGATCCTTCCTGAATAATACTCCATCAATCAAAACATAAGGAAGGGACTGAAGTTTAAAATACCTTCTTTCGGCCCTATCGAGACCCTGTGGACATTCGCCCGTAAGAAGGAAGTGCCTCATGTCCAGCATCCAATCTCTTGTGACAGCTGGTTCTTCTGCAGTGGCTACATCATGGATCAACAAGCTGTCTTCACCTTTTTGCCTCAAATCTACTGGTAACTGTTCACACAGGCCCCTTCCTCTCACTAACTTGGTGATTTTGATATTTATATCGTACTCCATCACTTTGGTGATCCATCCTGCTCTTTTCTCATTTAAGTCTCGATTGGTCAAGAAATCCTTCACGCCAGGATGTGGAACCATGAGATGGACCCTACTATTTGACAACATATATCTAAATTTCTTCAGGCTGCACACTACTGCTAGGACTTGCTTCTCTACGTAGGTGTACCTGATTTCGAAGTCCTCTAACCCTTGATTGAAGAAGGTGAGTGGTTGCTCGAGGTCATCACTATTTTCCTGAGTAAGCATAGCAAATATTACTTCCCCATTGCTGAAGGTATAGAGATTGAGGTCTTTATTGAAGTTGGGGCTGATTAGAGTGGGAGCCTGGGTCAAAGCCTGCTTGATGGCTTCAAAGTTGTCTTTTCTTGGCACTGTCCACTTGAATTCTTCACCCTTCCTCAGCATAGAGGTTAGGGGTTTAACTATTTCAGAAAAGTTTGAAATGAACCTCCGAATGAAATTTATCTAACCAAAGAAACTCTACAGGCCTTTCTTGTGCTTTGGTAGGGACATCTCTAAAATGGAGCAGACCCTCTTGGGGTCAATAGACAAACCTTCCTTGGACATAATGTGACCAAGAAGTTTCCCCTCATGAACAACAAATACACATTTCTTTGGATTTAGGGAGATGTTAAATTCCTTGCACCTCTCAAAAATCTGCCTGAGGTGTTCCATGTGCTGGCCCGCCCCCTTGGAGAAAACTATTATATCATCAAGGTACACCAGCACATTCTTATTTATCAAACCACTAAAATCCATGTCCATGGCTCGCTGGAAGGTAGCACCAGCATTGGATAGCCCAAAAGGCATCTTTTGATAGGCGAACGTTCCCCATTTAGTGGTGAAGGCTATTTTATATTGGTCACAGCCTCGCACCAGAATCTGATTATATCTCGAATAACCATCCAGGAGGGAGAAACATTCAAAACCGATTACCTTTTCGAGGATCTGCTCCATGTTCAAAAGGGGATAATGATCCTTTAAAGAGACTTTATTAAGGTCTCTGAAGTTGACACACAGCCTGATTTCCCCATTTTTCTTTCTAACTGAAACCAAATTGGCCAACCATGAGGAATGTTTGATCGAAAATATAATGCTAGACTCAATCAACTTGACCAATTCTTTTTGCATAAGGAGCTTGATCATCGGATTAAATGGCCTCTATTTTTGTGTGACTAGTTTTGCATCTTCCTCTAATTCAATGGTGTGTTGGGCGAGTCTTGGATTAAAGCCTTTCAAGTCACTATAATTCCAGGCGAAGACGTCAGCAAACTCCTGACACAGTAGAATGAAAGCTTGCCTTTCTTGAAATGTGCAGACCTTACCGAGTGCCAGCAACTTGTCCTTGAAGATTTCAACTTTTTCATAATTCTCCTCTCTGGTAGTGATGCATGCTTTGTCATCCCTTAGTTGGTCATCTCCGTTGAAAATACTTTCAAGTGTGACCAGACCCTTAGGGAGTTTATTATTCTTCAATTGAACAATCTGATTTCCGTATTGTTGCTGCAATTTCACTTGATTGTGAACCGCAAACTCAACTTCTTCCTATAGGAAGAGAGCTATCTGATGGTCACTTTTGAAGACCTGCCAATTTGTAACATTGTCTGGAATTGAAGGCCGAACCACCACTTTTAAATGGTGCAAACCATAATCCCTGCTTATCTCTTTTGAAATATCAAATTGGGCATCAACAGCTGCCAGCCTGTCAGCTTGCTTATTCTGTTCTCTGGGAATCGAGGTAATGTTAAGAGCAAGGAAATCCTCCATCAAGTCCTAGACCCTGTGCTTGTAAGACTTTAGCAAGGAGTTATTGGTTAGGTTTAGGCCTCTTATTTGGTTCACAATTAGTTCACTGTCCCCCAGGATTTGCAACTTCCTGATCCCTCTCTTTCTTGCCCACTCAAGTCCATAAATCAAAGACTCATATTCTGCAATGTTACATGTGCAAGAGAATTGGAAGTGAAAAGCTGAAAAGTACTTTTCTTTAGAAGGGGAAACTAACATTGCCCCACCACCAGCACCCATTTTACTTCTAGAACTGTCGAAGTATAGCTGCCATAGGTCAAGGTCTTCCTTGTTCTCCTTCATTATATTGGGCATGATGGCACCTTCTTCATGCAAGCAATAAATGCCAAGGTCTACTTCCTCAATAAACTTATAAGGATCTTGCTCGAAGTTATCGCTTCCCCACTCATCCAAGAGTAGATCTGTGACTCCTTCAAGAGTAGAAGATGAAGATTTGTCTGTCTGAGACTCTTCTAGATCGATGATAGTGTAACTGACATTCACTGCCTTGGGTGAATAGGGATTTAGGTGGTCCTTATAGAGTGGCTCAGATTCAATTTTCACTTTGGTCCCGTACTTGGTTCTAAAAACTAGATATGACCAATTCGCTGCTAGATAACCACCTATATTGGACATAAAGTCCCTTGACAAACAGATTATGAAATATGGAGGAACGTCTGCTACCACTATATCATGGGGGATTGAGAATGTCGGGTAGGCATGTAATGTTAAACTCAATCCTTTCAAGATTCCAACTATCTTTGCAGGCATCCCGTCTAGTTGCAAGACTCCTTTGTTCATTGCTTCATACTTTAATCCCATCTTGTCAGCAATGTGCTTGGGCATCACTGAAGTGCTGGCCCCGCTGTCAATTATGTAATTGTGTACTAATAAATCCCCTATGATTAAAGATACATAAAAGGGGGGAGTCCTTTCTTCTTTCTTTACCTGATCTGAAGCAGAAGGCTACCTATTTGTCATTAAGATGTTATTAGTGTCAGCTGGGACAGCCTGTCGATCTAGTTCATGCAATTCCTTCTTCAATACCTCTTTTTGTCCTGGAAGGGACAATGAATCCCATAGAGAAATGCTCACATGCAATTTCTTCATTTGATCAACTATATTGATTTGGGGGCTGATTCCCTTCGTGCTTTCCTTTGGGCTGATCTCGACTAGAGCTGTAGACTAAGGAGATGGAGGTGTAGACAGTTGACCAAAAATTGGGGCCCTCTAAAAAGGGGGTGGTGGAGGGTTCATTGCTGCCTGAGGGGAAGCCTGCGCTTCTCCAACTGCTCTTATTTTAAATCTCATATTGGCTGCAATGCAATTAGCCTGATTGCCTGCAATGCCCCCATGATTAATTACATAGAGCTCGCCTTCTTCATGATTTATCATAGTAGAATCCAACTGAGTTTGATTGTTACTTGTGCTGGGCTGAGCTGGAAACTCAAAAAACTGGGAATGGTCAGCAACCTAGTTTTTTGAATTCTAAAAGAAATTCATCATCTCATTCGTATGGACAGCTTGCTCTTGACCATGTCCCATGGTCGAACAACCTGGTTGTTCCTGTACAAGGTTATTCTGAGTAGGCACCATGGCTTTAGATGATGAAGAGGGTCCTAAGTTATAATTTTGATAAGACCTGGTCTGAGTGAGCTGACCTTGTCCCTGATTATAGCCTTGAAAAGGGTTTCTAGGTGCTTGACCATAATGTTGATAACCCAAATTTGGCTTGTTATTTTGATCGTGTTGCCTTTTAAGAGCTACAAGTTCATTTGACATGTTTTGCAATAGGATTTTTACCTCATGCAGTTCATTCGACAGAACGGTAGCTAGCTTCTTAATGGCAGGCATAGGGGCTAATGTGGGCACAATGGTTTGTATAGGGGGCAGCATTTCTGGGAAAAGTGGCATGTTGGGCCTATGACCGATCTTTTCGGCTTGTACCAAGCAATTTTTGGCCGCTATGGCAATGTTATAAGCAGCTGGCAGTATGTGCCCTCCCATAGATTGGATCATCATAGCAATATCACTATTCAATGCTTTTAAATAGTACAAGAAAGCATAGCTGGGAGTCGGCCTTACCAAGATGGGGATTTTATCCCAATTCTTTTGAAAATGCGTGTTGAAGTCCTACATGTACTCATGTGGAGCTCTCTTTATAGTTGTCAGCTGCTCAGCAAGAGAGAGGCCATCACCTTTTTCCCCAAAATGACCAATTAAATGAGTGCCCAATTCATTCCAGGAATGTATAGAATTCATAGGCAAGGTTCTGTACCAATCAAGGGCCTTCCCTTTTAGAGACAAAGCTAACAGTCTGATGGCAATATTTTCTTCTGTTATATTGTGAATATTGCAAAGGTTGGCAATATTCTTGATATGCTCAACAACTGTAATAGGTCCCACTCCATCAAAAGAGGGCACATTTTTTAGAGCCGTTTCAGGAATCAGATCATAGCGTGGGAGGTTTAAAGGGCTCTCACTACGGAAAGCTACAAAAGGCAATGCCATGGCTGGAACAGGTTGTAACTGTGGCTGAGCTGGGTTGGTGTTCCTAGCAACAAGTCTAGGAGGATTTACTAATGGATAAGGGCGAGTTCTTTCAAACCTGAGCCTTTTAGCAGAGTTCAAAGGTAGCTCAATGAATTCAAAAGGGACCCTTCTTGAAGCTGACCTTATGGTAACCTTTGGCATAGAAGTTTAAGTGATTGGTCTTAAAATAAAGAACTGAGCTATTACCAGTGGAGTCACCAGATGCTGGAAATCTTTGAAATGACTGTAGCAGGACTAGCATCAATCCTAAAATACTACTGCATTAGAAACTGATAAAATTACAGTCCCATCGGGTGTGCCAAAACTGTTGACACTAGAAAGTGCACCCAGTTGGCAGGAAAATGGATTCCTACCCTCTCCCTGCAACATGGAAACTCCTCTCTCACCTGTGGGATGGTGAAGCAAGAGAGGAGAGTCTCTAGGTATGGGTTAGTTCCCTCTGATGTATCTTGCTTGTTTCAGGCAGTGCAAAAATATAGATATATAGATATACTGGGGGGGATAAAAAGGGAGAAGAAAAGCATGAAAACAAATAGCCTACTCTAAAGAGGTGATACACCAAAATAGATGACCTTCCCACATTCACACTTGGGATCAGATAAAATAACATACATACACTGAGACTTGGTAGAAGAGACCAGGTTGCTGGAATGCCAGGGAGGTTCTAATGAACATACAAGAAATAGGGACTCACCAAGATGTTTTGGAATGCATACTGTAAGTGACCTCCTTTGCTTTTGTACTCCAAGTGGAACTCTTCCCCTGTAAGCTACAAACTGACACTTTGTAGATAGCTGGTGTGTTGGTGTTTAAACCTGTGAGAGCATTTAAAAGAAAATGACTGAACACAAACTAAACACATAGAACATACATAGGGTTTCCATCCAAGAAAGAGGTAAAAAACTATCTTTTATTGATTCAAGTGGAAAATTTGTAGAGCTGTGCTCTTTACAAAATTAGAGAAGATCCTTAAAAATGACCAAGTCTGTGTATTTATATGGAAAGATCCAAGAGGAGTCAAGGGGCAGCTTGAGTCTCCATTGGGAAGAGGGAAAATACTGTTGATGATGTCATAAGTCTGTTGGGACCATGCTTGTTGCCTCATTTTGCATGCTGGTCTGCTCCTCTGGTGGCTGGGCGGGCCTTTTCCTGTGTTCTGCAGGGCTTTTTTGCCACCTGATGTTGTGGGCGGTAATTTTACCACCCACTATTGTGGACTGCATGCGGGACTTTTGCCAACGTTGGCCTATTTACTACCGACCACGGTAATTTTGCCGACGTTGACCGAATTAGCTGCCGAGCGTGGCAGTTTTGCCCACGTCGGCTGATGTTGACGGCCTCCTTTTCTCCATCGACTGCTTCACACGGAAATTTTGCTGCCCATTACTTGTGTGTTGGCGGTCTCTTTTTTCCTACCGATGTTGTGGGCAGTGATTTTGCTGCCCATTGCATAAAACTTGAATTTTTGCGAGACTTAGATAATTGAACCGTTGACTTGAACTTTTTTCGTTGAACTGAGCATGAACCTGAAGATGGACTGCAACCCGAAATTGACTGGCCTTGCAAAATCAGGTGTAGGAGGTGATCGAGATTTTGCCAAAGGGGCAAAATTGGGTCAACAGGAACAATATACCTAAGATTTTTATAATCTACATCAAAAAATGTGGCATGATTGCAACCTGTGATCTAAATAATTATATCCAAAATAAACAGTATTACTATATGATAATAGATTTAGATAAATTATGGGTAAGATATAAATTACATGAAATGGAGAATAAATCATTCATGAAATTTGAAGTAATGAACAATTTTCTTAAAATATATTTAAGGAACCATTCTACTAGGATGTGTAAATGTATGTAGGCTTAAGTGTTACCATCAATAATCTCTATCAGTTCTTAAAGAAAATGAGAGAGGATGTTGAGTAACACCATGTACATAGAATTTTTATTAATGTATTGGTTTTTTTTTTTTTTTTTTTTTTTTTTTTTTTTTTTTTTTTGTTTTTTGTTTTAGGTTTTCATGTGTTTGTAAAATATGATTTATATATCATGGGACATCAAAACTAGAGTTAAAAAGTCAAAGTCATAGAGTGTGATCTATGAAAAAATATATCTTGAGGGAAATACAACTTGAAATAGGTACATGGGGATCATATATTAAGTCTATAAATGAGGTGATAATAACCAAGGTATGGAGAAAGGACAATCAATAATCATTCAAAACCATTAATGACTATACAATTCAAAGAGTGCGTCTATACCAAGGTAGATCGAATGTTAAAATGAAAGGGTATACAATAAATGAAATTGGATAGGTTATAAGATGATGTATAACATCAATAACTCCCATTGAATTGATCAATGTTTTTAGATAGATAATTTCAACCATCACATCATTATCAATCGATTAACATTAATTCACTACGTGAAATCATGCACAACAAACTCAACACATTTAAACCATTTTACCAGATGGATTTGAGTGGCAAAATATATATAAAAATAAGTGTGAAGATCACAAGGACATTAGATATTATTTCAAAAAAATTACACCTATGGTATATTCCTAATTCATTCAAGTGTGCATATATTCTTCGATAGTTGTTAGGAGTGACTAGGACTAAAAAAATCATAAAGTGTAATTGGTGGAAACATGTGTGACTCACACTATTTTTTTTATTGTGCCTCTTTTTCTATGTATTTAGATCTTGAAATAATAATAATAATAATAATAATAATAATAATAATAATAATAATAATAATAATAATAATAATAATAATAATAATAATAATAATAATAATAATAATAATAATAATACAAAATGTGAAGAGTATTTCCGTTAGATGTAATGAAAGGTTGGAATATGAAGTGATAGCACTTTGTAAAAGATCTTTATATATCACCCAGTTATATTTTGAAATGATTCTAATGTGATAGAGATTAATATAGAGTTATAAAATGGTTTCCCTTATATGGATTTGATGGTTGTTTTGTACATAATGAATGATCTATTTTTTAAATATGTTAGTCATGTATATTCTACCAAGTAGAGAATTATAAAATGGTTTCCCTTATATGTATTTTATGGTTGTTTTGTACATAATGAATAATCTATTTTTAAAATATGTTAGTCATGTAGATTCTACCAAAAATTTTGTAACTAATGAATCTTGTATTTTATGCATCACTATATATGTTTTAGTTAACAAATTGATAATTTCAATATGAATTGCAGTATGTTATATAATTTTGGCACTTATCACACAACTATCCCTATATTAGCTTATTCTGATGGGTTTTCTATGAACCTATGCTAAAAGTGATCCAATGAGCATAAACCATTAAAATTTGCTATGATGGATACTAAGACAAATATATTTCAAGAGATGGATAGATGAAAGAATCCACAACTTTATAGAATAAAAATAAAAAAGAACCAAGAAGATTGCAAAAGAATATATTCAAGAGCATGTGCATAGATGAATTCATGAAATATTTTGGTTTGAATTTCTTAGATTATTAGTTACATGATTATCTAGATTGGATTACTAATATTTTCAGCCAAAAGGGACATAATTTATTGTTTAATAAAAATAAAAATTATATAACCAATGAACTGTAGATAATGACTAGACTCATGTGATAGGTCATTAAACCAAGACTACCATTAAATGTTACATCACAAATTTGTTTTATAAGGATACATGGCTTTTAAAGATATGCATGACTTATTTATGATAAAAATTTGAGGAAATTTATTTCAATGAATACCTACTTTGATCAAGATGTTGGTTGTTGAAAAGGCCATGGTGCCTACCCCTACCAACATTGAGTAGTCACTTCAGCTGGTATAGGGGTGTGTGCAATATAGGATTAAATGATGTTAATCTAAATAGAGGATCTTTAACCTAAAATTAGAATATGGAAGATGTAGATAAGTAAAGTGAGAATAAAATTTTAAGATTGGAAAGAGAGTTGTAACAACAAAAAAGGTAGAATAAATCAATTAATCCAAATTTAATTTTGAATAAGAGTAGGATTAAAATAGAGGATGTAAAAGAGAGGGGATACCAAAGAGAAGCTATGCAAGTTAAATAAATTGAAGAATTTGGAGATTATGGAGAGTCAAGAATTGAAGGGACTAATAAAAAAGAAGTCATAAATTAGGATAGGGATGATATTGTTGATAAGTGTTATCATTGATGTCAAGGTTGATGTCATTGATGTCAAGGTAAATATAGTGAATATGCATGGATAGTGGTATTTGAGGTATGAGCTTGTGTTCTTGATGTGACAAGGTAAGCTTTTTGAGTTTTGTCTTTTCTATTGGTTGATGTTAAGGTTGATATCAAAGTATAGGTCATCAAATATTTTTGAAGACAACTATTGTTTACATCGAAGAGCCATGTGACAAGATGCATTTGAAGGCAAGAGAGAATTTTAAGGCAAGAGAGAATTTTAAGGCAAGAGAGAATTTTAAGGAAATAGAGAATTTAAATTCAACTAATGTATTATTTTTGCATTAAGGCACATGTCAAAGTGTCAAAGGTATTTAGGTACATGAAAGAAAGATGTCTAATCATATGAAACTTGGTCATGTGGTTTTAGGTCTATATGAGGCTTTAAAAGTTTGTTTTCATCATAAACATAATGGTGTAGTGATATGAGTGAGATGTAATGTCTTATATTTTCTTGGTTGATGTTTTTTTGAGGTCATGACATGGAAGGAACAAGTCAAGGCATCAAGTGCTTAAGTAGCTAAGCTTAGTCATGGCATGAAGAGACCTTGTGAGAAGGTTTGATCATGGTGGCTTTGTGAGATAAGTACACATAGGCATGAGGGTTTGTATGAGGTTGTTTGATCATGTATGTGAGGTATACACATTATATTTTTAGGGTGAGTCTATAGGGGTAGAACCTTTAGTCTAGTTATGCATCTAGACCTCTCTTAGACCCTACATGGCCTAATGAGGTATCATGATCTATTATCAAGGCATGTGAAGCATGTATGGTAGTGTTTTAGAATGATATAGTTTGTTTTATTATGTGATTTAGGTATATATTTCATGAAAAAAGGCATGAAGGTCATTTTAAGGTCTAATGTGGTTTGCAGGTCAAGATTTAAAGAGAGAGAGTGGCCTAATGAAGGGTCATGTTAATATTTAAATGTGTTTTAAATATTTTAAACATTTTAAAATGTGATTCAAGTTATTTTATACATGTGCATAAAGTTTGAGATTCTAGTTTGAAGGATAAGTCATGAAAATTGGTTTTTAGGTCTTTCAAGTGCATAAAATGAAGGGTTTTCAACCTAAGAAGTATTTTATTTTGATCATTAGCTTGTTAAAACTTTTCATAGGAACATAATAAGTTCATGTTAGATGGTTAAGGGTCATATATAAAAACTATAGGCATTAGTTTTTGGATTAAAGGACTTTGCTTTATGAGTGGTCATTATGAGTAGAAACATGTTTAAACCCTCTTAGAACCCTAATAAAGACCTAGTGTTGAATATGTTTCTCAAAAGTGATTAGGATTTATTTTAATTATTGAGTAATCTATTTAATCTTGTATTTGACTCTCCTAAGCACCTTCAAGTGGTATTATTTAGAGATAGGTGTCATGTCCCCTTTTCAATTGACATGTTCTGAGTTCATGGTTAGCCTATTATGCGACCTTCGTAGGCTAATAAGATGGATAGAGGGTCATAATGGAGCTTGGCTCGACTTTGATTCACAGGATTTCTTCATTTGATTTTCATTCAGTGTATTTCAGACACATTTGGCTTGAGCTCCTACTTTTTATGGATATTTGATATGCAGCGGAGTGCCTTTATTGTGGCATGGTTATGTGCGGAATCACTCCCTGATTCACTAGCTTCGATCGGTTCGTGGAACCGACATGTATTGAGGGAGATATTAATATTTGATTGATTTAATCAAATATTAATTATTTAGCCTATTTTTTATTAGAAACCCTAATTCTAATTTAAGAAACCCTAATTAGGGCAAGCATATCTTTTGAGGGTATAAGGGTTTCTCATGGAGGCCATTGTTGAGGATGCTATTGATTATTGATTATTGATTTTGAAGAATTTCTTCTGTGAAGACTGAGCCTAGGGTTCAAGGATTCCTTTTGCATTGGAGAACGTTCCCTCTTCAGTGTGTGCAATTAAGAGGCTGTGAAATATCAGCTGATCTATTGCCAAAGTGAGAGATAGCTTCATCCAGAAGTTATCACAGAATTTCAGGTTTGAGAGATAACTTCACACAGAAGTTATCACAGATATTCCAAGTATTTATTGCTTTATGTTTTGATTTAATAAATTATACAGCTAGAGATCTACTGTGCTAGAGACAGATATCTTCAGATCAGGGGTTGAAAACAGGGAAGTTGTGCTTAATTTGCGGCCGTACAGAATCCGTACGGGTTCGTACATACCAGTGCAGGAACCGACTTCGGCAGACAGAGGGTTTCAGTGACCGACATCGGTCGACTGAAGACCGACGTCGGCAGAAATCCGACCGGCAGAGACCGACGTCGGCGAGATATCGACCGACGACGGCGACTGTGTGTCGACACAGAAGGGCCGAGACTTTCCAGAACTCAATTTGCACTTCCAGATTTGCAAAGCCAGGGTTTTCAAGACTGTATTTCATATTTTATATGCATATTAGAGGACCGCAATTGTAATAATTTAGAAGGACAAGTGATACAATCTGTATTTGTTATTAAGAGACTATATTATTGTGATCTTTCTGAATTTATTCAACAGCTATTATATCTTGGTTCAGATTTTTTTGTGTTGCTATATTTCCTGTTTAGAAGGGGATATTACAGTGGTATCAGAGCTCTGGTCTTTGGTATCAAAGTTTTTTGTGCAGATAAGAGAGCCCCTAAGTAAGGGACATTACAATAGGAGAGAAAAAAATGTTGAGTTACATGATTATTTCTAAAAAAGTTATTGTAGAAGTGAAAAGTTGCATTGGAAATTGTAAGAAAATGGATGAAGGAAGAAGTTAGAGACTCATGTTTCATGTCCATGAAGGTTTATATATAGTTTATATCCCTCAAGTGTGTTAAACCAGTCATCTATGTTAGCTAGTTGCTAATAGGCCTAAGGTGCAAATAGTGAAAAACCCAGGCATCAATGAAAAGATGAATAGGAATGTGTTTTCATGATAAAATGATGAAAACAAGTAAATTTATATGTTATTAAATAATTTTAATATATTATAATTCTTTTAATAATATTTTCAGATCATGGGTGTGGTGAAAAAGTTATTCACAAGTTGACATGTATGGTTTAGATGAGATAGTGAGATATAAAGTCATGAGATTGGTCTGCAAGACCAATATTTTCCATTTGAAAATATTATATTTATATATAATAATTGTTTAATTATCTCATATTATCATATACATGCATCATAATTCATTAAATATATATATATATATACACACACACACACATATACATATATATATATATACATATATATATATATACATATATATATGTATGTATGTATGTATATATATATATATATATGTGTGTGTGTGTGTGTATATACATACACACACACACACACACACACACACACACACATATATACATATATATATATACATATATATATACATACATATACATATATACATATATATATATATACATATATATATATATATATATACATATATATATATATATGTATATATATAAATATATATATATATATGTATGTATATATATATATATATATGTATATATATATGTATGTATATATATATATGTATATATATATATATATATATATATATATATATATATATATGTTAGAGATCTAAGTCACTATGGTTGTGTTTTGAAGAAAACTAGTAGTTCTAAGTTGCAGAGGTGTTATTCAAGCCTTATTATAAAAGTGGACATGTCTAATGAAATTTTTAATGACCCTAAAGTCATTTATAATATATATATATATATATATTTAATGTTTTAATCATAATTGAGTGACTTAAGTAAGTTTGAGCTTTAGTATCAAAAGGCAGGTTTTTGTTGTACATAGGCCTAATAGGACTGAGTACTAATGAGGGGTTTCAAGTATTGATTTGTTATAAAATGTCTTGTTTATCCTATAATAAATTATTGGTGGTATATTTTATTTTTATGTTATGTTTTAATTATGTTTTTGGAGTTTTAAAGTATTCCAAGGAAGGCAAAGTGTAACGTGTGTCTAAAAAATGGCCTAGTAGGTCTCCATGAGACCTAAAAGAAAATAAGGACTAGTTGAGTCATTAAAAAAATAAAAGGGAATAAAATATAGGTTTATTCATGTCCAAAATATGTAATAAAACCTAATTTATGTCCTAGATAATAGGTTAAGGGTGTTTTTCCAACTAAGTGGTATATGAACAAGGAATGATATATATACAAGGTAGTTTTAGACCTATTTGAAGAAAGAGAGAGTATGCGAATAAAATAGCACATTATTGAGCATAAAAAGGTATTATAGACCATAATAGGAGTTTATAAGATATATAATGAAGATCAGATAGTGTGTCTTCATATGAATATCAAGGTCATATGACCTAATCAGTCTTGAAGAGGCCTAGATGAGCAAAGAAGCCTAGAAGGTAGTTTGAGAGGGATAAAAGTGTGAAGAGATAAATAAGGTGATAATCATATGTTTTTTGAGAAACAAGGTGTTATAAATGTGTTCAAAGCAATTAGGAGGCTGATTTGATACTGAGTTATCTAGGGGGTTGGTGTTTCTTTGCAAGTGGGTGCTTAGCTAGTTGGGGTTGGTGCTTCATGTGGAGTTGGTACTTCACTAAAATTTGGTTTTTATCTTATAGTACTATAGTCCATTTGTATATATCATTGTTTTTTATTACCCTTGAGGTTTTCCCACATATTTTATGTGTTATTATATTTCATTCTCATGTGGATAGTCTTTTATGCATGTTATATCTATATGTTTGTTTGAATGGTTCATGAATTCTTAAGTATAATTAAAGGGAAAGGTTTTGAAGACTGATTCACCCCCCATTTCATTCATTATGATTCCAAATTTTTTTATTATATCCAAGTAATTTTAATTAAGCCTAACATCCTAAAAGAGATCCTAGAATCAAGGATGGATAGTAGTCAAGTTCAAGGAGGTTTCTCTACCAGTAAAGCTTCATTATCAATGGGACTAATTATGCTTTTTACATAATTAGAATGAGGACATATCTAATGTCAATGGTCCAATATATATGGCATTTATTTGTGGATGGATACATTCCACCTCCTACACCACCACTGATACATCAAGCAAGAAGGAAAGTGAAAGAAATTCCAAGGCAATGAATGTCATTCTATGTGGCTTATCAGAGGTAGAGTTTGAGAAGCTGATGCACTATGAGTCAGCCAAGGTAATATGGGACAATTTAATACTATCTATAGAGGAGACACCAAGGTGAAGATGGCTAAATTTTAGAACCATAGAAGGTAGTTTTAAAGTCTAAGTATGAAGGAAGATGAGAGCATTAAATCTTACCTATTAAGGGTTGATGAAGTTTTCAATGTCATTAGAGGTCTTAGAGTAGAAGTGAAAGAGTTTAAAATTTTACAAAAGGTATTGAGACCCCTAACTTCTAAATTTGATTCAATGGTGTTTATATTAGAATAAATTTAAGATATATACACACTTTAAATGGATGGGATTCATGGCATCTTGACTACCTATGAGATAAGAAAAAATGAAGGAAAAACTTCCAAGAAGGAAGCAATATTAAAAGCTGAGAATAAGTCAAAAGACAATAAGTTCAAGGATGAGGTATGTTAATATATTGATGATGATGAATTGATATCCATGTTTTCTAGGAAATTAAGGTTTGGATCTGTTAAATACAAGGGTAAGTTGCCTTTAAAATGTGGTAAGATTGGTCATTTTGCATCTAAGTGTCCTAACAAGGATAAGACTGAACATGATGAACATCTTGGTGATGATAAGAAGGTATATAAGAGTGACAAAGTCAAGAAATATTTTAGGAAGTATGAATGTAGGAAGGTTCATTAAAGAATAAGAGAATTTTCTATACCAAAGAAGATAATACATCATCTAACGTAAGTGACACAAGTATATCTGATAGTGATGATGATAGTAATGAACATGACAATAACAAAACCTTATTTATGGATATATAAAAATATAATGAGCTTTTCTCAAAAGGGAAAGGCCTTATGGATTATGTAGTTTTAAATGAAGAAGAAGTTGAAGTGAACCTTGAGTTAGAATTGGTAAGTGTTCTAGAGGAGTTGAAGTTCTTAAGAAGGAAGAATCAGAAACTAAGATCATTAGTTAAGGACTATGAGGAATAGATTGGTTTGTTTGAAAAGAGACTAAGTAACACATTCGAGGAGCATGATGAGATCATCAATCAGGTTAAAACTTAAATGCAGATAGTCACTATTAGCCTAAAGTCTAAGGAATAAGAATACACCATGTATGAATAAAAATTGGAGTCCTTAAAGTCAAGTTTTAAAAGAGCACTAAGGTTCCAGATGACATTTTGAGTAGTCAAAAGTCTACCAATGATAAGGTAGGTCTTAGTTTTTAAATAAATCAAAAGGAGAACAAGGAAAAATGATAATGTGAACAAGAAGGTTAACCTCAAGAACAATATGAAGATAAATTCTATTATATATCCTAATGCCATAAGGTATATAGATTCATTCAATGGTTACTATTTATCTTGTAGTGAATTTGGTAAGAGAGAAAGAGAGTGTAGAAGACCCTCCAAGAATGAGTACTCATGGAACTATGTAAAGAGACATAGTTCACATTATTTAAGATATATGAGTGATATTATTTGATATAATTGACATAACATTGGTCATATTAAAATATTATGTCATCATGAATTATCAAGATAAAATAAGAAGATTCAAGCTTATAAAATTCAAAGACAGACCAAGGTGTGTAAGCTAAAGACATTCAAGCTTAGTCCTAATCAGTCTATAAGACAATGTGGACTATTGTATACGGTAAAGCATAGATCAAATATTAAAGAGTATCAAGAGTGTTTATTATCAACTTAGATTATTGACCACATGGATGATGAATCCAATCTAAATATGTTAATCAATCCTAAAAGGATCCTAAAGAATCATCAATCTTGTGAGAACATGGAGATCTATGAATCTCTTGAGTTTATGTTGTTCTAGTGCCCTAGGTAAGGGGTGACTCTATTAGGCTTCATGGAGACACTCATTAGTCACTGTAAGTTTGGTAGCTATCATGAATACATGTTGAATAATGTTAACATATTTGGAAGTGGTATTGGTATCAAGATTTTTGAAGGAAGATGAGGATAGTCTAAAAGTCCTAATGACTCATGTGGTGAGCTCAAGATGTGAATACAAAGGGGGATTCCTAAATTCTTTGGTTGATGTCAAGAACATGGTGGCCTAGTATGTGATCAAAGGTTTGAATCATATCAGTCATGTCAAGGATAAGTTGAGTGGTCTTGTGATCTAAGTTTAATTAAAGGAGGTATGCATGGATTAAGGGGGAGCATGTTCTTGTAATGCTTCATATTCTATGTGTTGAGAATTTGTTTCAAGGTGTGATTCTAGATAGTAGTTTTTGTAAGATCCTTTGTCATTAATTTCAAAGGGGGAGAAAGACTAAAATGGAGGAGATGAGATTGTCCAGGTTATAATATGTTTGTCATCAATGACAAAGGGGGAGTTTATTGAGAAGCATTGATGTCATTGATGTCAAGGTGCATCTGGTGAATATGTATGGTGAGTATTCTTTAAGGTATGATATTGTGTGCTTTATGTGATAAGGTAGGTTTACTGACTTTGTCTTATCTATTGGTTGATGTCAAGGTTGATATAAAGGTACAGATCATGAAATATGTTTGAAGATAACTATTGTCTACATAAGAACCCATGTGATAAGATGCATTTTAATCCAAGAGATAATTTGAAGGAAAGAGATAATTTTAAGGAAACTAATGTCTTATGGTTGTATAAAGTCATAGGTTAAGGTGTCAAAGGTATTCAGGTACATGAAAGAAAGATGTCTAGTCATATGAAAGTTGGTCATGTGGTTTTAGGTCTGTATGAGGCTATGGAAGTTTATTTTCATTAGAAAAAGAGTGGTACAGTGATATGAGTGATATGTAATGTCTTGTATCTAATTTTTTGATGTTTTTTTGAGGTCATAACATGGAAGTAATAGGTCAAGGCATCAAGTGCTTAAGTAGCCTAAGCCTAGTCATGGCATGAAGAAACCTTATGAGAAGGTTTGAGCATGGTGTATTGGTGAGATAAGTACACATAGGCATGAGTGGTTGTATTAGGCTGTTTTATCATGTATTTTAGGCCTTGGAACACTCATGATAGTTTCATATTGAGCCTACAGGGGTAGGATCTTTAGTCTAGTTATGCATCTAGACCCCTCTTAGACCCTGTCAGACCTAATGAGGTATCATGATCTATTTTCAAGGCATGTGAAGGTTTAAATAACTATTTGATCATGATAAATATTTATTGAGTATGTTATTGATGTGGAGAGTGCAAGTAAAAATGAATGAAGGTCAGTTTTAAGGCCTAATGTGGTTTGTAAGTCAAGGTCTAAAGAGCAAAGATAAAGAGTGTGGCCTAATGAAGGGTCATGATCAGATTTAAAGGTGTTCGAGATCATGTAAGTATTGAAAAAAATTATTTAAGTTTTTTCATACAATTTTCATGAATTTTTAGGTTCTAGTTTGAAAGACAAGGCATGAAAAGTAGTTTTTAGGTCTCTCGAGTGCACATAATGAAGGGTTCTCAACCCAAGAAGGATTTTATTATGATAATTTACTTGTTAAACCTTTTCATGGGAACTTAATTAATTCATGGGATATGGGCAATGTTACTATCTCAAAATTCCATGAATTATTTTTTGGATTAAGGGGCTATGCTTTATGAATTATCATTAAGAGTGGAAATGTGTTTAAACCCTCTTAAAACCCTAATAAAGACCTGATGTTAAATATTTTTATAAAAGTTGCTCAATATGGATTTAATTTATTAAGTAATATATTTAATATTTTATTTTACTCTCCTAGATACCTCTAGGTGGTATTGGTTAGAGAGAGGATAGAGAAAATGTTAAGTTACAAGGTTATTTCTAAAGAAGTTTCTATAAAAGTCAAAATTTACGTTAGAAATTATAATAAAATGGATGGATGAAGAAGGTATAGGCTCATTTTTCATGTCCATTAAGGTTTATGTGTAGGTTATATCCCTCAATTTTTCTAAACTGGTCATCCAAGTTAGCTATTCATTAATAGGCTTAATGGTGCAAATAGTGAATAACCTAGGCAGTAGTAAAAGATGAATAAGATTATGTTTTCATGATATAATGATGAAAAAAAGTTTATGGATATTTTTTTTAGGATGTGTAAGATATTATAATTCTTTGAAGAATCTTTGGATATTATGTGTGGTGAAAAAGTTGTTCACAAGTTAACCTATCTGGTTTAGATGAGATAATGAGATATAAGGTCTGAAAGACCAATATTTGTGCTTTGACCATATGATATTTATATCTAAGAATGGTATAATTATATAATAGTATCATATAAATTCATTATAATCCATTGAAAATGTCTATACAAATGTTATATATCTAAGTCACCATGACTATGTTTTGAGGAAAACTGACAGTTTTGAGTAAGTTGCAGAGGTGTTATTGAAGCCTTATATTATGATTGGAAGTGTCTAATGAAATCGGTGATGAAACTAACATAATTTAAAATATTTATATATAATTTTATGATCATATTTGAGTGGTTTAAGTTATTTTGAGCTTCAGTATTGAAAGGCAATTTTTTGTTGTACATGGGCCTAATAAGACTGAGAACTAATGAGGGGTTTCAAGTAGTGATTTGTTGTAAAATGTCTTATTGAGCATAGATGATATTATTGGGGATCTATTTGGTTTTTATATTATATGTTACTTCCATTTTTGGAGTTTTAAAGTGTTCCAAGGAAGGCAAAGTGTAACATGTGTCTAAAAAAAGGCCTAATAGGTCTCCATGAGACCTAAAAGAAAAATAAGGCCGAATTGAGTCATGACAAACCTAAAGGGACTCAAATATAGATTTATTCATGTCAAAAATATGTCCTAAAACCTAATTTATGGATAACCTAAGAGGTTATGGGTTTTTGTATGACTAAGTGGTATATGGACAAGGAATGATATATATACAAGGTAGTTTTAGGCCTATTTGAAGAAGTAAAGAGTATACAAATGAAATAACATATTTTTTAGCATAAGGAAGTATTGTAGACCATAAAATGAGTTTATATTATATATAATTAATATCTGATAGTGTTTTTTCACATAAATATCAATGTCATATGACCTAATCAGTCTTGAAGAGACCTAGTTCAACAAATAAGCCTAAAAGGCAGTTGAGAGGGATAAAAGTGTGAAGAGATAAAGAAGGTGATAATCATCTATTTTGTGATTAAAAAATGTGTTCTTAAGGTGTTCAAATTAATCAAGTGGTTGATTTGTTTTTGAGTCATATAGGGGGTTGGTGCCTCCTTGCAAGTGGGTTCTTGCTAAATCTTAGTCAAGTGGGTGCTTGGATAGTTGGGGTTAGTGCTCCATGTGGAGTTGGTGATTCACTAAAATTTCATTTTTTTCTTATATTAATGTATTACATTTGAATATATTAGTGTATTTTCTTCCCCTTGAGGTTTTCCCACATATGTTATGTGTTCTTGTGTTTCATGTTCATGTGGATAGTTGTTTATGCTTGCTAGATCTATATATTTATTTGAATGGTTCATGAATTCTTAAGTATAATTGAAGGGAAAGGTTTTGAAGAATTATTCACACCCCCCCCATTAATTATGATTCTAATAGATATGAGGTAGAGTGAGCATAAAGAGGAAAATAAATTAGCATTAGAGAAGTTAGAAGATAGGGGTAGATCACAATTACAAGGAATGATAGTTTTTGAGATAGGGAAGGAATATTCTCTAGAGGAATTTATACACAATGTTAGAAGTATCACAAGTTCAAGGTCATATATATAATAATTTGAAGGCATATATCACTCATTTTAGGAATATGCATCCCCCAAGCCCATTTTATCATCAAATAAGAGAAAATAAAGTGCATAGGATGGGATAACTAGAAATTGGTTTGAATTTTTTATAGATAAATTTGGTGAACCTAGCACATAAAATAAGAAATAAATATAAAATAAGAGGTTGGGTTCTATTTTAAAACTAGTTTTAAGACACCTATGAGGATTAGTTCATAAAATACCATAGCATTTGTTATAAGTGTACTAATCATGGATTGAATTCAAGAATGTTTATTGATTTAAATCCATATGATGGATATTGGATCTAAAAAATATTTAATAGAATATGATATGATTTGGAATGTTAAGTGAGTGATCATTGAAGATGTGAAGAAATGTGAACTCATAGGATCCTTAATGGGCTAAGCTATGGAGTTCATTTATAAAATTGATGTCAATTCCCTATGTATTCAATAAGTTAAGTATTAGTTAATCACATAATTCAAAATTAAAAAGTGTTCAAGTCAGATCATTTAGGATCTTAAGGAGATTTGGTAGTGAAGCAAAGAATCAGTATGGGAATACAATCATAGATTTTTAGATATAATGAACAAGATTAATTTTATCATGGAAGACAAAAATAAGGTTGCTTATTATGTGGATGGGAAATTATCAAGAATTATTTTTCCATTGTGAAATCATTATTTTTTACTAAGGATGATGATCAAGAAGCTGTACTCTATTAGAACAAATTCAGGATTATGGAGATAATCCATCAGCTAGCTCTAAAATTGAGATGAAAACTATTTTTTTTCTCAGGAAGATGCATGAGCTTCATGATAAAAATAATCCCAAGTTAGGTCTATGGTGCATCAAATGTGGTAAGGAATTAAAACATAGGAATTATTGTCTTGAAATTAAAATTGAATTCTACAACATATATAGAGTAGTAGGACATGTAATATTAGAGTGTCATTTACTATAGTAGTGTATTCAAAAACCACATATCTTGTATTGTATTTTTTTTAAGTTGAATAATCATGAAAAGAATATTTTTCATGTTCTACAAGAACAAAAATAATATATCACTAAGAACATCTAAGTAATCTCATCATAGTATATACCTATTACAAAGTAGGGAATTCCAATCCTTGAGGTAGAAATGGCTAGTATGACACAAGGTGATCCTAGGTGGATACCTTAATCACAAAAA
The DNA here is from genome assembly GCA_037957365.1 of Torreya grandis. Lineage (NCBI taxonomy): Eukaryota > Viridiplantae > Streptophyta > Pinopsida > Cupressales > Taxaceae > Torreya > Torreya grandis. The sequence continues at coordinate 771,766 of JARHVA010006211.1, forward strand.
TACTAAGGTTTTTATATATGGATTTCATCATCTCTATAGTATTATTATCAATCCTCATGGAACTTTATGATTCCTTATCCATAATAACCAAATTGGGCTCTATTGGTTCCTAGTTGTACACCTTGTACACTCAACCTTACACACTTGAATGAAAAAGTTAAGTAAATATGAAAAAACCACTAGTATTTCATTGTATCCAGGGAAGGGTTTGACACCAAAAATGAACTAAATGCATAAAATGACTGAGAGGCACCTATAAAGGGTATGGTTATCTCCCTATTATTTTTAGCTTTGCCTAAACCAAGGTAAGAGGATTTAAGGGGTAGATTATTCACATGGAGAGATTATGCAATTAAACCTCCATGGGGATTATTATCACAAAGAGACACAGATGTGACCAGGGCACAATAAAAATTGCACATTCCACTAAGAAAGGCTATCACAAGGAATACACAAATGTACTAGGTCACATTCAAGCTACTAAAGATAGATATGTATATAAATGCAACTTCCATTCTAAAAAATATTTAAAATATATCACAAATAGAAAACTATAGCACTAGTATTCAAAACATAGAATGTAACACATTTCAAATATTTAAGATCTTACGCATTTACAAGGCAAATGACACTTATATTATGTAATAGGGTATGTTATTTATAAGGTAGGATAGGGTATGATAATTTAAATGATTATAAAATGGAGGGGACATGATGGTGGCTTCCAAATAGTAGGGTGTCTTGTAGTGTTTCATGACATTATTCCTTAGCAAAGATGTAGAAAAATTAAAATACAAGATAATGGTAAATACCAAATGATCCTTGAGAGACTAGAACATACACTAAAACTAATCTTTCAAATGATTTTCCCTACCAAATCCATAAAGCTAGGGTTCCTTAACAAGTTGTTCAATAAAAACTTCTAAAATAATGTAGAAAGGGATTTATAATCTAGAATAGACCCAAAATGAAAATTGGTAATGGGTGTAGAATAATATATCTAGTCAAAAATATTAGTAAAATAGATTGCTACACTTCATCAATAGGAAATAGTAAAGAACCACAATCATTTTCATTAAATTGAAAAGAAATATTACTAACATCAATACTTTAAATTACTGCAATGGGGACAAACATGGTGATATTTCTCTTTTGACAAGGGAGACATAAACATAATATCAAAGCTTATTAATGGCTATATAGCTGTAACCACCTTAGCAAGGGAGCTAAAATCTACACACATCAATTGATCCCAAAAAAAAATTCAAAACCTAGACTTGGAGAAAATGGACACCTAAAACAATGACCAATAAAAACCAATAGCCAATAACCTTGAAATAGAAGACAAGCCTTCAATTTATACATTCTAATCCCTTTTCAATTCTAGGACTCTAGTTCAAAATTTGAAAATTTTCATAACATCCCCTTGAATCCACCAAGATGCTTCCAGTTGGAAAATATTCGATGTCATGTCTAATATCTTCATTCATTATCTAAACAAATAAAAGTTATAATTACCTCTATAAATAATGATCAAGATTTACAACAAAATTCTAATTTCATGATAGGAGATGCCTTTCACAAGAGTTAGAAGTAGAATATTCATGGTAGAGGGCCAAAAAAACTTTTTCGTTATGTGGAAATACCTTAAAATGCCATAGATCACTTGTTTTCTTAGCTAAAACCTTCTAGAAAACTCCTCTTCCTCTTTGTATGCCATGGAACAGCCTACTTTTGCAATGATTCCTTGGGAATATTTTGGATCCATGGATGCTTGAGAGATCTTCTTTGGAGTGGACCACCTTTGATTTGTAGACCTATAATATCTCTCCCATGGAAGAGCTTGGGCAAGCACAATAGTGAAAAAATGTAAAATACTTAGGTCATTTCCAACATTTTTACCTTTTGGCTCCAACTTTTTTCACATTTTTTCATTTTGTAAAGTTACCCTTTTTACACCTAGATTTTTAGGATTTCCCTCATATATATTTTTAATACGAAAAAAAACATTATTTTACTTTTGACTTGGGCAAATTTTGACCCCACTTGGCAATTTGCAATTTATGTAATTAGAACTTATATTTGCCTTGGGAAATTCCTCTAGGGAAATCTTAAATGAGCACATAAGGGGTTAGTAATGCCATTTTGAATTATAATGCACTGAACATATACCTTTTATTCTTATAACTTCCCTTCTCATATAAGATTTACTAGAGATCTACAAAGAGGTCATCAATTTTATGAACATAATCTCCTTCACAGTAGTATGCCAAAATCATAGCAATAATGTCAATAAGTTGCAAGTGATTTATCATTATTTCATTTTCTTGTAAAGTGTCCATCTGTACTACTGACTATCAAAATACATGTTCCATACACAAGTCCCAAACTTCAAATGTACTAGCAAAAAACTAGTGACATCTAAATGTTTGACCTCTGTGCCCTTTACAACATCGTTGGGAGCTAAATCATGAGCTCTTAGATAAAGGGACCTATGGCTCTTTGATCAAATTTGAAATTACTTAAAAAAAACCCAGACTTCTTACATAGTTACCATGACCCATTTACAAGTTGTCCAGTCAATCCATTATCAATAGCAAAAGCTTCGATGAATAGTCCACCATTATCATGCACTATTGATCTCAATTTACATGACCAAATGTGGATTTTCGATCCCATTTTCCATGGATCAAATGCCACTAGATATCCACAATGGATTAAATTTGATGTCTGTATGCCCATCATTTGATGCATGTGTAAACATATTTGATGGGCATATGATCATCAAATTTAAGCCCCTGTAAATAATCATCAAGATTAATTTTGAAATTCATGTGCCTATCATCTAACATCTATAAAACCATCAATTATGTTCACATGAACTTCAACTTTAATCCCCTAATGGATAGTTATCATCGATTAAATTTGATGCATGTATGCCCATCATTTGACATTTACATGACCATCAATGAGGTTCACGTGACCATAAAATTTAAGCCCTAATGGATAATGGTTGAGCTTAATTTTGATTTCCACATGATCATCAATGACATCTACAGTATTTTCACACTACTAGTTCATCCTTTTTGAAATATTACATCTTTTTATTTATGCATGGCATGTAAAATGGCTTAGTCTAGCTAGACTTGTGTTATGAAATTTTCTCAATCCTTTAAAGCTTTGATGATTTTATAATGCATGGACTAACTTTTTCATTACCTTGAGCTACTCAAACTACATGAAACTTGCTAGGATCCTTCTTTCCTTAGATTGCATGTCAAATGGCAAGTAGAGGACAATAGATTGAATCCAAAGCTCTAGGTATAAATGATCCAAACAAACTATCTACATATTATCTCTATTCAACCTTTTGGTCTTTGAAACTCATGTCTTCCTTTATCCTTTGAGTCTTTGGAATTCTTATCATCAACATAATTATCTCACAAAACATTTTGTGGGCTTTTTGTCTTTATCACTTCTGCTCCTGAGACCTTTTTTCATTAGGATAATTTTTTCAAACATTTTATTTGAAATAATTTCCTTGAAGAAATTTACCTTTGCACTTTTCCAGTAAAATTTGAGTCTTTAGCATTTTTTCATCATAGGGATAATTATTTTGGACATTTTATTTGAAACAATTTCCCTACAAAAATTGAACTTGGCATTTTCTTCAAAGAAATTGAGCTTACACTTTTGCCAAAGGAATTAGACTTTTCTCTTTTGCAAAAGAAATTGAAACTTTGCACTTTTACTTAAGGGTAAGCCCTTTAGATTTTTTTGTGAAACACTTAGCTCGATGTAAATGAGACTTGGCCAAGACATTGAATTCCTTTAGACTTTTTATAGCAGATAAAATATCCAACAAAAATAAGTCTTCAATTTTTTTGTCTGAGACAAAAATCCTAAAGACCTATTTCCATTAGATACTATAATCATGTAAAAATCCTAAAAAATTCTAAGGTAAATACACATTCACCAAGAAAAGACTAGATTATGACTTATCCAATTTAACATGAACTTGACCTATAATAAACATTCAAAAATAAGACTTGGGATAAAGATATGGGCATTAATACTCAACTCAACCTTGACTTGAGCACTTTAATTTGATAAGGGCCCAATTACTTCATTTTAATTTTAGACACTAACATTATCTCTTTTCTAGGGATGTATACCCCCTACGAGTGTGTAAAAAACCCCAAAATATAAGACTAGGTGCCAATCTATTGGGTCACAGAGTCAAGACTTATAAATTTTAGAAAGCATTCATGAAGGCTCAACAAAGCATGGTAGACTTAACAAAAATAGATCAGGAGGATCTAGAAATGAACACACAACAAAACACAAAGGGAAACTATATAAACAAGTCCCAAAATAGAGTGGTGATAAAGCAATGAAATAATAGAAATACATAACACTATACAATTTATATATAATGTATACAAGTGTAAATAAACTCAATCTATGAAGAGATTTAGATGTCTTACATTAACTTGAAGCTCCAGTATTTCACCATCCAAGTCTCTCAAGAAGAAAGTATGCTCCCCAATATAACAATAAATGGAATATGGACCCATCCACAAGGTGTCAAATTTTCTATGTTTTCCTTTCTCCTCATGCCTGTTATCCCAAAGTAGAACCAAATCACCCACTTGGAAGGTTCTTGGAGTGACCTTCCTATCAAATATTTTCTTCAAATTTTTCTTAAACTTGAGGTGTTTTTCATGAGCTTGTCTTCGAACTTCATCAAGCTCAATAATATAGTTCATCCTGATCTCATAGTGGTTGATTTGCTTATCATCTTCTAGTTTCTACATAAGCTAATAAGTGGGCAACTACAAACTCATAGGAAAAACTACTTGAGCCCCATAAACAAGCTGGAAAGGGATTTTTCTTGTATCTCTCTTAGGCATGATCCTATCAGGGCAAAATTTAGCTACTCACCCCACTTCTTATTTGTTTCTAGAGTTTACTTGATGATCTTGATCAAGTTTTTGTTACTAGATTCAACTTGGCCACTCCATTAAGGTTTGTAATTATAATCATAGGTTAATTTCATCCCATACTCTTTGCATAATACCACTAAAGGTTTGGCTTTGAAACTCATGGCATTATCAAAAATTATCTTGATAGGCACATCAAATCTACATATAATCTGATTTAGTAGAAAATCCATAACTACTTAGTGTGTAGCCATCTTTGTAGGGATCACCCCAACCCATTTTGTACTATTATCCATCTATGTCTAGCACTTTATGAATAAAAAATTTCTCCAATGAAATCAATTCCCCACTATCAGAATGGGCCTTCAATCATCATGGGTTACGAGGGAAGATAACATGAAGCTTTCATCCTCCTAGCAAAGCATTGACATTTCTTACACTTTTTGAACATCTTTGAATAATGATGGCCACCAATAACCATCTCTCAAAATTTTATGAGATATAACCTTAGGTGTAATATGGTAACCGCATACTCCACTATGGAAGTCATCAATCATGTCAATAGTTTATTCTTCCAACACACATCTTAGGAGAACCCTATATGGATTCTTTCATGCTAATCTATTTTTAGTCAAGAGGTACTTTTGGGAAACAAGATTGAGATTTATTTTTTAATTCTTATCCAAGTCAAGGGGATAGTTCAGATTTTCCAAGTAGTAAAAGATATCTCTATATCATGGATATATGTTAAATTGACTCAATGAATCATCAACATTAATAACAATAGTGTTTACCTCAATAACTTGTAAATTGGTCTCAGTCATAAGCTTGGAAAGACCCATCCCTCTTCCTAAATTAATGGTCTAAACATCCATATCATACTCTTACAGCTTGTTGACCCACCTCAATATCTTGTTGGATAATTCATTATGAGTAAATATGTCCTTCACCATGGTATGTGAGACATAAACAATGATCTTTCAACTCAGAATATAAGTCCTAAATGTCTTGATAACTTTAAATAAAGTGAAAGCTTGTTTTTACATGATGGTATAGTTCAGTTTAGGACCTTGCATAGATTTGCTAAAAAAATATATGGGTTGCTCATGACTTTCTTCATTCTTTTACAACAAAACAATAGCAACAGTATTATATGATGCAAAAGAGAATATCTGGAATGGCCTTATGTAATAAAGGATGGCCAAGATAGGAGCGTATTTAAATATCCTTTAATATCATTGAATGCTTACATGGCCTTCTTCTCCTACTTGATGATCTAGTCCTTCTTTAGCATAGAAGTGATATGTAGAGTGATCTCTACAAAATTAGACATAAACCTCCTTATAAATTTAATTTTCCCAAAATTACTAAATTCCCTTCTTGGACTATAGGATAGGCACTTTATCAATGGCTTCTACCATTTTAAGGTCAATCATGACACCATATTTGGACACTATATGTCCCAACAACTTGGCATTTTATACTCCAAAGAGGCATTTCTTAGGGTTAAGTGAAATGCCAAATTCCCTACATCTAATCAACACCTTTTCTAGATGCTCCAAATGTTCTTCTCTAGTCTTGGAGTACATAATAAATTCATCTTGATACATAGTAATGAACTGGTTAATTATCTGTACAAAATCAACATCTATAGCTTGATGGAATGTTGCAACAGCATTCATCAACCTAAAAGGCATCCTTATATATACATGTGTGCCCCAAGGCATTATGAATGTGGTCTTGGATCTTGTGGACTCCTTTACCACAACCTAGTTGTACCTTGATAAAACCATATAATGTGGATAACATTTTTGATCTAGTAACACTCTATATCAGGTTCTCCATATTGGGTAGGGTATAATTTTATTTTAAAGAAGCTTTGTTCAAATTTTAAAAATATACATAGAAGTAGATGTCACCATTCTTATTTTGCATAGGGACTAATTTTGTCACCCATGATGAATACCTAATGGGATGAATGATTCCACCATTCCTTAACTTCTTTAACTCATCCCTCATCTTAGTGACCAAGATGGGGTTAATGGGTCTCTATTTCTACCTAAAAGGCTTGTTATTAGGCTATAATGGGATGACAAGCTAAAAAAAATCTTCCCTATATGCTTTCAGCTTAGAATAAGACCATGCTATAAAATCCTATTACTTCCTTAATAGCTTCATGTAAGCTTGTTTCTTAGTTTCACTTAAGTGAGTACCTAACCAAACCTTTCTTGGACCCTCATGAGAACCCAAGTTGCACTTAGTCACATCTTTTGAGATGAATGAGTTTCTTGATTTAACTCTATCAGGTCCATAATAAGATGATTCTAAACTTACCAATCATCTAAGGAGGATGCTTGTCTTTAGTTGAATAATGTCCTTTCCAAACAAGGTTTCTTTTCCATCACAAACCTAAACCATAGATTCCAAGTCTATGAGCTGATCATGAAACTCAACCTCAAAATTTAGAAACCTTCTGATCTGATCACCATCTTCAAACACCTAATAATGATGAAAATTATTTGGGATTCAAGGCATAACAAGAACCTCAACTTTATATTGACAATGAGGCCTCATATTTACAATATTAAACTGAGCACCTAACCCTACAAGTCTTCTAGCTTCTTGGTTGAAACTTCTATCATAATAGAAAATGTTAAATGCATCAAAGAATTCAAAAAAATCCCAAACAATATTTTGATATTATTTTAACCTTTTGTGCTTGGTGGTATAATCATTATGGATATACTCAACCACTAACTTAGAATCACCCCTGATAATCAAAATTTTAATTCCATATTCACAGGTAATCCTTAAACCAAGAAAGAGTGCCTCATACTCACCAATATTATTTGTGCACTCAAAGGATAACTGAAAATGAAACATAAAACATTTACCATTGGGGGCATAGAAGACAACCCTAGATCCATTTCTAAGATTGGAGCAAGCCCCATCAAAGCACGTCTTCCAAACTACACCTTCTTTGTTAGGTTCAACATCAAGAATAGTAGGTTGTTCACCAGTATCAATATTACAAAAAAAGTTTCCCAATTCAACATCTATATACAAAACATCATTTAGAGCATTCTTAGGATCTTAATGACATGAATCATCTTCAACTCTCTATAAATTTTGATCATCTTGCCCTCCAATGGAATGGTGGCATAATATAAGCCCATCTATACACTTCCACCCATATTAGTAGCCCATTTTTTTTATAGTATCATCCCCGCCTTAAGTGGGTAATCTACAACTACTACATCCATATTTATATACTTACCAAGATGAACTTCAAACTATACAACTAATCCCTTGACTTGTCCCATAACTAGTATCTCTCATGATTCCATGGCATAACATTTACCAAAGGCTGATGTAATATTTACTTTGACCTTGTTTAAGACACCCAATGGCATCACATTACAAGAAGCACCAAAAAAAATATGTAGTTATTAAAAATCATACCATTGATCAGTAGGGTTGTATAAAAATATCCACATTCAGTTGACTCTCCACTAATGTAGTCCCCAAATATTCTTCATCATTTTTTGGGGGTGTTTGGGGCAACTCAATTTCATTCATATCAGATCTCTTACCAAATTCCAAATACTCAAAATCCCTCTTCCTATGTTCAAGTATTTGTAATAATTCAACAAGTTGTATAGTGATTTTTATTTTACTTAACACTTTCACAATATCACACAAAGTATACCAAGGAAGAAGTGTATTTGATGGAAGGGTAACAACACCTTAAGCTAGGATGAAATCACTTAATGTCTAAAGTGAAGTAGGCTAAAATGGATTAAAATTGTTAGCAATAGCCTTCAATGGTGTATTTGTCTTAACATTACTACAACCCTTATGAATACTTGACAAGATGAGCATTTTGTTGCTCTTAACATGAGCACCTCTAGTCTTAGTAGCTTAGGACATGGGTGCTATCTTTGAAGCTCTTGGGGCTATTGTATCTTTTTTTGCTTCTTTGCTTGAATTTCCTACCTTTGGATTTGTATGGGTAGTATCTTAAGGAGCATCACCTAGTTGCCTACTTCTCAAGTAATATTCCTTCTTTTGGGTAGCTACTACATTAATTAACAATTGCTTATTCTCAACTAATGGAATTCCCCCATTATACTTCTTAATCATCATAGAGCATTAGAGATGAAAATCATGAATGGGTAATTCATATGCTTGTGTCATATTAACATAATAAGAGAAGTCAAAAGTTGAGACACTCTCCATTTTTAATGTGCTCCAAAATTGATCAACCATAGTATCATTCTAAAATTTCATTGAGGTAGTGGATTCACTTTGGGGACTTTGACAATCAAACATAAAAATATCATATTTAGATGATGCATATTCAAGTTCATCCAAATCTTCATCAATTTTTTCAACAATATCACATGGGGGTGTGGAAGGGAGCATTTTTCACACCAAACAATGTATAAATCAGAATTCATAGCATTTACCTTGGCATTTAAAGGATTAGGTACCTATTTTCTAACCCCTATGTTATGGTTTCTAGCCATTATTTCTTCACATGCTATATTCTTCCCTCTATCATTATCTCCATTATGGAAATCAAGCCTTCCATTTGTTTGATTCATCTTTGGATCCCTATCTTGACTGGTAGACACATGAGGGATCCCTATATTAGCTTTGTCTAACTTTTATGACATTTTATAATATCAGAGGCTAAATTTTTAATATTCTCCTCAAGATTGGTAGTTTTTGTGGACTGTGTCTTTTCTAGATTAATCAATTTCACATCAACCCACTTTTTATGGGTTTTCCCTCAGCTTTGATTTTATTCTCAATCTAGATGGCCCTATTAAATTCTAATCATAGGTTAGTAGGAGCCTTGTCCCTCAAGTAGTATGCAACCTTGTTTTTAAATTCATCACAATACTTTATCAAGCACATTGTATCACTTGGCCTAATTTTTTCAATCAACCACATCATGGTCTTATTGAACTGGGTATTAAAGTCCTAAACACACTCATTGGGGTTCTTATTGATGTTTTAAACCTCATCCAAAAAACCTTGGATCAATATTATCACCATACTAAATTCTAAAAACATTCTTCATCTCTTCTCATGAATCAATGTATCTAGTAGGAAGGGATTTGAACCATTCATGAGTATCTTCCTCTAGCATGTGTATAAATAAATTAATGCACACATCTCATACTCAACCTCATAATATTTAATGATATTTTAAAATTCCCTTAGATGTTGATCACTAATCACTGCATTGTTCCCTTGGAATTTTGGAGGCATTTCCTAAATTCATTTGGGACTTCATTAGGATAGCCTTCCATTTCATCAAAATTAATAAGTCTAAATCTAGGAACATGGAATGCAAGATTTTCAATCTCATCTTGATCCCTACACCTCATGATTGGTTCAACTGGAGGTTCAAGAAAAAATATAGAAGGGATATGAGGGGATGAATGAGGTGGGCTTGGTGGATCAAACTTGGGAGGGGATTCAATTGGTTGAGAAGGATTTGGGTAATACATAGGACTATATGTTTTTGAATTACTAGGAGAGTTACGATAGTCCTTAATAATGGGAGGGTCAACAAAGGTTTATAATTATAATAATCTTAACAATACTTAGCAGCTAAACTTTGCACTTCAATAGGCCTTCAAACTTGTCCCTATATGTCATTGTAGCTAGGGAAGGATTTGGCATCAAGACTAGACCAAATGTAAAAAATGATTAAGAGGCACCTATAAAGGGTTTGGTTATCTCCATGATACTTTTGGCTCTACCTAAACCAAGGTGAGAGGACCTAAGGGGTAGCTTTCTCACATGGAGAGATTATTCAATTCAACCTCCATGGGTATTATTGGCATAAAGAGACACAAATGTGACCAAGGGACAACCAAACCTACAAACTCCATATGGTAAGGGTTATCACAAGGAATGAAAAAATGCACTAGGTCACATTCAAGCTACTAAATACAAATATGTATATAACTATAACTTTCATTCTGAAGAATATTTAAAATATAGTTTGAATAGAAAATTTTAGCACTCGTATTTAAAACATATACTACAAACACATTTCAAATATGTAAGATCTTATGAATTTGTAAGGTGAATAACACTTATAGTATGCAACAAGCTGTATTATTTTTAGGGTAATATAGGGTAGGACAAGTTAGATGATTATAAAATAAAAGGTGGTATGATGTTGGCTTACAAATAGTAGGTTGTCTTGCAGTGTTTCATTACATTAGTCCTAAGCAAAGATGCAAAAAAATTCAAATGCAAGACAATGGAAAATACCAAATGATTCTTGAGAGACTAGAACATAGACTAAAACGAATATTTTAAATGTTTTTCCCTATCAAATGCATTAACCTAGGGTGCCCTAATAATTTATCCAATAATAGATTCTAAAATAATGTAGAAAGGGATTTATAATCTATATCTAGACCCAAAATGACAACTGGTAATGGGTATAGAAAAAGATATTTAGTTAAAAATATTAGAAAAATAGATCATTGTACTTTATCAATAGGAAATAGTAAATAACCACAAGAAATTTAATTAACTTGAAAATAAATATTACAAACATCAATACTTCAAAATTTTGTCATGGGGATAAACATGGTGAGATTGCTCTTTTCACAAGAGAGACATAAATATGCTCTCAAATCTTACTAATGGCTAAACAATTGTAACAACCTTAGAAAGGGAGATAAAATTTACCTACATCAATTGATCCTAGAAAAAAAATTATTTAGAACCTAGACTTGGAGAAAATGGACACCTAGAATAATGACCAACAACAACCAATAACCAACAACCTTGAAATAGAAGACAAGACTTCTATTTACACATTTTAATCTCTTTCCAATTTTGGGACTATGGGTCAAAATTTGTAAAATTACATAATATCCCCTCAATTCTACCAAGATGCTTCCATCTAGAACATATTTCATGCCACGCCTAATATATACAATCATTTACAAGAAAAATCAATGTTCTAACTACCTCTACAAAGAATGATGAAAATTTGCAACAAACTTCTAATTTCATGGTGGGGCATACATTTCACACAAGATGAAAAGAGAATATTCATGGTAGAGGGCTAAACAAACTTTTTATTTATATGGAACTACTTGAAGATACCCTAGACCACTTGCTTTCATAAATGGAACCTTTTGGATATCTCCTCTTCCTCTTTGCATGACATGGAACAACCTAATCTTGCAATGATTCCCTATGAATATTCTATCTCCATGGCTACTCAAGAGATATTCTTTGGAGTGTTCTACCTTAGATTTATAGACCTATAATATATCTCCCATGGAGGAGCTTGGGCAAGCACAATAGTGATAAAAATGTAAAAGACTTAGGTCATTTTCAACCTTTTTACCTTTGGGGTCCAACTTTTTTCACATTTTTGCATTTTGAAAATTTTCCCTTTTCACACCTATCATTTTAGGGTTCCCCTCATATATTTTTTAATGCAAAAATGCATTATTTCACTTTTGACTTATTGGGGAAATTTTGAACCCACTTGGAAATTTGCAATTTATACAATTGGCACTTATAGCTCCCCTAGGAACTTCCTCTAGGGAATTCTCAAATGAGCACATAAGGGGTTAGTATATCCATTTTTAATTATAATTCACTAAATATAGATATTTTATTCTTATAACTTCCCTTTTCATATATGTTTTATCAAAGATCTGTAAAGAGGTCATCAATTTTATGAACATATGCTCCTTCAAATTAGTATGCCAAAAACATAGCAATAATGTCAATATGTTGCAAGTGCTTCATCATTATTTCATTTTCATGCAAAGTTTCCATCTTTACTATTGACTGTCAAAATACACATTCCATCTAGAAGTCTTAAACTTCAAATGTACTCGCAAAAAACCAATGACATATAAATATTCCACCTTTGTGACCTTTACAACATCTTTGGGAGCTAAATCACTAGCTCTTGGATAAAGGGACCTATGGTTCTTTGATCAAATTTGAAATTGATTTAAAAAACCCTAGACTTTCTACATAGCTACCATGACTCATCTACAATTTACCCAGTTAATCTGTTAATAATGGCAAAAGCTTCCATGAACTCAATTTTCATAATATCTTTGATCATGACGTGTATGCCTATGTGGAATTACCATTTCACTTTGTTCATTCACTTGAAATATGATTATTCTTAGAGGATATGTGTAACATTTCATTGGGTCCATATCTTCAAAAATTACACCTAGGACTAGCACTACCAAATCCTTATCTTCATGATGAATGCTAGCATGCCACATGGAAGATCTATAAGCTTTCGATGTCTATTTAGAATTACTTATTATCACAATAAATTATATCTCCACTAAGACCCCCTAATATCATGATGCCTAAAGCATTTACAACCTTTTTATGTTCTATACAATCAATCTTTGTTGGGTTAGCACCCTTCTACTACATGGTTGTCTTGGATTGGCTATGAGCTTCATTGAATAGTACACCATCATCATGCACTATTAATCTCAATTTTCATGACCAAATGTGGATCATCAATCCCATTTACCATTAAAAAAAAAACCACTATCTATTCACTATGGATTGAATTTGATATTTGCATGCCCATCATTTGACTCTTGTATGAATGTCTTTGATGGGTATATGACCATCAAATTTAATCCCCTATAGATAATCATCAAGTTTAATTTTGACATTCACACACCTATCATCTAATGTCCATGTGACCATCAATGACATTTATGTGATTTTCAAATTTAATCCCTTTATGGATAGTTACCTCAACTTAAATTTGATGTCCATGCACTCGTCATTTCATGGTCATGTGATCATCAATGAATTTTGGATGCCTACCAAATTTAAGACCTAATGGATAATGGCTAAGCTTAATTTTGATTTATGCATGATTTTTAACAATGTGCATGTGGCTGTCACATTTATTTTTCAACCTTTTTAAAATCTTGCATTCATTTTTTATATGTGACATGCAAAATGGTCTAGTTCAACTAGACTTGTTTTATGAACTTTGATTGATCTTTGAAAGCTTTGATGTTTTTTTTAAGCTTAGACCAACTTTTGTATGAACTTGAGCTACTTGAGCTACATGAAACCTATTAGGATCCTTATCTCCTTAGACTTCATGTTAAATGGTGGGTAGAGGACAATGGCATGAACTAAAAACTCCAAGTATAAATTCTTTAAACAAATTGTTTGCATTTTGGCTCTATTTGGCCTTTTGTTCTTCAAGACTCTTATCTTCATTGAGCCATTGGGTCCTTCTCATTCCTATCTTTAGCATAATTGTCCTATAGTAATTATTGTGGGATTTTTTTCTTTGGAACTTTTGCTCCTAAGCCATTTATTCATTAGGAAAATTGTTTTGGACATTTTGTCTACAATAATTTCCCTAAAAAAATTGACCTTTGTACTTTTCCCACAAAATTTGAGTCTTCAACATTTTTTCATCATAGAGACAATTCTTTCATGTATTTTATATAAAATAATTGCCCCATAGAAATTGAACTTGGCATTTTCTCCAAATAAATTAAGCTTACACTTTTGCCAAAGGAATTGGACTTAGCTCTTTGGCTGAAGAAATCAAACCTTTGTACTTTTGTCAAAGGGTAAGTGACCTTTGGATTTTTTGTGAAACACTTATCCTGATGCAAATGAGACTTGGCCAAGACATTGAATTCCTTCAAGTTTTTTGTAGCAGATAAAATGTCTGATGGAAATAAGTCATCAAATGTTTTTTCTGAGATAAAAAATCCTAAAGACCTATTTCTATAAGACATTATGTTCATGCACAAAGCTTGAAAACTTCTAATGGAAAGACATATTCACCAAGCAAAGACCAAATTAGGACTTAGCTAATTTAACATGAATTTGACCTATAATGAACATTTTAAAATAGGACTTGGGTTGAAGACTTAGGCATTAATACTTGACATAGGCATGTTCATTTGATAAGGACCCAATTGCTTCAATGAAAATTTGGTCACTAATAGGCTCCATCATCACCTTAGTGATAGTATGGTAGATATGATGCACAATAATAGTTAGGGGGTTTTGAGGGGAAATGATCATAAGGTTGGGGGTTTCAACAAAATAGTAGAGGATATTGTGGTGGATAATAGGGAGGTTGAAACAGTGACAAATGAAAAACTTATCAGCCAATTTAGTATTATCTTTGTGTTGAATATAACCACTTCACATGAAATTATTTGATTAATTCTCAAACATAATTACTTATGTATATTTTAGATTTACAAGAAAACATCAAACTAAAGATTCTCCAGTTTTAGAAAATTAAAGGAAATAAAAACATGTGAAAATGTAAATATGATAAATTCACATAATATGAGGAATTCATTCATGCAAGTAATCACAAGACAAAAACACACAGATCAATAATTACTCCCTTTAGAAATTTCACTAGATCAAAGAATCAGGTGGGTCAAATAAGATAAGTATTTTGATCCTAAAAGATAAAAAGGCTTGATGTATCAAGTAGCATAAGTGTTGTAGAACATACAATAATAGAATGCATTAAAAGGTGATGTTATAAATATTGATGCACAAATGTATGGGAATATTATTTATATAATGATACGTCAAGGATTAATGACTACATTGATAGATCTATTAAAACTTTTGAGCACTCTTTGAAATGAATATATTTCATAGAATATTACAAATCTTTTGCATAATTTGATCAAGTGCACATAACAAGGATATCAACATACTAATAAGCTTTTATGGAATGTAAAAACTAAAAATATTTTGGATGTTTTTATCAAATGAATGTTCAAATCATAAGGTATAACGTACCTAATTTTGTATTTGACTCTAAAATCACAATAAATATGATACTAAGATATACATGAGAGGCTATTGTTCAACTATCACCGAGCTATAGTCTGATCACTTTCAGTCTCATAGATTATGGTAGAGTATAACCAATTATATGTCTTGAAGATGTATAAATTAAGGTTATTGGCTTAAGCTTGCAAGGATATTTTGATGTATTTGAAATGAAAACATATAATACTCATTATCCTACTTTGATTGGTAAGAAATGGGCTTATAATGGTCAAATTATTAAAAATATTTGTAAAATCAATTATAAGTGCACTAAGGAGATAATATAATTGTGATACCTTTGAAAAACTCTGCGAATGAGCCATATGTTACCCCTAGAGAACCAGAATCACCTTATGTTTATGAGGATATTATTTGGCTTAAGGTAAATGTATATAAAAAACAAAATGATATATGACCTATTGAATACTAATTCTTAAATCCTCAGCTAGAATGTCAAAAACAATCACAACTAGTTGAACATTTTATGTATATAAAAATCATAACAAATTCATTAAAACATTAGTTTTAGATTCAATAATGTAGGTCACCCTTTATGTGATCACCAACCAAGTTTGAGGTAGATTTCTCCTACAATATAGGTGCAACATATATAAATTACATAGAGACTACTCTTGAAGGTACCTTACCCTAGGAAACAACATATTTTCTAAGTGGTGACTCAAATACACATGTGTTGAACTAGGTATAGGGAGATCATGAGGCGAACCCTCTATGAATGGTGTTAATCAATGAATGCTAATCACCATAATACTTTTTAATTGAAGAACTCAATCACTTCATTTTTTATTAGAACATCATGTACCTAATATGGATAAGAGAGTAAGATCACTCAATTATTCATTTAAGGGAACTACAATGACATGGTGTTATGTTCATAAGAAAACATAGTTATAATAAGATGAGGCATGCAAATTTTTGTGAGCATGATTTTAGATGCCAATCACTAATAGGGTATATTGGTTTTTATTTAAAGAAAGATAGTGTTTAGAGTTGAATATAAACATGTGCATAGACATATGACCTATGCAGGGTGTTGAACCTAAGTATTAGATGCATTTTTTCAAATAGATTTTGGCACCAATTCCATCTACTTGATATGTGCATTAGGAGCGCATGCGATAAATTAAGCATTTGGAATAGGTTCAATAAGACTTTATCTAAACATTTGTTTTTGAGGATAAAAATCATGTACTACATAATGCTTTACAAAAATTTAAAATGTTTATATGTCATGAGTGAGTAGAATATCTAAGTATTGTGATAGACTCATCATCACAACAAGACTTAACTTACGATTTGAATGAAACTATACAAAATTATAAGGTTATTAAAAATAAGGAATATATCCTTATACAAACTTGTAATAGGATTGCAGTGAGTTGATAGGGTCTAGTGATAGTGATGAGAATCTGGACTTGAATGGATTATTTAAACTAAAATGATAAGCTAATCCACCAAAATCTCAATTTTCATAATAAATTGAGGAAGAAAAGATGTTAAATTTGAATATTTTAAAATAATAAGGATAGATAACTCTACAAAATAACATTCCTAGTGAAGATAATAAGATATATCAAGATCTATTAAAGAAAATTGTTGAGAATATTGGGATAGAATATGTGTTAAAGCTTATAACTTTGGGAGATTAAAAGACTAAAAATAAAATTTTAGAAGGGTTACAGATGTTGAGGGATTATCAATATGTTTTTCCCACTAAATTTGTAAAGGTGAAAGGTGTATATCCATAATTGGGGGAGATGCACATTGAACTTAAAGAGTGCATAAGTCAAAAAATTCCCATGTATATTTAATCCAAACATGAAGTTAAAGTTTAAAGCCGAGCTAGATTGCATGCAAGAAACATGTATCATCTATTTAGTCAAAAAGGCAGATTAGATTAGTCCCATGGTTGGGAAGCCTAAAACATTAGGAAAGATTAGGGTATGTGTTGAATTATTATTGTATAAATGACCCATTTCCTATAAATTTCATCAATAAGGTTCTAAAATCATATTTAGGTCATGAAGTATATTCTATTAGAAATATATTCAATGGATATCATCAAATTCTTGGTGTACAGCAAGATCTGACTAAAACAACATTCATAACTAAATGGGGTTATTTTGCATATAATATGATGTCATTTGGTCTAAATAATTTTCTAACTATATTTTTTAGGGTTATGGTGACTAATTTCAAGGACTTTAGTCATATATTTTCTTTGTTCAAATACCACTTATCCAAACTATGACTAATATTATAGTGTTTCATAGCCCTAAAAATTGCATTTAAAATGATTACTTTTCACACCATTCGGTGTTATATTGGGCCATGTAGTCTATATGAATGCATTTTGGCTGATCAAGCCAAAATCATAGTCTTAGTGGGTATGACACCTCTAAGTAGTTCTATGAAAGTGTGAAAATTTTTGGGTTGTATAGGGTTATACAAAAAAATTATCAAATAATACGTAGCTATCTCTTTTCCCTAAGATAAATTATTCCACAAAGAGACAAGGTTAAAATAGACATAAGAGTGGTAATCAACATTTTTGAACTAAAACAAAGGTCTGTTATAGTTCCCATATTGGTCTTTCCTAATTGGACTAATCCATTTCATGTTCACATAGATTATTTAGTTACTACAGTGGTATTTGTGTTAGCATAACTAGGAGATAGTAGATTGTACCATCCTATCCATTTTTCAAGAAAAAAAATGTCATCTATAGAGAAAACTACACTACAATAGAATGAGAGGTACTAGCAATGGTCTTTTCACTACAAAAGTTTAGGATTATCTTCTGGTAAAACCCTTTGATTTATTTACTAATCATTAGGCCTTGTTATATTTGATTAAAAAACCTATGTTGGGTGGAAGGATCTCTAGATGGTTAATGTTGTTTTAGGAATTTCAATTCAAGATCAATGTTAAACCTAAATTTGAGAATGTGAGATCGAACCACTTAAGTAGGATATGAAATGGAGAAGAATCTAAAGATTTGCAAGATGAATCCATAGACACACATCTCTTCATAATATCTAAAATTACTATTAAATGGATGATATAGCCAAATTTATATAATAATCTTTTTGGCACACTATGTGGAGCAAGACAAAAAGCCACTGATTACATGAGATAATTTTAATGCCATCATAAATGGATTTTTGTATAATATGGGACAATATGAAGTGTTGTACAAAGTGGCTTTGGAGCATGAGTGACCTCAACTTATTGAAGAGGCACATCAAGGGATTGTAAGAGGAAAATTTTATGGTGAATCCACTACAAATAAAATCCTACAAAGTGGTTTGTTATGGTCTATTATGTTTGAAGATACACATGGGGTCACCAAGTACTGTGATAGTTGGCAAAGGATAAGTAAGTGTAATCAGAGAGACTAGATGCCTTTAAACCCAATGTTATGAAAATAACCTTTTAAATAATGGGAATTGACTTTGTGGGGCCTATCAATCCACTCCAACTTACAATACCAAGGATGAAACCAAGTTTTTATCTAAAACCATCATTAAAATGTTTAGGTGTCCAATAAAATGGGTTAGTGATAGGGGAGACACACTTCCTAAATAATAAAACCAAGACTCTCAAAAAATAATTTATGATATCGCACCATAAAAGTATTGTATATCATCTACAAGGAAATGGACAAGTTGAGGCTTCAAATAAAGTCTTGGACAAGATTTTACCAAATATATGTAATGTACAATAGGATTATTGGGAGGATATAATTCCTATGATTCTATGGGTATACATAATAATTTACAAACATGTGACATTTTTTACCCCATTTTAGTTAGTTTAAGAACTAAAGACAGTGATGCCCATGGAATATATAGTTCTTAGTCTGCACATTGCTATGATAATAAGACTCAAGGATCAAGATTATATGTATATGTTGTTGATGGATTTAGTTAAAATAGAATAAAATAGTAAATGAACATAATGGATGCAACAAGTTAACAAGATAAGTCAAAAAGCATGGCATGATCGTAATCTATGATCTAAATAATTCAATCCAACATAAGCAGTTGTACTACATGAGAGCATATTTAGGGAATTTGTGGGTAATTTGTGCATTAAATGATATGGAACTTATATAATTAATTCTTTTTTACAATAGAGAAAAATTTTATTAAAATATCTTTAGGGAACTATTATACCAAGACTTGTAAATGGTTGTATGCTTAAACCTTACCATCAATAATCTATATCATTTAGTGTAGAAAATGAGAGAGAGTGCTTAGTAGCACCATGTAGTTTAGTATTTTTGTTTAATGTTTTGTTTTGTTGTTTTTATATTAGGCTTATGTGTTTTTTTACTATGTGATTTATATATTTTAGATTATCAAAAGTACAATTATTAAATTAAATACATAGAGTGTGATCTATAAACAATCTTAGCTTGGAGGAAAGATAGTTTGTAATGGGTAAATGGTGATAATAAATTAAGTTTAGAAAAGAGGTTTCAACAATATAGGTAAAAATAAGGTGATCAATGTTTATTCAAAACCATTAATGATTATGCACTTGAAATAAAGCATATTTCCTAAAGTAGATTGTAAGTCAAAATGATAAGATGTAAAATAAAGGAAATTGGATAAGTGAGAAGATGGCACATCACATCAATACTTGTCATCAAATTTATCTATGTTATTATATGAAAAATGGTAATAGTCACATCATCATCAATCGATTGACATTAGTTATCTAGGAAAATCATGTGCAACTAGATAAACACATTTAAATCATTCTATCAAAAGGATTTGAATGATAAAATCTATATAACAAGGGTCAAAAATAACAAAAGGACATTATAAAGTAATTAGAATAAGGGAGCTCTATGATTTGTGTCTAATTTAGCCAATAATGCACAAATTTATTATCAAGACTGGTACAACTAAATAAATTATTCAATTCTCTCCATACCAATAAATATGGGTCATACACAATTATTAATCCCACTCACAGAGGTGCATAAGGAAGAAATAGAAATTAGCCTAGCATTCAGAAAAACCAAATAATGTGATCTAGACCCTTTTTATTTCATTTATGTTAAAAAATCAATTTCTTTAGCCTAGATCAAATATAAGAAACACAAGTAGGAACCTTGGTGCTTTAACACCCTTTATGAGGTTCTGATGCAAAACAACTTATCAAGATACCTACATTTGGATAATTGGATGAAGTAATGCTTACATTTCTCATCAAATATAATGAGGGTGTTATTCATATCTCATGAGATTTTATAATATTCATCAACCCTATAATCATTGTGAGAAAAATAAGACTTCTATCTCAAGGTAACTCTCTTTTGGCTTATAAAACTAAGTTCCCACCCATCCACTTGGACTCAAAGGAGAAATACACCAGGGCATGCAAGGAATTCCTATCAATGTGATTGGAGATAAATCAATGTGCATTATGTTTTAGTGTAGTACCAAACATTTTTGTCAAACCACCAAAAGTGACAAATAGGAAGCCAAAGGTATTGTTGACATTGTGCATCAAATGATACAAATACATGAGTATTTTAATTAGCCTAATTTTTTGGCCTTAGATATTATTAAAAACATTGCTAGGGTTATTTATAGAATATCTAAGGTGTTTTAATATCAAATTTTATCCTAATCCTCTATTTTATATAGTAGAAGTGACTAGATGACCTAGTGAATATAGATGAATACTTTTATCGCATGATTGCATTTGCCAACATATCTTAAGCCAAGATAGGTAATTAATATGAGAATTTAGGTATATTTATTACATGTTGGATTGAGATCCAATCCATGATCATCTCACACCTTAGAGTACCTAAGGATGTTTTATAGTACCTATGAAAACATGCATCTGATACAAAGTTATATAATGGGATTTAGATCAAAGTTAATTAATTTCCAAAAAAAATAAAAAATCCACTACCTTTTTCATCACCTTGATATTTTCCTAGGTATAATTTCCATATAATAAATCCTAGCTACTAGGTCAGTAAAACCTCTACAAGCTATACTTCCATGTACAAAATAATCTTTGCCTACATAGGCACAAAATCAACCATAGGAACCACCATAGACATAATAAGTTACATCATAGGTTGATAAGGGAAAATAACAGGTACCAAGATGTCAAGCTTCACCTCCACCACCAAATAAGAGAACACAAAATACCAAATCCTCATTTCACAACAAACATGTCCAAAAAATTATTGCAAAGTGTTGTATGGCAAATTTTATTATAGAGGAACTAGATTTCTTGTAGTCAATGCTCATATACATATGCAAAAAGGTATAAGATCAATAATAATATAAATAATTCTTATTTTGGAAGGTATCACACACCTATTAGGTAAATAATCAAGTGTGAACTATATTTTGGGTTGATATTACCCAACCTCCTCTTTTGATCATAATCAACTCTATGGGGCAAGAAGCAACATGCTAACTTTTTCAAGCAGATTTATTTCATATAGATATAGCTACAAGATCTTTCACTCTACAGGAAACACTCTCTTCATTTTAGGAAAGTCCACCACCATCCTTAGGACATAGGCTAAGGACCCATGTTGCAGCCAATGTTTCCATAAAAATGAAAGACAGCATGGTGTCCTTTATAGATCAAGTGAAGGGGTAAAAATTCACCAAGCCTAGAAACCCCAAAAATAAATATAAGAGAGGCTCAAGATGATAAGAGATCAAATAAGACTCTCACTTCTCCTCCACCTTCCAGGAGTAAGGTTGTCACATGTAGAAGTACTATTGTTGAGTCATCCTCTTCTACAGATTCATAATTATTCACAATGTTTAATTCACCAACTCCAATGCATGATCCTAAAGAGACCATCTTACCATATCCTAAGAAAATAATTGATCTACTTAATGCCGTAGTGCAAGAAAACATTGTTGAGGAGCAATATGAGAAAGAAAAGGTGTAATAGGTTATTATATAGAAGGGAAAAAGACGTAAAATAAAAAGAAGAATAAGGAAGAGTGAAATCATGAGGTTGTTGAGGAGGAAGAATGATGGAACCAACAAGTGAAAGAGGAGGAATATAGGTAAAATTCCTAGGAAGATGATGTAAAAAAGAAAAGATCTAAAGAAATGGAGGTGAAGAAGAAAAAATAAATAGACAACTGAGAACCACAATTATAAAAAAATATGAATCATAGGTAGTCATAAAAGATAAAAATAATAAAAATTCTAAATAAGTGCTACATACCCAAGAGGAGTAAGACAAGAATATGCCAAGGATCAAGAAGCCAAAGCTAAGGTTGAGGTAAAAGCTAGAACTAATGCTGTGGCATAATAAAACTCCAAGGCATAAACACAACACACAACATATACCAAATTCCTCAAAAATCAAGTAGTAGAGACCACTAAAATGGTGGGAATAACTAAAACCCTCCATCCATCATCCATATCCTATGGCTTAGAATCTACTCAGGGGATGTGTAGGAGGAGGCATCTCAAAATAAATCATAAATCTCTATCAAACAGTTATGGTATGTCCCTATATCCTCCACACATTGGAAAAAAATTTCTCTTCACATGCCATAAAGAAATAAGGCACCTACAATGTCTATGAATTTCACTTTGGATCTAGATACAACAATATATTAATCATATCTTGATGTTTACTATCTTCCACTTGCTAAACAAATTGAAGGCATAGTTTCTTTTCCAGAATCAATAGTGTAGAAGGTTTCAAAATTAAAGCAAGAATTATTATAGATTATGGATTACAATGTATATCTACACCTTTGGTTCACCAATTCACACCATATCATTGATAACATTTTCCCTATGTTGGTCACCGAAGTCCTAGGTGACCAATTCATGTCAGAATAAAAGTAGTTCTCAACTCTCTTATTTCAACTAACAAAGGACTAACTTGATATTCACAAATTATAATCACTTCACACTAAAGGGTAGAACATAAAAGTGAAGATGAAGGTACATTTTGAGATCTTGGAATATAAACAAGTATTGGATATGGCTACATTTAAATATAAATATATTGTGCAAGGCACTATTAATTGGAAGCATCAGCTCACCAATTCATTGTCTGAGGCCAAATAAGATTTTAATAGGGAAGGCAAAGCCAAATTTATGATGAAGGATCATTTGGATACCTATGCATCAATGTAAAATTCACTCAAGCAGTTATTTGAATCACATGATAGTGTCATGTAGAATCTATAAACATGGTAAAATGATATTCTACATAGCACATTTATTGGCATTAAAATTTAGAGACATGTAGATCGAGTAAAGTATTTATCCCATGATATATAGATAAAAGTTTTAAACACTAGGGAATTTATCACCATCACATAAACTAATGATATTTATAATATAATGGTGTCCCAAGTCCCACTAAATACATTTCTCACTATGGCATGTGAAGTTATCACTGATTAGAAAAAATTTAAACATGATTTATCACATTTGGATAGCTCCATTACATAAATTATTGAAGAGCCTCAATTTATTCCTCCTCAATAACTAAAATTGGTGCTCTATTAGAATAAGGCATACACATTTTCTTAATTAGTGACCCAACAACAACAACCACCTCCACCATTAGATTATTAAACACCAATTTATTCTTCCACATTTCAAGCAAAACCAACATCACAACAAACTCTTGTGTAGTCAACACAAAGTATGAAACCACCTTCTCTTTAGGTATTTCACACATTTATAATTTTGAAATTTTGAATATTTTTTATACAATCCATTAGGATTGCCTTAAGCATTAGGAATGGGGTCAGGTTGGTTTAAAATCCATATAAGGCAGCCACTTAGGCTAATCTATTGAAAACATGTAAGGATAGTAGACCACAAGGATACTTATTTAAAAACTTAAAAAGGTGGATAAGTAGTGTGCAAGGGGTGAAAATTTTTAAACGACACCTTGAGTGATCACTATAATGTCTTTTTTGGTTTAGTTCCTCAATGTAATCAAATTTTTCAGCTCCAACTCAGGGCACCTTTTCTATCCCTTTATCTTGGGATGAGACAACTATTTACGTCTAGGAATGTTTTGGGAGTATAACAGGGATATAAATATTATAGTGTAATTGGTGGACACATGTGTGAATTGCACTTGTTTTGTCTTTTGTATGTATTCATCTCTTACCAGAATAGTAATAGTCTACATAATGTAAAGAGTCTTTACTTTGGATGTAGTGAAAGGTTAGAATATGAAGTGACAACACTTTGTAAAAACTTTTTATATAGTGATCAATTATACTATGAAATGGTTTTGATGTGATAGAGATTAATTTATAGTTCTAAAATGGTTCCCCTATATGTATTTTATGGTTGTTCTATATGTAATGATTTCTCTATTTTCTAAATCTATTAGTCATGTATGTTCTACCGAATGTTATATTACTAATGAGTCTTGCATTTTTGTGTCTCTATATTTGTTTTAGTTAATAAATTGATAAGTTCAATCTAAATGATAATTTATTGTATACTTTTTTCGCTTATCATATAACTATCCCTATATTATCATGTTATAATGGGTTTTTTAGGAACCTCTTCTAACAAAAACACCATTCTATTCAGATACAATTTTCAAAAAAGTTTACAACATGAACCATAGATTGGGCATAACTTTTAATTCATATTATATGTGCACAAAATGAATAAATGGGGATTGGGTTGGAAATATGAAAAACTATAATGATGATCCAAACTCCTTCAATTTCATAAATATTGTAGAGGATAATATGTTCGTCCATAACCAATAAGAAGAAGCACAAGCAGGAGTCATAGAACTCCAATACACTCTACAAGGTTTTGATATAGAGAGACTCATCAATCTTCTTAATTTTGGGTAGTTGGATGAAGTGATGCTCATATTACTTAGTAGATATAATAAGGGTGTGATTCATATTTCATAGGATGTTACCATATACATCAATGTTGAAACCATGGTGTGAGCAACAAGACTCTCAGCTAGAGGCAAATCTCTTTTTCCTTACAAAAACTAAGTCTTCACCAATTCATTATATATAAAATAAAATTATAATAGGGCATCTAGAGGGATCTATATTGACATAGTGGATGGCATATCAGTGTGAATTTTAACTAAATACATCACCAAGTGGTTGTATTATACCACCAAGAGTGCATGACATGTAATAAAAGGTGTCATTGACATTACCTACAAAATGATTTGGATGCATGAGATCTTCAATTGGCCTAGATTTTTAGATTTTGAACACATTAATAACATTGAAAAGGTCCTCTCTAGAACATTGTAGATGTAGTGATACCACTTCTTGGTTCTACTACTATATTCTACCCAATAGAAGTCACCAAAAGGTCCAATTAAGCTAGATGAATATTTTTGGTCTATGACTGCATTCACCAAACTTGGATAGACTAAGATTGGGAAATATTATAATCAATTATCCAAGTTTAACCAATAGTGGGTTAAGATTCAAGCCTTGCTTATCTCACACCCCAAGGAACCCAAAGACATTATGTGGTATCTTAGGTAGCATACATATATTACAAATATACATGATTAGATTCATATAAAATTCCATAAATTTCTTCAAATCAAAAACAAATTAACTACCCTTATTCATTACCATGTTGGATTCCAAGGTAGAACAAACTATGATATAAATACCTAACTTCTAGATTAATACAACCCTTATGATCTATATCTCCTAATATAAAACACCATTTGAATATACATTCCTAATCTCAATCATTTACACCACCATAAACATAATAAGTTCCATTTTAGACTAATAGTGGAAGTGGAAGGCACCTATGCACCACCACCACCAAAGAAGAGGACTCACAACACTAAATCTTAATTGGACAAAAATTATATCCCAAAAATCACTACATAATGTGATCTTGTATATTTGGGTGTTGAATAAGAGCAAGTTTTATATTCAATGCTCATAGACATAGGTAAGGATGACTATGATCAAGAAAAAGAGAAGTAATTTTTATTTAGGAAGGCATTACGCACCTACCAAGTGTATAACCAAGTGAGACAAGACTTTTGGATCGATATCACCCATCCTCCTCCTTATATAAAATTAGATATTTTAGGGAAGTAGAAAACACATATATGACTTTAAGTTGAGCTCTTTCACATGAATCCAACTACAGGATCCTCCAATGTCTAGAGTGAGCACTCATCATTGCATGAAAGTCCACCACTAACTTTAGTGTCCAAGTAAAGGTCCCATTTTGTGTCCAAATTATCCATGATAATAAAGGAACAAATGGTTTCATTTGAATATCCTCTCATTGAGTTTGAGCCTCATATTATTCAAAGACCTAAATAATATACTCAAGAAATAGTCTAATCTTACAAGAGAGTGAAAAAGAATATCACTCCTCCACTATTGTCTAGAAAAAAGACATTATCATGAAGAGGTATTTTGATTGAATCAACCTCATCATCTAATTCATTGTCACCACTTGATTGTCCAAATCCTATACAGAAGCCAAAAGAGGTAACTCATCCATAGCTTAAGTAGCCTATCAAACATGTATAAATTGTAGCATAAGAGCAAGCTTTCATGGTTTAAAAACTAGAATAATAGGTACAAAAAGCAACTATGAATAAAGATAAAAACTCAAAAATAAAGAGGAAGAAGGAAGAGGCAAAGTCCAAGGCTAATGAGGATGAGGAGATATAGAAGAATCAAAAGCAAGAACACATGGGAAAGGTCAAGGAAGATGATGTAGAAAATTAAATAGATAAATAAATAGAGGTGAAGAATAAATAAAAAGAAGCTATGAGGAAATAATAAGATAAAATAAATCAGGGAGTGCAAGCATCAAAACATAAAAATGATGAAGCTAAGGCTACAACAAAAGCATAATAAGAAGAAAAGGTACAATAACCATTGCACATATAGGAGGATCAAGAAAATAAGTATGATCAATAATAGAAGGTCAATAATAAGTTTGAGGTAGATGCCAAATCCAAGGTTGAAGTAAATACCAAATTCAAGGTGAAGGCAGTGTCCAAAGCTAATGCAAAGGTTGAAGTCAAAGCCAAAGTAATAATTGAGTACAAGGACAAAAAAAAGAGTGTAACCTAAAATATGATATAGGATACCATAATGGTGTTAATATACAAGACCTAGTAACTTTCATCTACATCATAGGGCTCAGATTCTACTCCAGGGGTGTACATGAAGAAACATCATTTCATAGGCCCAATATCTCTAGAAAATGGCATTGAGATATCCTCGCATCTTCCACACAACATATGACATTTTATCTACCCATGGCATAGATCAATAAATCACCTATGGAATATATATATTCAAATTTGGCCTTCGTTACAAGGGTGAAAGAGGCATCACTTAATGTATCACATCTACCTTTGTCAAATCAAATTGAGAGAGCAATTGCCTTTTATGAATCTATCACATATAAGATGTTAGACTTAGAGTAGGAGGTGTTATAGCTTAGAGAGGAGAAAGTGGATCCCTCAACAAATCTCATCAATTGATTGATATTACATATCTTACCTTAGTTACTCAAGTTTTGGGTAACCAATTCATGTTAGAGGAAAATCAGTTTACAACCCTTCTTTCTCAACTCACAAAATGTTTGCATGTTATGAAGAAGTTGTAGACACTTCACACCCAAGGATATAACCTCAAATCTAAGACACATGACATTTTTGAGTTCTTGGAAGAATATGAACAAATTATTAACACTACTACACAAAAAACTCACAATGTAGTTTTGAACATGCTCAACTAGAAGAATTAGTTGTTCAATACATGGAAGAAGGCCACACCAAATTAAAAAAAAGGTAGATAAATCCAAAGTTACCATTAATGAAAATTTTCCTAGTTCATATGCACTATATGTCACACTCAAGTAATCATTTGAATCCATATATAATGTTATGTTAAATATGTAGACTTGTAAAAATGAAATGTTATGCAATACATTTATTGGTATTAAAACTAGGAAACACATAGATAAGATGGAGGAACTGACTTGAGACATTTAAGTTAAAATATCAAATGTACACACTATGATCCTAGTGACAGAAGATGAGTAAATCCAAACTTTGGTTGAGTGTCAACTGTTGATGCACACTAGAATAAACATGGTCATAAAAGCTACCACGGATTAGACATTATTCAAAAGGGACATGTCTCATTTAGATAGCTCTATTGAAAACATCATCTAAGAGCCTCAATTTTTTCTTCCAAATCAAAAATAATAGGAACTTCATCAAATAAAGGTTTTTATAGCTTTGTATCCTATGTATCATCACTAGTTATAACCTCTACCACCATATTTTTTAACAATAAACTCTTCATCATAAATACAAGCAAAACCATCTGTGTAACCTCCTCTAATTTATAAAATGTATTCCATGTCACCACCATCAGTATAGGTATTATTCACACTTAAATTTTGTATTTTTAAAGCATTTTGTAGTAATTAGGGATTGAACATTAGGAACAAGGCTAAGTTGTATGAAAACCTATAAAGATTAGCCACCTAGTTGTGTTAATCTATTGAAAACCTACAAGGGTAGTAGATTAATACACTACTTATTTGAAAACTTGAAAGGGTGGCTAGGTAGTGTGAAAGGGTTAAAAATTGGTAAATGACACCTTGAGTGATTACCGCAGCTTTTGTTTCTTGTTCAATTACTCATTGTAGGCACAATTTTTAGCTCCATAATACAACACACTTCCTATGACTTTATCTTAGGATGTGACAACTATTTAAGCCCAAAAAAGTGCTGGTAGTAAATAGGGATACAAAATCATAGAGTGTAATTGATAGACATGTGTGCAAATCACACTATTTTATCTTTTGTATGTATTTGTCACTTGAAAGCATGTCAAGGGCTTTCATAATGCAAAGATTCTTTATTTGTAGCAAAAGACTTGAATATGAAGTGGAATTTCCTAGTAAAATCTTGTAATGTCCCCATTTTCTATATGAGAAATTTGTATAAGACCATTAGACTATTTCAATCCCATAGGCTAAGTTTGGTGATGTAAGGGGATGATATTATGTCAAGTCGCTATTTTTAGTTACTATTCACATGTTATTATTCATTATCACTATTTATGGTGATGTAGCTAATGATGAAATAGATGAGGTGGTTTTGGATGATATGGCATGGCCCATAGAGGTTCTCCCATGTAATCTATTCCATGTAAAGGAGTGGGGCTCTAAAAGATAGGTGTTTTATCTTTTATGAGTCACATGAATTTATCTTTGGTGGTAAAAGACAAGGGTAAATAGTTGGGAATCCCCCTTGGTAACATGCATGTTTTGGAGTGTGGGAAAAGATAAAGGAGGTTTGGAAGCATGTGTGTAGATGAGAGGAATATGACAAAGGGTTAATTTTGATGATTCCCCTTCACATGTGTGAGTGAGGTAGCATTTGGAAGCATGTGCAAGTGGATATTAGAAGCATATAGATGTGGTATACAAAGATAAAAGAGGTGGATAATCTTATTCCCTTCCTTTTTCACCATTGTCACAAGTGAAAAATAAGGCACTATGGATCAATAGTGATCCCGCTTAGAGTGGGGCACAATTATTCCTTCTCCATGAAGTTTCCTCCATATCTCTCTTTATTCTCTATTTTCTATATAAGTAAGGGTCTCTCATTTGTAAGGTATGAATGTTGAAGATTATAAACCCCCATCCTTTTGGTAAGTTTGAACTTGGTTCAGCTTAAGCCTCTCCTAAGGATGAAAATTCTTGGAGTAAAGAAATATTTGAGGATAAAAACCCTATAAGGTTTGTTAGTTTTAGTGGTGAGAGATCATCCCTTGCCAGCTTTCATTGTTTCATTCAAAAACTAAATTGGTACTGAAAAGAAGTTATGTATGTAAGTCATTGATCTGTAATATTTCTATATTAGTGTATTCTTAGTGTTTTCTATATATATTAATTATTTTGGTGAATGAAATATAGAGTTGGCATTCTCTTTATGATTATTCAAATTGTGTCATTTATAAGCTAATACCATAAAAAATATTGTATTAAATATCCTTAGAAGGATATTATAGTGGTATTAAAGTTATTTTTTTCCTACCATCTTGTTATATTTCTAACATTTGTTGTAGTTTTTAAATTTTCATGATCAATTTTCATCGATTGTTGATGGAGCCACTCAGTGAAGAATATGTTTTGAAGGAATACCAAGTAGTGGGAGAAAAGTTTCATGTTGTAATTTTAGTTGCAAATTTCATGCAATTTAAGGTATTAGATAGGTTTTATACAACAAGAAGGTATCTTGAGTTTCTACATTAGTCAAAAGATTTTTTACTCAGTAAATTAAAGGTAGTGGAGAGTAGTTTGTCAATGATAGATAAATAAGGTTCAAATAAATTTCCTTTGGAAATGAAGCCATCAATGACTTCTTTGATTAAGCCAATGCTTATGAGACATCTTGATAAAGAGGTAATACTTCTTGTCATTTATTGCCTTAGTGAAATTATAAGATTTTCAGCTCTAGAAGCCCACTAAAATGATAACAGAATGAGGAGGATATTACAGTTGATTATTGAAAGCTTTCATGGTTTAAATGATATAATAAGCCCTTATTTTGGTAAGAGGGTTAATATTTTAGAATTGATGGTAAAATTCAGATCATATGTTATTTTGATTTATTTACATTGTGGTAAAATTATTCTTGAAATTTTTCATCATTTCATAGATTTTATCAGTGAGAATCATTAAGTGATTATTTTTAAGTGTATGAGAGCCATTATGTCATTAATTTTGGATGAAAATGATGATATCTCCTAACCAATATTATCTATGTTATTGGATGTTTTAATTCAAAATCAAGCTACTTATTTAGTTGCACATAAATTGGTTAATAATGTTTTCAAACAATGCAACAAAAAAATTTGCGTTACTTATCAGTTGACAAGATAGGCTATGGAGAATCACATGATGTATCTACAAATAGACATGAATATGGAAATTTTTTTAAAGTTGTTATAAGGGTTGAATAACTCTCCTACAAATAAGAAAAATCATATGTGAAAGTAAATGAGAGGAAGAAAATATTGGATGAATCTACCATGAAGATAGAATATATGAAATTTGATGACTTAATGACTTCTAATGGCTGCATGTATTAGTAGGAAGATTCAGATCCAAAATCAATTATTGAGTATCCCATGAAGGAATCCAATTTAAAATTGGAAATTTAAAAATATGTTCCTATTCAAGAAACACCCAGAAAACTTCTAATGATTAAGTCCATGATACATAATGATGATTTGAAGATGAGTGAAGAGAGTAGTCAAGTAGAATTTCAAGTTTTCATGGTAATAGCATTGGATGTGGAGGTTGTGCATGCAAGTGAACATAAAGAGTAATTATCCATGAGTGTTGGGGAGAATGAACCATTACCAAGCCATCGTGTTCCACATGATGAAGTGGTTGAAGGAATGGTAGTGAAATATCTTGATTTCATTAACATTTTTGTTTTATGTGTAGGTTTAAAAATAGGAACAACCCATATGGGTGTTGATACAGAGACTCTTATGAGTCAAAGAGTGAATGGTTTTCACATATCCAAATAAATTAAAAAAGATCATGGCATATGTCAAGCATGATTTGGAGTATCTGAGTTTGTTTCTAACCAAAGTAAAGGATGAAGAGTATGATGTTGAAGTTGATATGGATAGAGTGATTACTATAGCATCCCTTTTTGTAGAGCTTATAATTCCAAATCTTGATTATATCAGTGTGGTAAAATAGAATTGAAATTAGAGCAAAGAAGAGTTGTAATAAAAACTAGAATTGTCCAGTTCAAACATGGGCTTTGGTGTGTAATAGGCACAACACCTTCTAACATTCCCACTTGGAAGGGAACAATGACAACTGGTTTGGGATCCTGGCTTTTAGAACTAAGAAGTGAACAAGTATTGCTTGAGGACAAGAAATATTTGTGGATGTAGGATTGTAATGTCCCCAATTTACTTATGAGACATTTGTAAAATAATTCTAGACTATTTCATTACTATATGCTAAGTTAGGTGATGTAAGGGGATGATATTGTGTCAATTCACTATTCCCAACTACTATTCATAGGTATTATTTACATGTTATTCATTATCACTATTCATAGTGATGTGGTAGGTGATGTATTTGATGATGTAATAGATGAGGTGGCTATAGATGATGTGGCATGTCCCATTAAGGATCTCCCATGTAATATAGTGCATGTAAAGGAGTGGGTCACTAGAGGATAGGTGTTTTATCTTTTATGAATCACATGATTTTGTCTTGGGTGGTAAAGATAAGGGTGAATAGTTGGGGTACCCCCTTGGGAAGATGCATGTTTTGGAGTGTGGGAGAAGATAAAGGAGGTTTTGAAGCATGTGTGCACAAGGGAGGAAGATGAAAAAGGGTTAATTTTGATTATTCCCCTTCACATGTGTGAGTGAGGTGCCATTTGGAAGCATGTGTAACTAGAGATTAGAAGCATATGAAGGTGGAAGACAAAGATAAAAAATGTGGATAATCTTATTTCTTTGGACTCCCTTCATTTTTTACCACTGGCACTATTAGAATGTGTAGTCATTATTCAAAGTAATATTCATGAATCACTATTCATGGTGATGTGGCATGTTGGTGATGTGGATGGTTAGTGATTTGGTTGACTGGTGATATGGCAAGGCCCATAAAGGGTATCTCGCATGTGATCAGGTTAATGTGATGGGAGTGGGGCATATCACTTCACTAAGTCACATGGGTTTTCTCCTTGATAATCACATGGGTTTGTTGTGTGGTTAAAAATACAAAGGGTTAGGTATGGGTTAAATTTCTAATAAACCAAATGATTCACATGTGTGGAGAAAGTCAAAATGTGATTGTAACAACTTTTAAACTTTGGTATGCACATGGAAGAAGAAGACAACAGTTTAGTTTTATTGAGTCTCCTCACATGTAGAGTGGGAGACAATGTTTGGAGTCATATTGAAGTGCCTTGGATCTTGTCTAAATTGGATGGTCCACTTTGTTGACCCTTTCACATGAAAATAGACATTTCACTATTGATCACTAGTGTCCTCATGGAATGTGGTGAATTTGTTGGGACACTATGATATTGCTCTCTCACTCTCTCCTTCTATGTTGTAAATGTTATAAATCATGAATCTTATAAATTGTAATTTATCCATTTAGTTGATCCATGAGAGCTTGTGTTTACATGCTTAGAGGTTAGATCCTTGAAGCATTATTATGCTTGGTTCATAACTTGAATGCTTTAGGTGTAAGCATTGAGTGCTTGGTTGTTAGCATTGAAGGAGTTACTAGAGGATTTATTTTAAGAGAGGAATTGTTGAAGTAATGCAGTATGTATGTTGTAATTTTTCCCATAGTTTTTTCCCTTGCTTGTTTGTAAGGGTTTTCCAAGTAATCTCTCTGTAATGTGTTTCTCATTAGTCTCTATGTTTTGGTAGTTTGTTTTCTACATATTTACTTGCACTGTAGGATATATCTTATTGATATTATCATGTAGTATCAATTATTTTTATTGCTAACAATTGGTATTAAAGCCTTGGTGAAAAACTCCATGTTTGTGAGTGTTTTATGTTGTTGGTTGGTTTGTGCAAGTTGAAGCTACTATGACATGAGGAGAGACCAAGTTCAAGAGAAGAAGAAAAAAATTATGGAAATTATCTCTCTGTGGAGCAAGATGGAGGATCTTTTGCTTAAAATCTTGTTATCTTCATGTTGCTAAGGAGAAACCCATAGATGAGTGGAGGAGGAAGCTAAAAAAGCTTTGTTATATGGGTCAATAGCCTACATAGTATTCTTGTTGAAGATGAAGAAAATTTTTATCTTGAGGAGTAAGTTGGTCTCCTTTGGATGAGGTTGAGTACAAGGCATAACCTTATCACAGTTCTTGGAAATAAATGAATGGGTGTATGAGGTGGTATCCTACTGACCACATGTTGTTAGTTGAGATGTTGAAGACCAAAAATATATGAAAATGAAGGAGGTATAAAGAAAATTAAATTTATACCTATTTTGAAGTAGTTTAGGATGAGGTAGATGAAGATAAACAAGTGGGACCTAGTGTTCTTAGAAGGAGAAGGGCATGTGTTTGTACATGCAGTAGAGTAGTGATGCATTTTGGATGAATTTGTTAGGCTCAAAAACTTGGTAGGTGCATTAGCGCACTAAGTAGCATGAAACTTCCTTATAGCTATGATTGATCCACTTGTGTCATGTTTGGAATGATTAGTAGTTAAAGGATACATGTAGAAGAAAAATTGAGATGTGTTGTTCTTAGAAGGAGAAGGTTATGTGTTTTGACAACTTTTGGTAGAGAAAGATGCATTTTGGATGCAGGATTAAAATATCAGTAGGTGTAGTGATGTATTAATCAGAGAAACAACTTCCCAATAGTTGTGATTGGTATATTAAACTTATGCCATGTTGATAGCTTTGAATGCTATGTAGAGAAGTCTAGGTTTGACTTCTATGAGATCTTATCTCCTCACTAATATCAAGAGTGCTATGTTTACTAGTTGTTGTTCAAGGAGCTATAATAGTGTGATTCCCACATGGTGATCTCTCTTAAGGAGATAAATATACAAGGATGAGGAAAAAGTGTTATTGGTTTGAATATTGAAGAAGTCACTATATAGTTTTACGGTAGATGTGTTGATGGAGTATAAGATATTTAGTACCTTCATGACTATCTAAAGTGCTTATCAAAGTTTGATACTATGTGTTTATGGCATGTTGGATATAGACTCAGCATGATCAATATTGTGATTGCTCAGTTAGCTAGGACACATGAGATGAAGGTGATATGAGGATCAAACCAAGGATGGAGATGCATAAGGATGGGAAAGCAAGGAAGTACCCCTCTTATTGCATTATTGAGTTATTTTCCTAGGAACATCCTATAATAGAAAAGAAGACATATTATTTATTATGTATTAGATTCATCAAGAGTAAGAAGCCTCGTGAATATGATGGTGAGCACTAAATCTGATATTCCTAAGTAGTGGGAGTTGTGAGTATTTCATGGTAGAATTATGATAGGAGGATTGGTGTGTGGAGAAGTGAAGAGTCACTTTAGGTGTTGTAATATGATATGGAGGAGAAGATGTTGAAAAGTTGGTTAGGGAAGAGAAGTTTTAGTAGTGCAAGAAAACTTCTATTGGGTTTGTGTCAAGGTAATAATGGGAAAATATGGATAGTTGGTTACATAATATTTAGGTGTGGTAAAAGATATGTATATTGAATTCATGTGGGAGTATGTTAGGATGTGAAGTCGATATTCATTAATCACTATTCATAGTCACTATTCATGGTGATGCGGCATGCTAGTGATGTGAATGGTTAGTGATGTGGTTGATTGGTGATGTGGTAGGGTGCATGGAGGGTCTCTCACATGTGAACAAGCTGATGTTATGGGAGAGGAGTGTAGCACTCCACCAAGTCACATGGGTTTTTTCCTTGGAAATCACATGGGTTTATCATGTGGTGAAAAATACAAATGGTTAGGTATAGGTCAAATTTCTAAGGGACCTAATGTTTCACATGTGTAAATAAAGTGAAAAGGTGATTGTAACACCTTTTTGACTTTGGTTTGCACATGGAAGAAGAAGACAAGAGTTTACTATTTATGATTATCCTCACATGTGGAGTGAGAAACAATGTTTAGAGTCACATGGAAGTGGCTTAGATCTTGTCTAAAGTACATGGTCCACTTTGTTTACCCTTGCACATTAAAATAGACCTTTTATTATTGATCACTAGTGCCCTCATGGAATGTGGTGAATTTTTTAGGCCACTATGATGTTACTCTCTCACTCTCTCTTTTTCTTGTTTTAAATTCTATTAATAGCATAAGATTTATCATTTTAATTAATCTTATTAAAGGATCCATATAAGTTTGTGATTGCATGTTTGGAGGTTGGATCATAAAGGTGTTCTTATGCCTAGTTCACAACATGAATGCTTTAGGTGTAAGCATGGAGTTGTTGGAGGAATAGTTGTAGAAGAGAGTTGTATTAATATGAAGTATGAATCTTCCATTTTTTCCATATTTTTTTCCCTTGCTAATTTTTAAAGGGTTTTACACGTAATCTATATGTAATGTGTCTTCCTTATTGTCTATTATTTTATAGATTATTTTATTCCACAATTTTCTTGCATTGTAGGAGATATTTTTCCTAACATTTGGTATAAGGGCTTTGGCAATGAAGATTTGATTTGGAATCATGTGTGCACATGGGATGAATATGACAAAGGGTTATTTTTTATGATTACCCTACACATGTGTGAGTAAGGTACCATTCAAAATCATGTGCAAGTGGTGCTTGTAAGTACATGGAGGTGGAAGACAAAGACAAAAGAGGTGGATAATCTTGTCTCCTTGGTTTCTCTTCCTTTTTGACCATTAACAAAAGTGACAAATAAGTAACTATGGATCAATAGTGATCCCACTTGGAGTGGGGTTCCATTCTTCCTTCTCCATGAAGTTTACTACTTCTCTTTCTTTCTTCTATATTTTATATATAAGGAGGGGTCTCTTTATTCTTATTAAAATTATGCCATTTACAATCTAATACCATAAAAATAAAAATAAATGTCTTAAATATCCTTAGAAGGATATTATAAAGCTCTATATATAGCACTTAGTTGTATTGTAAACGAATTTTGATGTGAGAGATTAATATGAAGTTCTAAAATGGGTTATGTTGAATATATTTTACCTTATCATGTGCATAGTGAATGTTATTTTTGTATAATTCTATTAATCATGTAGATCATATTGAATGTTATGTAACTATTAAGTCTATTTTTCATACATAAATATATCATCTCTAACTAATGAATTACTAGCTTCAATCTGAGTTATTGTCTATTGTATACTTCTATCATACCTTGCATAATTATCCATGTATTAACATGTTCAGATGGGTTTTTCTTGGAACCTCTACTAAAAAAAACATTAACATAGAAACCATTAAAACTTTATCAATAATTTATTTCATATTTTTTTATGATTTAAAATAAATAGATAATCATTTTGTCCTAGACTAGGGCATAGGATCATATACGCATACCAAGATATGTGTATATGGTCATATGTTTAAACCAGGATGTAAATTTAAGGAACCATGCTTGAAGTAGGTGATTAATGAATATAAAATTAACAAGTTTGATTAATATGTTCTTATATCATACCAATTTTTCAATTCCATGGTTTCCTCTTGCCTTCCTTAGAAATGTCTAACTAAGAGCTTCACCCTTCTTCCCTTATTATTGTCGATCAATTTCTCAACCCATATGACATGGATGAAGGTTATGACCTCCCAATGCTCTTTTATAACCATAATTCAAATCCCAAGGTCCATGACACAATATTTACATATATTATGGCTAGATAAACAAGCTTAAATCTCATTCTAAACCCTAATGTGCACTCAACCAAGTAGGCAACATAATAATTATTTTTTCCAATTTCTAAAACCAATTTTGATTATAATTTTTTTTCTATTATAATATTCATAATGCGTGATTAAATATTCAACATAATTTTTTCCCCCCAAAGTGTGTTGTGCCTTTTTTTCAAAACTCTTTTGTTAATGCATGGTTTTATAATGGCTAGGTAGATTAGTTTTAATCATGCCTTTTTTACCAAGGAACTTAGGTTCAAGATCCATGCATTAAGCAGTAAGGTTATTATTATTTTGTTATAATCCCCTCGTTCTATCAAAATAAAACTAAGTAACATTTATCTAAGGTGTAATTTAACCACACATTGCTTTAGTAATGGAACCCATGCAAGATTGAAACTATAATGGATCTAGAGGCACAATTGAACTAGTGATAATGACAACCTTCAACTATATTGAAGCAAGAGAAGTTTGATAAACATAGTGTCCTTGACTAAGAGTACATGTGGAAACAATATGATTGTCAATTTGTTATTACATTGAGTCTGAATCAAATTTTAAATTGAACAATATATTAATAGTATAATTATTACCCTATCATTTTACAATATTAAAGCATTCAAATGAGATACTATATAATAATAATGCCAAACATTAATCATAATATTTATTAATGACATAAGTACAAATTTATTAATAAGAACATTCTCCATACAAATTATCATGCACAATTAGTTACAAGCTAGTGATGAATGCATAATAAGGATGACTAGGAATCAAAATAGGATTCAATGCAATGAGAAGAGTGAAATTTTATATAGAAACAATAAAAAAATATGAGAGCACTATCATATTGATGTGTAGGATATGTATATAGATACCTTTATTGTTCAAATTTTAAAAATCTATGTAATGTGGTTGCTATTCAATTCATGGTATGCTCCTTTGTTGACCCAAGAGTAAGTTAAGGTGTAGATTATTAGGCATAACTCTAAACATGGTGGTCAATATTTTCGGTCATACTATCACATCCAATGATATTATCTATAATACTTGGAGTGGGATATCATCAAATATTATTATGTTATTATATGAATTTTGAATAATATCCATGTTAATGACTAATACTTATAAAAATTGTTATGTTATAAATATTCAATGCTAAACCATTATTTAACACTTTGTTAAATCCCCCCATTGATAATTTTTCTTGTATATATAATGGGATTTTTTTATTTCATCCTATGTGGACAACTATTCACAAGGGCCAAAATTATTAATAACATGGGGGTTTGTGTAAACTTATTGTGTTGAATTGAAAAAATGTGTATGAATATTTATATTTTGATACTTAGTTTCCATAATATCTTATGGATTACCCTCATAACTCAAGCTATGTTTACCTTTATGATTAGATGGAGCCACATGATTGATAGTTCCTTGTGCATACTTACCTAATGCTTGACCAATGTATCCTAAATTTTGTATATATTTTAATCCAAAACCATATTGTGTTATATTTGTGTCTTATGGTAGAAGATTATCTTGAACAAAGGTTATCATTACTTATTCAATGTATGATCCTCATGACTTTGAAAAGAATCATTCGAATGGGTCTCTTTAAAATAACATTTCTCTAGCTTAAACACCTTAGTCTTTAGATATAAAATAATATGCATGACTTGGACTGTGTAGTATGCATAGATAATGTTGTCTCATGAGTGGTATCCACAAAACCATGTAATGTATGAATAAATATATAAATATTATTATGCCCAATTTCCACACCACTTATCCTATCACTTTCCTAACAAGGACTAGGAAACTAGTGTTTCTAGAAGGCATATAACAAAGGCATGAAAACTTGAAGAAGGCTAGGGCCAAGAGACAAAAATTGTTGATTTAATGTATGAGGAACTTAGAAATTAGATTTTAAACCCCATGACATAAATATAAAAACCTAAGGAAAATTGATGAAACTATTAGGGATAAGAGATATAGGGTTTAACATGTTCAATAAAAGGGTGAGGATCGCCAATATGCTTTACCTTTTTTTATTAATGAACCTAAGAAAGATAAATAAATATATAAATATTCATATTTTTTAATATATGTATAAACTATGCAGACATAAATATACAAGTAAATGTTTAATTAAACTTTACTATTTTTATAAATGACTAAGAATACTAAAGTACTTAGCTTGTTACTATTTTTTGGTTTGAGACTGTGTATAGGTGGAAAGAAAGACTGAAGCCAAATTAGGAGTCACTCACAACTAGAAACTAGTTATCTATATATTCCTAGATGGATGTAATAAAATATTGATGTCTATAGAAAACCATATCCATTTGATGTCTACTAAAAACATCCATGTGATATTTGATGAAATGTTCTAACACAAATCATTATGCCTACCTCTAAACCATCATTATATGTAATATCAGAGATCGTTACTTTGGGCAGGTCCAAAATTTTGTCACCTTCACATTGAAACCCGAGATCCATTTTAACACTAGGTTACTTGAAAAATAGAATTCAAAATATGAGTTGAATTGATCCCAATCACCCTCCCTCGCTCCCCTTCTAATTGAGTGGTTGAGTGTTGCTTACTTTCTAACACTCTAAAGAGGGATCAAACCACACGTAGTTTTCTCAATTAAGTGCATATGTGCAATAGTGATCCTTTAGTATATAATCAAACTATAACTTATCTTTTGACACTATAAAATTTGAAAACTTGACTTGGTCTAAGTACTTTAATCTTGGCTAAGATATGATTCTTTGACATGTTTCTTATTTGGAATTTTTAGTGTTGTTTATTCTTAATGTGTAGATGGTAAAAGTTCTCTTGGTAGATGATAGATAATTATTTTATAGATAGGAATAGACTTATGCCTGTGTATAATAGTTGACTCTTTGGGTAACTTGTTCTACCACATCAATGTAAAATACATAAACTTACCCATATAAAATATTTTAATTAGAAAAATGAGTATTTCTAGGAACATGAATAGATCCATTATAGGTGGATGGCTTCAATAAATTGAATTTATTTGAGTATGAATAGAGGCATCCAAAAATTAAGGAATAGTGATATAATAATTATGGGACAATGTGATTAGGATAATAAGTAGATTATGAATATACTAGAGAATTTCTATAAGTGATTGATAATTGATAGAGAAAAGAAAACCAATATATAGTAAATGGATAAGAAATATAAGAAAGAATCATGTATGGTAAAGATAAATAAAAATTGATATTTAAAATTATTTAATACCACTTTTACAATTCTACAATATATAAAAATGAAAAAAATTTACCTTAAAAAATGATTTAATAACACACCAATCGAGTGTTTATTCAATATAATGCATGGACATTCCTAAACCAATGAGTAGATGTATAAATGGAACTATTCAAAACAATAAAAGTGATTAAGTGAGGTGATAGAAATGGAATACAAAAAAATAGAACTTTTAAAAAATGTTAGCTGTAACCCACAGATATATATTTAAATTTTTGACATTAGATATTAATTTTTAATTATATATGTTGTTCATTTTAATATTGAACTATTTCATGATATTATATATTAATAATAATATATGAAAGTTATATAGTAAAGTAGGCAGTTCGTATTCACTGTTCAAATTCTATGTCGAAGGAAAAGACCTAGCTCAAAGAAAAAAATCATACATTATTAGGGGTAGGGGTTAGAGGATCATCCTTGGAAGGGAGAGACACCTAAGTAGAAGGCTCTCTTATAGGTATTATTACTCAAATGTAGTCTACTAATGATTAGACTATTGATATGACCATGAATTTATTAAATGAATGTCCCTAGATACATTGTTAATTTTGGAAGAATGATGTTAAATTTTTGAAGAGATGTCGAAGGAGTGGAAGGAGGGTAGGTTGCACATACAACATAATGAGAAAATAAACAATGATTTTTCTAAACTATATATATATATATATATATATATATATATATATATATATATATATATATATATATATATATATATATATATATATATATATATATATATATATATATATATAATATTATTTTAATTTTAATAAAAAAAGGTTTTACTAAACTATAATATATATATATATATATATATATATAGATTATAGTTTATTAAAACCTTTTTTTATTAAAATTAAAATAATATTTCAACTTAAAAACCAATAAAAATTTTATGTTATTAAATTGAAATATTATTTTAATTTTAATAAAAAATGGAGTGTTTACTTGTAGACATTAAATTTAACCACTAGAACATATAAAAAATACATTGTTATCAGGTCTATCAATTCTAATATGGTAAATTAGTACCATCAAAATTTCCCACAAGAGAGAGCTTACCATTAGTCAAAAGTACCCATTCTTCAGTAGTCTAGCTAACTACTTTTTTATCCCATTTTATTGATGGCATTCTACATCAAAACCAACATATTCTAGGTGTACTAGAGTGAGTTGATGACCCCCATTTTACATTAAAACCTATTTAACCAAGCATTTCCCTTTTCTTAGGGCAGAAATAACTAGGAACTCAGAATAGAGTGAGAGAGAAAGGTAGACATAGATGAGGAAAATTATGGAAATAAGTATTTAAAATTAAAACATTATACATATCCTTGCAAAATCTACCTACATTCCATAAATCTAGATTATAAATGTTAGTCCTTCTATTGGCTTTAATGATCAGTGTGATCAATCAAGGATGTAGAATCTTGCAGGTTCATATCAGCTAATCCTTTGAAATATGAAAGGAGAGAGATTTTGAGTTTCAAAAACACTCCTAAATCTATTCCCACATTAGAAAAAATATTTGATGCACCATTTGATTCATGATAATAGCGAGAAAGGGAGATTTGATTAAATAATTTTATTTTAAGTGTTGGTATTTTTATTTATGTTTTGGATTTCGTATAGTCTAATTATAATGTTGAGCAAGTGTATATATTATTAATCGACATCCATAAGTTAAATTCATCCAAAGACCGACCCTGGTCCTATCTATTTGAAAACATTTATGCATCAAGTACTTACACCTTGATAGATAGTATAACAATCCATTATCCTTATTATTTTTACGACAACCCTTTTGATAATTAAACAAATTTCAAATAATAAAATCTTACAAAAAAATATAGTTACGTTTTAAATTGAAATTTTTCCTTTTAATCACTATATTAATGATCAATTGAGAGTTCACTTCAACTTCAAGAATTCTATCAAGGTGATTGAAAGGAAACTCCTTAAATGTCATTCATTTACTCCTTAATGATGAGAGTATAACTCCCATCACTATCATCACTTAAAATACTTTCCAAACTAAAACTAAGTGAATTACCCTCTATACAAAAGAGTATTATTATTATTATTATTATTATTATTATTATTATTATTATTATTATTATTATTATTATTATTA
Source organism: Torreya grandis (assembly GCA_037957365.1). Taxonomy (NCBI): domain Eukaryota; kingdom Viridiplantae; phylum Streptophyta; class Pinopsida; order Cupressales; family Taxaceae; genus Torreya; species Torreya grandis. The sequence goes on from JARHVA010006211.1 coordinate 815,506, forward strand.
TTATTATTATTATTATTATTATTATTATTATAACTTACAAAACTTTGACATCAAATTGGGTAAACTTATTAGGAGAAACATTTTGATTATTTTTTAGAATAGGATTCATCCTTAGAAATTCTATTGCCTCTACAAGGTATTTTAGATAAAATTTGAGAATGACTTTAGTCATGAATTCCCTAAGGTCACTATCATGAATCTTAAGGTGAAAATCTACCTATAAGGAAACATGTAAGAAGATGACTTTAGTAATAATGTCAGTAATTACCCTTCCTACTTGTTAAAAAAACATATTTATTTCTTGACTTATATAAAACCATATAATTTCATTAAATATTCAAATCAATAACATTTTATATAAAACATTATGCTTATTGCATTTTATATACATGATGTTAAAAAAATGTCATTCCATAAAATCTATTTATTTAGATTTATAGACAATCATTATAGAAAAGGTTTTCAAACATATTGAGAAAAAATATAATTAAAAAACATACTTTATAAACACTTCTTAACCACACACAAATCTAGGAGAGACAACCATAACACACTTAAAAAAATTACATACCCAACTATTTAACCCTAAAAAAATTAGATTGAGGTTATATATGTTTAAATGAGATACAAATAACTTATGGTGCAAAGGCAATAAACTATCTCTATAGCAAGCTAATTAGATGTTAAACTTAGATATAACATATGCTAAATTCATTAAATTGAGATAGGCTAAAAATAATAAGTATAATTATGTTAGATATGAAAATGACAAAGAAACAAAGTACTTAGTTGGTTTTGATGATGACATAATTCTAGATATAGAAAAGGGTCGAAGTAGACTAGAAGATGATTCTAGAATAGTCATCAAATTATAGATTGAGTAATTTTGGATTCATAGACACTATTGTTAAAGCTTTGGATGGTTGCATCAATGTTACTATTTAAACTTGACATAGGTGTCCTATTGGAAAAGGATGCAATCACCTAGATGATTTTATATTTGTGTCTGATTTTTGCTTTAGTGCATTCAGATATAGGTCATGGACTATCATTCCTCATGATTTTACAAAATCTTAGTTCTTCATATTTATAGTGATCTTAGAGGAAAATGGGTTAGTGGGCACTTGATGTCGACCTAACCCCAAAGACCCCCTATAAATGAGTATTGTCAATTAATATAAAGAGGGACTTAGACTAGTATAGTTCTCCCCTATGTGTTGGCTTATGTGTGAATCATGAAATATGTGCAAAGTAAGTACAATAGTGACCTAGCTTCTAACTTGGAAAATATATCTCTTGGGTTGTTCCTTAAGTACTTCATACTGGTGTATGTGATATCCATATGAATTATATGAAATTAGGAGAAAATAAGGAATCTTTGCTCATTTGAGTGCTTGATTGAATGCCTTTTGTAAGTTGTTTGGTGATTAGATAATAAGTTTATAGGTGAGGAATTAATGAGGGTTGACCTTATATCTATATCAATCCTTTTGGATAAATAACTCATATTAAAGAACTTAGGTTGACCATTAAAATATGTTTCATTTATAAATTGGATGAATTTAAGGCACTAAACACTATAACCAAGACTCTCAAAAAATACAACACACTTCCTAAAAAATACAACCAAGACTCTCAAAAAATAAATTATGATATTGCATCATAAAATTATTATGTATCATCTAGAGGCAAATGGATAAGCTGAGGCTTCAAATAAAGTCCTAGACAATATGTTAACAAAGATATGCAATGTACAACAAGATTATTGGAAGGATAAAATTATTATGATTCTATGGGTATATGTAATAAATTACAAACATGCGACATGTTTTACCCCATTTTAGTTGGCTTATAGACTAGAGGCAGTGATGCCCATGGAATATATAGTTCCTAGTCTATGTATTATTATGATAATGAGACTCAAGTATCAAGATTATTTGTAGAAACTATTGATGGATTAAGTTAAAATAGAAGAAAATAGGCAATGACCACAATAAATGCAGGAAGTTAACAAGATAAATCAAAAATCATGGCATGATCATAATCTATAATCTAAAGAATTCTATCAAGAATAAGTAGTTCTAGTATATGATATAATATTTAGGTAATTTATAGGTAAGTTACACATTAGATGGTAGGGACCTTATATCATTCATAATTTTTTGTAATAGGGAACAATTGTCTGAAAATACCCTCAGGGAACTATTATACCAAGTCTTGTAAGTGGTTGTGTGTTCAAGCCTTACCATCAATAGTCTCTATCATTTAGTGTAGAAAATGAGAGAGGGTGTTGAGTAGCACCATGTAGTTTACTATTTTTTATTAATGTTTTTTTTTATTATTTTTATTTTAGGTTTGTGTGTGTTTTTACAATATGATTTATATATTTTAGAAAATCAAAAGTACAATTTTTAAGTTAAATTCATAGAGTGTGATATATAAACAATTTTATCTTGAAGGAAAGATAGTTTGTAATGGATACATGGTGATCATAAATTAATTTTGGGAAAGAGGCATCAATAATACAAGTACAAATAAAGGTGATTAATGGTTATTCAAAATTGTTAATGATGATGAACTTGAAATAATGCATCTTTCCCAAAACAAATTGTATGTCAGAATGACAAGATATATAGTAAAGGAAATTGGATATGTTAGAAGATGGAACATCACATCACTAGTTGTTTTTGGATGGATCAATGTTTATAAATGAAAAATGGTAATCATCATATCTTAAATAATTTACAGACATTAATTATCTAGGCAAATCATGCACAACAAGATCAACACGTTTAAACCATTACGTCATAAGGATTTGAGTGATAAAATATATATAACAAGGGGAACAAAGAACACAAAGACATTACACACTTTTCATAACAAGTAAGCTCTATATTTTTTGTCTAATTTATCTAATAATGCATAAATTTATTATCAATACCAATAGAATTAAATAAATTATTCAATTATATCCATACCAACAAACATGGATCATGCATAAATTTTAATCCCACTCATAGTTCTAAATAAGGAAGAAATAGGAATTAGCCTCACACTCAATCAAACCAAATACCATGATTTAGACCCTTTTTATTTCACTTATGCTATATAATCCAATCTCTTTAGCCTAAATCAAATGGAAGCAACACAAGTAGGAGACTAGTGTTTTAACACCCTTTTTGAGGTTCTGATGTAGAGAAACTTATCAAGATACATACATTTGGATAATTGGATGAGGTAATTCCCACATTGCTTATTATATATAATGAGGGTTTTATTCATCTCTCATGAGATATTATAATATTCATCAACCCTACAACCATGGTGAGAGTAATAAGACTTATATCTCAAGGTAAATCTATTTTGCCTTATAAAACTAAGTCCCTACCCATCCACTTGGACACAAAATATAAATACACCAAGTCATGAAAGTGATTCCTATTGATGTGATGGGAGATAACATGGTGCACATTATTTATGAGTGCAGTACCAAACATTTTTGGCAAACCACCAAAAGTGATAAATAGGCAACTAAAGGCATTGTTTACATTGTGTATTAGATGATATGGATGCATGAGGATTTCAACTGGCCTGAGTTTTTTGGCCTTAGAGCTTATTAAAAATATTGAGAAGGCTCTCAATAGAACACTTGAGGCATTTCAATATTAATTTTTGGTCTTGATCCTCTATTTTACATAGTGAAAGTAACCAAAGGGCCTAGTGAATCTCGATGAAGACTTTTATCCTATGATTGTGTTTTCCAACATCTCTTGGGCCAAGATAGGTAAGTAATACAATAATTTAGGAGACTTATTACATGGTGTATTGAGATCAAATCCATGATAATATCACACCTTAGAGTACCCAAGGATGTTTTGTAGTACCTAGGGCAACATGCATCTATTACAAAGTGACATAATGGGATTCAAATCAAAGTTAATGAATTTCCAAAAATAATAACAAATCCAATAACTTTCTCATCTCCATTTTGGATGCCCAAGTATAATTTATATATAATAAATCCCTATCTACTAGGTTAGTAAAACCTCTATGATCTATACCTCCATGTGCACAACAATATTTTCGTACATAGGTACAAGCTCAATCATAGGCACCACCATAAACATAAGAAATTACATCATATGTTGATACGGTAAAATGAAAGGACCCAAAATCTCAAGATTCACCACCACCACCAAATAAGTGGGCATGAAATACCAAATCCTAGTTTCACAAGAAACATGTCCCAAAAATTGTTTCAGAGTGTGATCTTGTAAATTTGGGCATAGATGAACTAGAAATCTTATAGTCAATGATCATAAACATATGAAAAAAGGTATATGATTAATAATAAGATAAATAATTCTTATTTTGGTAGGTATCACACAACTATTAGGTGAAAAATCAAGTGTGAATTGACTTATGGGTTGATATTACCCAACCTCCTCCTTTGATCATAATCAACACTATGGGGTAGGGTGAAACATGCCCACTTTTTCAAGTAGAGTTGTTTAAGATAGATGCATCTACAAGATATTCCACTATACAAAAAACACTCTCTTCATTAAATGAAAGTTCACCATGATCCTTAGTGCATAATCTAAGGACCCATATTGTGGTCAAATGTCTCCCCAAACGTGAAAGATAGGATGGTGTCATTTATAGATCAAGTGGAGGAGGTAAAAATACAAGAAGCCCAAGGACACAAAAACAAAATAAAAAGAGGCCTAGGCTAAAAAGAGATCAAAAAAGACTCTCACTCTTCATCCATCTTCTAAGAAGAAGGATTCCACGTGTAGAGGTATTATTGTTGAGTCATCCTCTTTTGAATATTCATAATTAGTCACAATGTTTGATTCACAAATTCTTAAGGAGGATCCTGAAGATACCATCTCACATAGCCTAAAAAACTAATTGATCTACTCAATTTCATATCACAAGAAAACATTACTAAATATAAATATGAGAAAGAAAAGGTGCAGTAGGCTATTTCATAGAAGGGAAAAAAGACATAAAATAAAAAGAAGAATAATAAAGAGTAAAATCACAAGTTTGTTGAGGAGGAAGAATGGTGGAACCAACAAGCACAAGTGGAGGAATATAAAAAAATTCTAAGGAAGATGATGTATAAAATAAAAGAGCCAAATAAGTGGAGGTGAAGAAGAAATAAAAAGAAGAAAAAATGAGGAAGCACAAATAAATAGAGAACCAAGAATTACAAGTATCAAAAAAAAGATGAAACATAGGTAGTCACAAAGGCTCAAGATAAGAAAAAGGCTAAATAAGTGATATGTACCCAAGAGGATTAAGATAAGAGTATGCCAAGGATCAATAATCCAAATCTAAAGTTGAGGTAATAACCAAAGGTAAGGCTGAGGCAAATTCTAAAGCTGAGGTTGAGGCACAATAAAAACCCAAGGCATAAGCACAACACAACTCAAATTCATCAAAAAGTAAGTAGTATAGACCACCAATATGGTGTAAAAAACTAAGACCCTATATCCATCATTCACATCCTAGGGATTAGAATCTACTCAGGGGGTGTGTTTGAAAATTCATCTCAACACAAGCCACAAATCTCTATCCAATGGTTATGAGATGTCCATGTATCCTCCACACATTGGACAACATTTTCTCTTCCCATGGATTAAATCAAGAAGGAACCTATGATGTCTATGAATTTCACTTTGGATCTAGCTACAACAATACATGAATCATCTCTTGATGTTTCCTAGCTTTCACTTTTTAAACAAATTGAAGGTGTAGTTTCTTTTCCAGAATCAATAGTGTAGAAGGTTTCAACCTTGGAGGAAGAATTCTTATAGATTCAGGAGGAAAATGTATATATACACCTTTGGTTCACCAATCATGTTATCTCATTGATAACACTTTCTATATGTTGTTCACCCAAGTCCTGGGTGAACAATTCATGTTAGAAGAAAAGCAGTTCTTAACTCTCTTATTGAAACTAACAAAGGACTAGCTTGTTATACACAAACTATAATCACTTCACATTGAAGGGTAGAACATCAAAGTAGAGACATAAGTAAATTTTGAGATCTTTTAATAATATGAACAAGTCTAAGATATGGTTCTAGTTTAATCCAAGTAGATTATGCAAGGCACTCTTAATTAGAATAATTAGCTTACCAATTCATAATCTGAGGCCAAACAAGATTTTGATAGGGCAAACAAAGCCAATTTTTTTATGAAGGATAGTTTGGATACCTCTACATCAATGGAAAATTCACTCAAATAGTTGCTCAAATAACATGATAGTGTCATGTAGAAGCTACAAACATGGCAAAATGAGATTCTACATAGCACATTTGTTGGCATTCAAATGTATAGGCATGCAGATCAGCTAAAGGATTTATCCCAAGATATATATCTCAAAGGTTAAAACACCATGGCACTCATTACCATCACATAAATTAAATATATTTATAGTTTGAAGGTGTCCCAAGTCCCACTACATATATTTCTCACTATGGTGTGTGAATTTAGCACTGATTGTAAAATTTTCAAACATGATTTATCACATCTAGATAGATCCATTACATAATCAATAGCTACAATAGGTGCTCTATCAGAAGAACATCCACATTTTATTTTTCATTGATCCAATAACAACAACCACTCCACCATTATATTATGCAAGACCAATTTCTTCTTCCACATCTTAAGCAAAACTAGCATCACAAAAAAATATTGTGTAGCTAACATGGATCATGACACCACCTTATCTTTAGGTATTAAACACATTTTGAATTTTGAAAATTTTAAGAATTTTTGTGCAGTCAATTAAGACTACCTTAAGCATTAGGAATGGGGCCAGGTTAGTCAAAAACCCATATAATTCAACCACCTAGTTAGGCTAATCAATTGAAAACATGTAAGGATAATAGACTAGTATACTACTTAATTAAAAACATAAAAGGGTGGCTAAGTAGTGTGCAAGGGGTGAAAATTCATAAACAACACCTTTAGTGTTCACTATAAATTTTTTTTTAGTTTAGCTCCTCAGCATAATAAAAGTTTTTAGCTTCAACTCAGGGCACCTTTTATGTGACTTTGTCTTGGGATGAGTCAATTGTTTATATTTGGGAATGTGTTGGGATTATAATAGCGATACAAAAATTGTAGAGTGTAATTGGTGGACACATGTGTGACTTGCACTAGTTTTTTCTTTTGTATCTATTTTTGTATGTATTCATCTATTGAAAGCATAACCATAGTATAAATAATGCAAAGAGTCTTTCCTTTGGATGTAGTGAAAGGTTGGAATATGAAGTAGCAAAAATTTGTAAAAACTCTTTAGATAACGTTCAATTAAATTATGAAATGGTTCTGATGTGATAGAGCTTAATTTATATTTCTAAAATGGTTCCCCTATATGTATTTTATGGTTGTTCTATGTGCAATGAATGCTCTATTTTATAAATCTATTAGTCATGTATATTATACTAAATGTTCTATTACAAATGAGTCTTGTATTTTATATGTATCTATATTTGTTTTATGTAATAAATTGATAAGTTTAATCTAAATTGTAATCTATTTTATACTTTTGTCACTTATCATACAATTATCCTTATATTAGCATATTATGATGGGTTTTTAAATAACCTCTACTAAAAATAACACCACTCTAGTCAAATAAAATTTTCAAACAATTCTAAAATAGGAACCATGTATTCGGCATAACTTAATACATATTATATGTGTGAAAATGAATACATGGGGATTGGGTTGGCAATCTAAAAATTTAGATACCATGATCCAGACCCCTTTGATTTCATAAATGTTTTAGATCCTAATATGTTCATCCATAACCAATATTAATAATCATAAGTAGGATCCCTAGCACTCCAACACCCTCTACAAGGTTCTGAGATAGAAACACTCGTCAATCTTCTTAATTTTGGGAAGTTAGATGAAGTGATGCTCACATTACTTAGTATATATAATAAAGGTGTGATTCATATTTCACAAGATGTTACCGTCTTCATCAATGCTAAAACTATGGTGTGAGTAAAAACACTCCTAGCTAGAGCCAAATCTTTCTAGCATACAAAACTAAGTCTCCATGAATTCATTCAGATACAAAAGAAAAGTATAATAAGGCATATAGGGGGATCCCTATTTATAGTGGATGACATATCAATGTGAATTTTACATGAGTGCATCACCAAGTGGTTGTAATATACCACTAAGAGTGCATGACATGCAATAAAATGGGTCATTAACATTGCCTATCAAATTATTTGGATGCATGAGAGCTTTAATTGGCCTAAATTTTTAGCTTCTAAACTCATGACTAACACTAAAAAGGTCCTCACTAGAAAATTGCATATGTACTGATACTAGTTCTTAGTTATACTACTCTATTTTACCTAATATAAGTCACCAGAGGTTCCAATCAACCCATATAAATATTTTTTGTCTACGACTACATTCACCAAACTTGGTCAGACTAAGACCAAGGAATACTATAATCAATTATCCAAGTTCAACCAATAGTGGGTTGAGATTCAAGCCCTAATTATCTCACAACTCAGGGTACCCAAGGACATTATGTGTTATCTTAGGTAGCATAAATATATCACAAAGCTACATAATGGGATTCATATAAAATGCCATGAATTGATTCAAAGAAAAAACAAATTCACTACCCTTATTCATTACCATGTTGAATGTCAAGGTAGAACAACCTATGATAGAAATACACAACTTCTAGATCATTACAACCCTTAAAAATATATCTCCTGATATAAAACAACATTTGACTACACATTCCCAAGCTAAAGCATATGCACCACCATAAACATAAAAATATCCATTGTAGATTGATAGGGGAAGTGTAAGGCACCCATGCAATAAGCTTCACCACCACCACCAAAGAAAAGACTCCCAACACTAAATCTTAATTAACTAACAAGTATATCCCAAAAAACACTACATAATGTGATCTTGTAGATTTGTGTGTTGAATAAGAACAAGTTTTATAGTCAATACTCATAGACTTAATCAAGTATTTATATGATCGAGAAGAAGAGAAGTAATTTTTATTTTGGAAGGCAGTGTGCACCTACTAAGTGTATAACCAAGTGAGACAAGACTTGTGGGTTGAAATCACCTAACCTCATCTTTATACAATAGTAAATATTATAGATAAGGATGTAACACATATATGAATTTAAATTGAGCTATTTCACATGGATCCAACTATAAGATTCTCCAATGTGTAGGGTGAGCACTCATCATTACATGAAAGTCCACCGCTAACTCTAGTGTGTAGGCAAAGGACCCATTTTTTTTCCAAAATGTCCTTGACAATCAAGGATTAGATGGTTTCCTTTGTAGATCCTCTCATGGAATTCAAGATTCAAATTACTAAGAGACCCAAACAATAGACTTAAGAGATAGTCTAGGCCTGTAAGAGAGTAAAAAAGAATCCCGTTCCTCCATTGCTATCTAGACAATAAACATTAGCATCGAGATGTATCTTGATCAAATCAACCTCATCATCTGATTCAAGTCACCAATTGATTGTCCAACTCATATGTAAAAACCAAAATAAGAAACTCTTCCATAGCCTAAGCATCACATCGAACAAGTAGAAATCGTATCACAAGAACAAGATGCCATGGTTTAATAACAAGAATAAAAGTTACAATGGGTAGCTTTGAAAAAGGATTGAAAGGCAGAAATAAAGAGGAAGAAGGAAGAGGTAAAGTGCAAGGATAATGAGGAGGATGAGCTATAGAAGAAGCAAAATCAAGAACATAGGGAAAAGTTTGAGGAAGCTGAGGTATAAAATTAAATAATTGAAGAAGTAGAGGTGAAGAAAAAAGAAGAAGAAGAAGCTACAAGGAAACAATAAAAGAAAACAAATCAAGAAGCCCAGGCATCAAAAACTAAAAATGATGAAGCTAAGGCTACAATAAAATCACAATAAGAAGAAAAGGTACAATAAGCATTGCACATTTAGGAGGAGAAATAAAAGAAGTAGGATTAGGACTAGGATGCCAAGAATAAGGTCGAGTTAGATGCCAAATCCAAGGTTGGCGTAGATGACAAATACAAGGTAAAGATAGTTTCTAAACTAATGCAAAGGTTGAAGGCAAAGCCAAGGCAATAGCTAAGTGCAAGGATAAATAATAGAGTGTAGCCCAAAATATAATAGAGGTTACCATGATGGTGTGAATACATGATACCCAATAACTATCATCTACATCACAAGGCTCAGATTTTATTTCAAAGGGTGTACATGAGGAAACATCATATCATAGGCACCAAATCTCTAGAAAATGGTTATGGGATATCTTGTCATCCTCCATGCATCATATAACATTTTCTCTACCCATGGAATAGATCAAGAAATCACCTATATAAACTATATATTCAACTTTGGACTTTGATAAAAGGGTTAAAGAGGCATCACTTAATGTATCACATCTACCTCTGTCAAATACAATTGAGGGAGTAGTTTCTTTTTAGGAATCTATCACATATAATGTGTCAACCTTAGATTAGGAGGTGCTACAGCTTAGGGAGGATAAGTGGATCCCTAAATAAAGGTTATCAGTTGATTGATATTTCATGTCTTGCCTTGGTCACTCAAGTTTTGGGTAACCCATTCATGTTAGAAGAAAAGCAATTCACAACCCTTCTTTCTCAACTAACACAATATTTACATGTGCAGAAGTTGCAGACACTTCGCACCTAAGGATATAACCTCAGAGCAAAGACATGGGACATTTTTGAGCTCTTGGAGGAATATGAACAAATTCTTGACACTACTACACACCAAACTCACAACATAGTTCTAAACATGCTCGAATAGAAGCATTACTTATTCAATACATGGAATAAGGCCATGCTAGATTTAAAAAGGTAGATAACTCCAAAGCTACCATGAATGATAATTGTGCTAGTTTATATGCACTAGATGTCACACTCAAGTAATCACTTTAATCCATAGATAATGTTATGTCAAATATGCAAATTAGGCAAAATGAAATGTTACATAATAAATTTACTATTATTCAAACTAGGAGGCACATAGATAAGATAGAGGAACTAACCCAAGAAATTTAAGTTAAAGTATCCAATGCATAGGCTATGATCCTAGTGATGGAAGATGAGTAAATCCAAACTTTGGTTGATTTTCAAGTGTTGATACACACTAGAATAAACATGGTCATAGAAGTTATCATGGATTAGACATTGTTCAAAAAGGACATGTCTCATTTAGATAGTTGTATTGTAGACATCATCTAAGAGCCTCAATTTTTTCTTCCAAATCAATTATAATAAAAACTTCATCAAATAAAGGTTTTTACATCTTCATAGCTTGTGTCTCATCCCTAGTTATAACCTCCACCACCATATTCTATAGCAGTAACTTCCTCATTAGAAATGTAAGTGGAACCATCTATGTAACCTCCTCCAATTCAAAAAACATAGTCCATGTCACCACCATCAATATAGGTATTGTGCACACTTAACTTTTTTATTTTAAAATCATTTTGTAGTAAGAAGGGCTTGAACATTAGGAGCAAGCGTAGGTTGGTCAAAAAACTGTAAATGGTGGCCATCTAGTTGTGTTAATCTATTGAAAACTTTTGAGGTTAGTATATTAATCTGTTATTTATTTGAAAATCTAAAAGGGAAGATAAGTAGTGTGAAAGGGGTAAAAATTGGTAAATGACACCTTGATCGATTACCACAACTTTTATTTATAATTTAATTCCTCACTATAGGCACAATTTTCAGCTCATCATACAATGCACTTCCTATGACTTTGTCTCAAGATGAGACAGCTATTTAATCCCAAGAAAGTGTTGGTAGTAAACAGAGATACAAAATCATAGAGTGTAATTGATAGACATGTGTGTGAATCACACTATTTTATCTTTTGTATGTATTTTACTCTTGAAAGCATGTTAAGGGTCTTCATAATGCAAAGTCTTTCTTTCATTTGCAGCAAAAGGCTAGAATATGAAGTGACGTCACCTAGTAAAAGCTCTATATATAACACAGAGTTGTATTGTAAAAGATCTATGATGTGAGAAATTAATATGAATTTCTAAAATGGTTTCTCTTGAATATGTTTTATCCTCATCCTATGCATAGTGAATTTTATTTTTGTCTAAATATGTTAAGCATGTATATCATACTAAATGTCATGTAGCTATAAAGTCTATGTTTCATACATAAATATATTGGCTTTAACTAATGAATACTTTATATTGTATACTTTTGTCATACCTTGCACAACTATCCATCTATTAGCATGTTTTGATGGGTTTTTCTAGGAACCTCTACTAACACAAACATTATACTAGAAACCATTAAAACTTGCACAATATTCCATCTTAGATTTTTTTGATAAATTAAAAAAAAATAGACAATAATTTTATCCTAGGCTAGGGCATATGATTATATATGCATATCGGGGTATGTATATATGATCCTATGTTCAAACTATGTTGAAAATTTAAGGAACCGTGCTTGAAATAGGTGATTAATGAATATAAAATTAACAAATGGGATGAATATGTGCCTGTAGAAAATAAACTTTTCAATTCCATGGTTTCCTCTTGCCTTCCTTAGAAATGGCTAACCAAGAGCTTCACCCTTCTTCCCTTGTTGTTTTCGAGCACTATCTCAACTACTATACCATGGCTAAAGGTTGTGATCTCCCAATGTTGTTTTTTAACCATAATGAAAATCCCATGACACAATATTTCTAAACACTATGGCCATATAAGCAAGCTTAAATCTTATTCCAAGCCAAAATGTGCACTCAACCAAGTAGGGAACACAATAATTATTTTTTCCAATTTCCAAAATGGATTTTGACTATTATTTCCTTTTCTATTATAATATTCATAATGCATGATTAAAGATTCAACATAATGATTCCCCCCCCCCCCTCCAAGTGTGCCATGCCATTTTTTAAAAAACTCTTTTGTTAGTACATGGTTTAATAATGGCCAGGTAGATTATATTTAATTATGCTCAAGGAACTTAGGTTCAAGCTCCATGCATTAAGCAAGAGGGCTATTATTATTATGGTTGAATCCCCTTGTTCTATCAAAATAAAACTAACATTTATCCAAGGTAAATTTTAACCACACATTACTTTAGTAATGGAACCCATGTAAGATTGAAACTATGATGGATTTAGAGGCACAATTGGCCTAGTGCCAATGACAACCTTCAACTATCTTGAAGAAAGATCAACTCGATAGACATAGTGTCCTTGACTAAGAGTACATGTGGAAACAATACAATTATCATTTGGTTCTTACCTTGAGTCTGAATCAAATTTTAAATCAAATTATATATTAATAGTATAATTATTACCCTAAAATTTTAACATATTAAAGATTCAAATGAGATATCATACACTAAGAATGCCAAAAATTAATCATAAAATTGATTAATAAAATAAGTAAAAAATTCTTAATAATAACATTCTCCATACAAACTAGCATGCACAATCAGGTACAAGCTGATGAAGAATGCATAACAAAGATGACTAGGAATTAAAACATGATTAAATGCAATGAGAAGATTGAAATTTTATATAGAAACAACAAAAAAATAGGAGAGCACTAAAATATTTATGTGTAGGATATGTATAAAGATACCTTTGGTGTTCAAATTTTAAACATCTATCTAATGTGGATGTTATTGCATTGATTGTATGGATCCAATGTTGACCTAAGAGTAAGTTAAGGTGTAGATTATTAGGAATAAATCTAAACATGGTGGTAATCTCTTGGGTTGTACTATCACATCCAATGATATTATCTAGAGTACTTGGAGAGGGATATCATCAAATATTATTATGGTCTTATATGAATTTTGAATAATATCCATGTTAATGACTAATACTTATAAAAAGATGTTATGTTGCAACTATTCAATGTTAAGCCATTGTTTAATAGTCTCTTAAATCCCTTCATTGGTAGTTTTGATTGTATATATAATGGAAAGTTTTTTTGGATTTCATCCTAAGTGGATAACTATTCATGAGGGCCAAAATTATTGATACCAGGGTCTGTGTAAACTTATTATGTTGAATTCAAAAAATATGTATGGATATTTATATTTTGATACTTAGTTTCCATAATATCTTGTGGACTACCCTCATATTTGAGGTTGTGTTTACCTTTATGATTAGATGGGACCACGTTATTGATAATTCCTTGTGCATACTTACCTAATCCTTGACCAACATATCCTAGCTTTTGTATATATTTTAATCCAAAACCATATTGTGTTAAACTTTTGGCTTATGGTAGAAGATTACCTTGAACAAAGGTTATCATTCCTTATTAAATTAATGATCCTTATGATTTTGAAAATAATAATCAGTCAAATGGATCTCTTTAAAATAACATTTCTCTAGCTACAACACCTTATCCTTTAGATCTAAAATAATTTGCATGACTTGGATTGGGTAGTATGCATGGATAATGTTGTCTCATGAGTGATATTCATAAAAGTATGTAATGTATGAATAACTCTAGAAATATAATTAAGCCCAATCTCCACACCACTTATCCTAACACTTTCCTAACAAGGACTAGGAAATTAGTCTTCTTAGAAGGCATATTACAAAGGCATGAAAACTTGAAGAAAACTAGGGCTAAGAGACAAAAATTGTTGCTTTAATGTATGACGAACTTAGGAATTAGATATGAAACCCTAATACATAAATATAATAACCTATGAAAAAATTATGAAACCCTAAGGGAAAAAAGACATAGGTTTTGACATGCTCAATAAAAGGGTCAAGATTGCCAATATGTTTTACCTTTTTTTATTAATGAACCTACAAAAGATAAAAAACTTTAAATGTTCATATTTTTGGAGATATGTATAAATTATGCAGATATAAATATACAAGTAAATTTTAAATTACACTTTATTATTTTTATAAATGACTAAGAAGACTAGGGTACTTTGTTACTATTTTTTTGGTTTGAGACTATGTGTAGGTGGAAGGAAAGACTAAAGCCAAATTAAGAGTCACTCCCAAATAGAAAATAGCTATCTATATATGCCTAGATGGATCCGATAAAATATGGATGTCTATAGAAAACCATATCCATTTTACATCAACCAAAAACATCCATATGATATTTTTAAAAATGTTCTAACATAGATCATTGTGCCTACCTCTGAACCATCATTATGTGTAATATCAGAAGCTCATTACTTTGGACAAGCCCAAAATTTTGTGACCTTCACATTGAAACCTTATATCCACTTTTAATACTAGGTATAATTGAAAAATAGAATTAAAAATATGGGTTGAATTGACCCCAACTACCCTCCCTCGCTCCCCCTTCAATGGAGTGGCTAAGTGTTGCTTAATTTCCAACACTCTAAAGAGGGCTCAAACCGCATGTAGTTTTATCAATAATGTGTATATGTGAAATAATGCTTCTTTAGTATAGAAGCAACCTATAACTTAGCTTTGATAGTATAAAATATGCAAACTTGACTTGGTTTAAGTGCTTTAGAATTGGCTAAGACATGCTCCTTTGAAATATTTCTTATTTGGAAGTTTTTGTGTTGTTTCATCTTAATGTGTAGATGGTAAAAGTTCTCTTGGTAGATGATATATTTTTTTATAGATAGGAATAGGCTTATGCCTATATATAAATAGTTGACTCTTTGGGTAACTCATTATGCCACTACAATGTAAAATGTACAAATTGAAACATAAAAAATATTTAAATTTAGAAAAATGATTATTTCTTGGAGCACAGATAGATCCAATATAGGTGGATGGATTTAGTAAACTAGAGATATTTGAGTATGAATAGAGGCATCCAAAAATTAAATAATAGTGATTTGATGATTGTTATGACCTTAACCATTGGTGTGTCTAGGGATATGTGTGGCTGACTTGTGGCTTACATACCTTTTATATTTACCTATTACATTTTTCTATGTTCTTAGATAGGTCAGCCTATGGAATAACCTTGGCTAAGTATACTATATATAGGAGGTAGTGGTTAGTCTTTAATCATATGTTAAGTATTATGCTATTAGTGCATTATTTTATAGATTTCCCCCTCGAAGTGGCTTTGTTATATTATCTAGTATTTTGTTCTATTGTCAATTATCATTGTGTACTCTCTCATTTTTTCTTATTCTATGCAATATAAAATCATTCTATGTGAATATCTAAGTAATTTTATTATAAGTGGTATCAGATATTTGATTTGGGTAAGTTTTTTGTGGCATTTTTTTTGGATCTTGTGAGTCATGGCTTTTGGGAGCAATAAAAGTGAAAAAACATAACTTACAATCTGAGAATAATTAATTTTTTCCATAAGCGCAGTATTGCTCAAAACGCTTTTTTGAAAAAAAATACTTAAAAAAAAATTCTAGAATTTTTTCCCCTTACAAACTTGCATTCATTGGATTCATTTCAAAAATATGATCGCAATGGTATATTCTATCGGTACACTTTTTGGTACCAAAAATTTTACTCTAGTGCATAAAGGTAATCATTGGATTCATCTTGATAGGTTGATCACAATGGTACCATTTCCTGGTACACTTTTTGTTTTTAGGTCAAAACCCTCCTAGGGTTTGTTTATGGTAGGTCCTTCAACTTAGGGAAGAAAAGGGGCATCAGAAACTCCTAAGACTCCTACCAATGACAGAATCTAAAACTTCAATTATGATAATTTCTCAGCTTCAAGAGGACATAAAAAACTTGGTGAGGCATGATGACTTTGTTGCAATCTAAGCTAATGTTTCAAAGATGCATAGAGAGATTAATGGGGTTCACAATGAATTGTAGCATATCACTATGTAATTGGCTACCCTCACATCTCAATTTTAGCCTAATAACCCTCCACTTTAGCATTCAAATCCTCCTCTCAACAACTCCCATGCTGGTATGAAATGGATGTTGCCAAAAATGGAAATGCATAAGTTATATGGTAAGGATCCTCTAACTTAGATTACCCAAATTAAGAATTTATTTGATCTGAATCAAACCCCTAGTTCTTGGAGGGTGATGGTGGCGTCCTTGTTTATAGAACCTGAGTAATTTATTTGGTATCACTAGTTATGTGCTCAAAATAAAAATAATATTATTCCTGTTACATGGACTATTTTTATTGAGGATTTGATATCTCATTATTATAATAATGTCTCTAATAACTATTTCAATCAATTAGCCAAGCTATAGCAAAAAGGAACTATGAAGGATTATATTCATCAATTTTAGAATCTCTCTTTATGGGTGGAAGATATCACTGAGAGAAATTTTACAAATCTATTTTTGGGTGGCCTCAAAGATAGCATCCAATATGAGGTTTAAATGTTTAACCCAACATCTATATCAGAATTTATCCCTAAGGCATGCATGATAGAAAAAAAAGAGATGGTCAAAAGGAAAACTTTCACTACTGGTCAAGATCATAACTTTCCAGCACCATCATTTTCATAGCCCACCAAATTAATACAATGACAAATTGAGGAGAAGAAAGCCAAAGGGTTGTGTTATGGTTGTGATAGCAAATGAAGCAAAGACCATCATTATGCTAAAAAGAAGCTATTTTACATTGAAGGTGCTAATGATGATGAAGATGATACAAAAGTACATGATGTAGATGCAGAAGCTATTGAGAAAGAATCTGAAGACTCTCAACCTATTATTTCATGTTATGCCTTGTCAAGTATTAGTACTCCCTAAACTCTTAAGGTGATGGGTTTCCTTAAGTAATAGAAGGTCATTCTCTTAATTGATTATGGGAGCACACATAACTTCATCCATAGTAAGTTGGATATTTGTTTGAACTGTTTCATTTATCCAACTCCAAAATTTTAGGTTATGATTGTAGATGGTGGTATTGTCAGTTGTTCAAGAAAATTTCATAGTATCAAGTTAGCCATGAGATATTACTTATTAGATTCTCCTATGTTTGCTATTCTGATGGGTGGAGCTGATATTGTTCTAGGAGTCTAGTGACTCACCACTTTGGGCACTATTGAGATAAATTTTCAAGAATTATTCATGCATTTTCATTCTAGAGAAAGAAAATTTGAGCTAAGAGGATTAAAGGCTAAATCTGCCCAACTTGTTAGCTCCCATAAAATGACAAAGATTCTCCATAAGGGAGCTGAGGGATTTGTAGCTCACTTGTTTTCTAAGGAAGTACAACCAACTTGGCCATATCCAGCTCTTGATCTGCAACAAATAATTGATGTTCATTTCATTGTTTTTGGAGACATGCCAAAAGGAATTCCACCTAGTTGCATGCATGATCATGCTATCAAACTTATTCTTGGCAGTACACCACCCAACTTCAGGCCATACAGGTATCCCTATGCCCAAAAAATTGAAATTGAAAAGATGATACAAGAGATGTTGGGTGCAAGAATCATTCACCATAACCAAAGTGAATACTCTTCACCAGTTTTCATGGTGAGAAAGAAAGATGACACTTAGAGGATGTGCCTTGACTATAGAGAACTCAACAAGTACATTATCAAAGATAAGTTTCCAATTCTTATTATTGATAATTTTCTAGATGAATTAAATGGTGCTCTTTATTTTACCAAGTTAGATCTACGTTCTAGGTATCATCAAATCAGGATCCATGATGAAGACATATCCAAAACCTCTTTCAGGACTCATGAGGACCATTATGAGTTTTTTAGTTATGCCTTTTGACCATTTGCAACATGTGAAATAGGTACTCTCCATTTTGGAGCAAAATCAATTATATGACAAACCGTCCAAATGTACTCTTGGGGCTACTGAGGTTGAATATTTGGGTCATTGGGTGTATTATGGAGTGAAAGTGGATCCTAAAAAATCCAAGCAATGGTGGACTGGCTAATTCCTAAGACACTCAAGCAACTTCAAGGATTTTTGGGGCTTACTAGTTACTATCACAGATTTGTCAAAATTTATGGTAGTATTACAGCTCCACTTACTTCTTTATTAAATAAAGACTCCTTTTAGTGGATTGATGTAGCTACCCAGGCATTTGAAAAATTGAAATTAGTTATGTGCACTACTCCAGTATTGGCCAATCCTAATTTTTTTAAGACTTTTGTGGTTGAATGTGATGCATCTAGGTATGGTATGGGTGTTGTACTCATGCAAGAAGGTAGACCACTAGCATTTGAAAGTCATCAACTCAAGGGTAAGAATAAGCATAAGCCCATCTATGAGAAGGAAATGATGGCCATTTTGCATGTAGTCAAACAATGGAGACCTTATTTGATGGGTCGTCACTTTCAAGTAAAAACTAATCATGGTAGTCTTAAATATTTTTTAGAACAAAGATTGTCATCTGAAAACTAATAAAAATGGATAACTAAGATGTTAGGCTATGATTTTGAAATAGTCTACAAAAAATGTAAGGATAATGTGGTGACAGATGCACTATTCAAAAAAGTTGAATCAATTGAGGCATTGTTATGTGCCATAACCATTTTGTAGGCAGATTGGCTAGAGGAATCATGATCAGAATGAGAACATGATAGTACTGCTCATGATTTGATTCAAAATCTTTAGCAAGGTTTAGGTGGATTTGAAAAATTCACATGGAAAGGTAATGCATTATGGTATAAAAATATATTGTACCTATGTAAGAGTTATCTTCTTAAACAAAAAATCCTTCAAGAACTTCATGCAACTCCAATTGGAGGTCATTTAGGATTTTTGAAAACCTATCACCAAAAGATTTTTTTTTGAAAGGTCTCAAGGGGGATGTCTAAAAATGCGTGACTGAATGTATGATCTATCAACAAAACAAAGGTGAAACCATCAAAACTCTAGGTCTTTTACATCCTTTATCTATCCCTAGCCAACGTTCGAAAGAGGTATCTGTGGATTTCATTATAGGGTTACCAAGATCTAATGGTCAAAATGTTATCATGGTTGTTGTAGATCATCTCAGTAAGTATGCTCATTATTTTTCATTATCCCAGCCATTTGTTGCTAGTACAGTAGCTTCTACTTTTCTCAATGCAGTTCAGAAACTACATGGGACCCCTAAGATCATTGTTTGTGATAGAGATCTTATTTTTACAGACTGAGTTATTTACATGTTTAGGCAGCCAATTGGCTCATAGTTCATCCTATCATCCTCAATTTGATGGAAAAATTGAGGTAGTCAATAAATGTCTGGAAGGATATCTTTGTTGTTTTGTTTCTGATAAATAGGATAAATGGGTTCATTGGGTTCCACTTTCTGAATGGTGGTATAATAATTTTGTTCATAGTTCTTCCAAAACGTCCCCTTTTGTGGCACTATATGGATACCACACTCCATCCATCACTTCAACCTTGAAGGTCCATCCTAAGGTTTGCGCAGTTGAAGAACATATTCACCATCAACAAGAGGTCCTTGCAAGTTTGCATGAAAATTTAACTATGGCCTATAATCACATGAAGCAACAAGCAGATCAACATAGAAGTGAGAGGCATTTTGATATTGGTGATTGGGTCTTTGTTCACTTACATCCATACAAATAGATGTCATTGAAGCAACAACAAAAAGATAACAAGCTATCCCCTAAATATTATGGGCCTTATCAGATCTTGTAGAAAATTGGCAATGTGGCCTACAAGTTAGATTTTCCTTCATCCACTTGCATACATCTAGTATTTCATGCATCATGCTTGAAGAAAGTCATTGGACACAGAGTTACCATTCAAATAGAATTAATAGAATTGGATGAGAAAGGTAGAGTTGTTCTTGATCTTGAGTCGATCCTTAAAACGTGCACCAAACAATTGCATTTTAGAGTAATTACAGAATCCCTGATCAAATGGAAGAATCTACCATGTGATGATGCCACTTAGGAGGATGAATCATTTGTGCAGTAGCATCCAGAGTTGCCACAATGTTGAGGATAATGTTGTTTCGAAGGGGAAGGGCTTGTTATGCCCTTAACCATTGGTATGTCTAGGAATATGTGTGGTCGACTTGTGGCTTATATAATTTTTTTATTTACTTGTTACATTTCTCTATGTTATTAGATAGGTCGGCCTATGTGATAATCTTAGCTAAGTAGACTATATATAGGAGGTAGTGGTTAGTCTTTAATCACCATGTTAATTATTCTACTATTAGTGCATTATTGTGGAGGTTGCCCCCTCGAAGTGGCTTTGCTATATTATCCAGTATTCTATTTTGCTATCAATTATCACTGTGTAATCTCTCATATTTCTTATTATACGTAATATAAAATCATTCTATGTGAATATCTAAGTAATTTCATTACAATGATCAAGAGACAATATGATTAGGATAATAAGTAGATTATGAATAGACTAGAGAATTTCTATAAATGACTAATAATGAATCAGGGAAAGTGAACCAATACATATTGAGTGGCTAGAAAATATAAGAAAAAATCATATATAATAAAGATAAATCAACACTAATATTTATAAAAATTTAATACCACTTTTACATGTCTATAATATACAAAAATGCAAACATTTTGCCTTAACAATTTGATTTAATAACACACCAATCAAGTGTTTATTCAATATAATGCATGGACATTCCTAAACCAATGAGTAGATGTATAAATGGAACTATGCGCAACAAGAAAAGTGATTAAGTGGGGTGATAGAAATGGAATGCAGCAAGGCAAAGGTTTTAAAAAATGTTAGCCACAACCCACAGATTTCTATTCAAAATTTTGATATTAAATATTATTTTTTTATTATATACATGATTGATTTTATTAATGAAATGTTTTACAATATCATATTTTTTTTATGAAATATATCTATATATTAGCTAAAAATATATATACAAATAATTCACAAAAAAATAAGGTGGTATAAGAGCATGCCATGACACACTAGGCAAAGCCTAGGAGCAAAACCAAAGTATCATCTAGGCAGAGCCTAGAAACAAGCAACTAGATCATAAAGTCATAAAAAGAGATAAATTTTATGTAGCAAGAGCAAGGCCAGCAGGCAGTGGATCCATATCATCTAAACCCCAGCCTAAGCTTGATACGTCATTGCCATCTGGGATAGGCTCCCAACCAATAACTTGGGCGGTGTCTGTATCATCATTTGCTTGCATCTAAGTGGGCAAGTTAGCCAAAAAGAGCTTGGAGAACTTATCCAGCACATTTGCATGGTCTCCAAGTGGCAACCCCCAAGCATTTGGACATGGAGGAGGAGTAGCACCATAGCCGTCCTGCCCAACAAGTGAAGGAGGTGGTGGCTGCCACCATTACTACTACCCAAGAGGGGAAACGAACTGGTACAAGGTACCATTGTGAGGGCGGCACCTAGAACGGTTGTGATGATGCCCACCACAAGGTGGCTGAGGCACTCTATCATCTAGTTTGGGATCCCTGGGTGGATAAGGCAGAACCTGATCTATAGTGCAGGGAGCATCTCCCCAATAGGAGAGGAGATCCTGAAGATACCCAAGCTCCATAGCCACTTTATTGGCTTGGACTTGAATCTGAAAAAGAACATTAGAGGTGATAGAAGATTTATGCAAAGCAAAAACATTATAATCAGTAGAAGCATGATTAAACACAAAATTATTTCTTTCTTTCCAAATTCAGAAGAGAATCTCCACTCTGAAAGTATGTCAAACTTAACGTGCAAATGAAGGGAATTATGGGTTTGTCACCAAGGAGGATATTCTACCATAGGAAAAATTTAGGCTGGAAAGGCTTGAAGAAATCATGGATCCAAGTCTAGACCCTTTGAGCTTTGGGACAGTACCAGAAGAGATGAGGGAACATCTCAAGGTGGCCATAGAAGGGGCAAGTAGGCTGGTGAACTCCCAGCTAAACAAGTCTTTTGCCAATAGGCAAGCCTTGGTGCAGTATACACCAAGAAAAATGGGCAAGCTTGGGCTCCACACAAGCCCCCCAAATAGTGTTGAAGTGAAACCTCCACATTTTAACAGATGAGTGCAACCCCCAGTGGGCACTAAGCTTGTCGATCATAGACAAATGTGGGGTGAGCCAAGCATAGCCAATCCAAGGAGTGTAATTGTGGAAAGAGGTCTCAACATACCATTTCCAGTCCTTCCACCAAGGCTAAGTGGAATGGATTGAGATTTTATAGAGCATAGAAGCTAGGACAACATTGATAATCCCCTGGTAAGATTCCTGGTTTGCATTGGCTAATCAGAATTTAGCTTTCACTTCTTCCCAAGATAGCCAAGAGTGAAAACGCTTGCAGAGGATGTCTTGAACGAAATGAATTCCTCTACGAAAAAGCTTGAGGGCATTGATCCAAGGGACTTCTAACAAGGGCACCCCATTGCTGGGTAAAAATATAAATAAAGGAATATCATTTATTAAAAATAATAATAATATATAAAATTTATATATATTAAAGTAGATAGTTGGTATTTATAGTTCAAATTTTATATTGGAAGAAAAGACCCAATTCAAAGAATAAAATCAAATATATATTATTGAGGGGAGGGGGTGGAGGATCATTCTTGAAAAACAGAGACGTCTAAGCAGAAGGCTCTCTTGTAGATATTAATACTCAAATATACCCTGCTCATAACTGAACTATTAATATGACTACAAATTTCTTAAATAAGTGTCCCCAAATACATTGTTGATTTTAGAAGAGTAATGCTTAATTTTTGAAAAGGTACCGAAAGAGTGGAAGAAAGATAGACTTGCACATACAAGAAGGTGAGATAATAGAACTATTGATATGCCTACATATTTTTTAAATAAGTGTCCCCAAATATATTGTTAATTTTGGAAAAGTAATGTTTAATTTTTAAAAAGATGCCGAAAGAATAGAAAAAAGATAAGCTTACACATATAAAAAAAGTGAGGAAATAAATAATATTTAAAAAAAAAAAACTTATATATATATATATATATAATATTAAAATATTATTTTAATTTTAATAATAAAATAGATTGTTTACTCGCAGATATTACACTCCACTAACACCCTCAACTGTCATTATAAGAACCTCTCTCCACATAATAAACCTACCAGAAAAGAACTTCGCCCAGTTCCCTTTGACCATAGAAAAAATCCAGTGCTATCATGTCTGTCAATTCTAACCATCAAAATTTTCCATAAAAGAGAGCTTACCATTCGCCGGAAGCACCCATTCTTCAGTAGTCTAGCCAACTACTTTTTTATCCCGCTTTTCTCGACGGCGTTCTGCATCAGAAAGAACATAGCCTGGGTGCACCAGAGAGTTGATGACCCCCATTTTTCTTCAAAATCTATTTAACCAAGCCTTTGCCTTTTCTTAACCAGGAGCTCATAACAGAGTGAGAGAGAAAGGCAGATGCAGATGAGGAAAATCATGGAAAGAAGTATTTGAAATCAAAACATCATACATATCCTTCCAAAATCTCCCTAAAGTCCATCAATCCGGCTTATAAATGGTACCCCTTCCATTGGCTTTAATGATCATTGTGATCAATGAAAGCTACAGAATCTTGAGGTTCATATCATATAATACCTGGCAATCCGAGGGGAGATAGACTGTTCCCGTATCAGAAACAAGATTCCCTGCACCATTTTCTTCACGATAGTAGTGAGAAAGGAAGATTTGATTAAACAATTTTATTTTAGATGTTGGCATTTTTATTTGTGTTTTGGATTACATATAGCTAATTATATTATAATATTAAATAAATAGAGTTTTTTTGGGTTAAGTTGTTAAGATTAGTGAACATCTATAATGAAGTCATCTACATATCGATTTTAATTCTTATCATTTCAAAAAAAAACACCTTAATAAATAGTATAACAAACCATCATCTTTATGAACTACAATCATTTTAATAATTAAATAAATCTTGAAAAAAACAAAAGAAAAAAAAAACTAAATTTGAAATTGAAATTTTCTCTTTAATCCTTACATTAATAACTAATTGAATCCCTTTCAATTTTAAGAATTTATATACCTTATATTAATTTGAGGCCTAGTACTTCTTCATTGGCTCCATCAAAGACGAATAAATAGAAATCTATAACGAACTCTCTTTTAAATAAATACAAAATATATAACCTTTAGATTACTTTAAAAGGCACCATCAAAATTTAATATAATTTATCTATTTTTAAGCATTTGTTATTTAAATATTGTTCGATCAATACTTATTATTTTTTTCCAATGAATAGGAGCCAATATTAATATATTTTAATGTGTATCTTCTTAAGATATTAATAAAATTTGTGTATTTCTTCTAAAGATGTAATTTTTATTGACAATATAAAATCAATAATGTAGATATACAGATGGTGAGATGCAATTGTCCAAAGAGGAGGCAATGAAGTTAAAATAAGAACAATGAAGAACTTATACGTATTTCAAAGCCACTTTACACATAATTTCATTGTTAATAGTTAAAATTAGGCAATGAAATTAAAACAAAAGTGATGGAAAAATCATAAGTATCTTAATACCACTTTACACACAATAATTAATTTAGTATTGAAATTCTCTTAAATTGATAGTTAAAATTTACATTAGTTGCAATATATATCATGATTTAATGTATATCTATAATGACTTCAAGCATAAATAATGATACCAATTGAAAAAGAGAGATTTCTCTTTTAAATAATGTCCAAAGACTACTTAATCACCATACAATTTAAAACAACTAAATTGATAAAAGAATTTATAAAATAAATATATGCTTAAAAATAATTTAAATATAAATCAAAACTAAAAATTAATTATAAAACAATAGTTAAAAATTATAATTATAATTAAACAAAAAATAATATAAAAATAAATTTAATTATGAAAAATTATAACCAATAATTTGAGAAATTATAAATACAATATTAATATTAATGAAAACTAAATCTCAATAAATTAAGAAGTTTATCCTTAACATGATTTTAAAAAAAAACAAACAAACTCCAATTCAACTTTTAAGTCCCCCTACAATTATATTAGATCCCTCAACAAGAACATAAGTCCCTCATTACTAGCATCAAGTCCCATAGCCACAAGCGAAGTCCCTTCTTTATGACGTTTTAAAAACTTAGACACACCCACTCACTTTATTCTCAATCAATTTATCCGTACACCTTGGATATTAACTCTTAGTGATTCGTGCACATTTAAAAATAGGTACATTAGAAACGGAATAGTCTAAATATAAATTATAATGAGAGAAAGCTATCATCAACCTTAATTGGATCAAGGTGCATATATGATAACTTCTTACTTTGGAAAAATTCTTATCTTAACTTCTACTAAACATCTTCTCAGCAACTTCTTAAAATGACTTAAACACTTCTTTATTAAAAGTGCCTTTTATCCAGAGGATTAAAAAGAAACTTATTTAACATCATTCATTTACTTCTTAATGATGAGAGTAGAACTCTCGTCATTATTATTTTTGGAAATATTTTCCAAAGTAAAATTAATAAAAAAATGAATTATCTTTTACATAAAAAGAAGATTGATTATTATTAAGATAATATATTTTTTTATATTTTTAATAATATTTTAAACTTTGATATCAAATTGGATAAATTTATGAGGAGATTTTTTTATTATTATTTAGAATAAGATCAATCTTTAGAAAGTCTCTGGTCTCTACAATGTATTTCAGATAAAATTTGAGAATACCTTTAATCATGAATTTCTTAAGTTCATTGTCAGAAATCTTAAGGTGAAAATCTACCTACAAGGAAACATGCAAGAAAGTGACTTCAATAATATCATCCCCCACAATCTATTTATTTAGATTTATAGATAATCATTGTAGAAAAGGTTTTCAAACATATTGAGAAATAAAATAAAATAAATACTTGATAAACACTTTTTAACCATACACAAGGCTAGGAGAGATAACCATAACACACTTAAAAAATTACATACCCAACTATTTAACCCTAAAAAATTTAGATTGGGGTTATGTAGGGTTAAAGGGGATAGAGATAGCTTAAGGTACAAGGGTGATAAACTATCTCTATAGCAGGTGAATTAGATGCTAAACTCAAATATAATATATATTGAATTCCTTATAATGAAATAGATGAAAAATAGTAATTACAACTATGTTAGATATAGAAATGATAAAGAAATAAAGTACTTAGTTAGTTCTGATGCTGACACAATTTTAGATATAGAATAGGCACAAAGTAGACTAGAATATGATTCTAGAACATTCATCAAATTTTGGATTGAGATCCTATGGAGTCATAGACACTAGTGTCACCCTTGGACGGTAGCATCAACACTTTTGTCCGACCCTGATGGAGGTGTCTTGTATGAAATAACTACTAGAAAAAGATGCAACCCTTGGATGCTTATGGGTTTGTGTTTGACTTTGCTCTGGTGTATTTAGATCTAGTTCATAGACTATCACTCCTCATGAAATTACAAAATCATAGTTCTTCATCTTCATAATGATCTTAGATAAAAATGGGTTAGTGGGCATACGATGTTGAGTTGACCCCAAAGACCCCTTGTCAATGAGCATTGCCTATATATCTAATACTCTAAAGAGGGACTCAAACTAATGTACTTCTCCTATATATGTTGTCTTATGTGTCAATCATGCTATATGCACAAAACAAGAACAACAATGATATATCTTCTAACATGGAAAATATAGCTCTTGGGTTGCTCTTTCAATACTTAAACCCTGTGTATGTGTTATCCCTATGAAAATATAGCTCTTGAATTGCTCCTTCAATACTTATAACCTATTCATGGACTATTGCTCCTCATAAAATAGGGAAGCTTTGCTCACTTGAGTGATTGATTAAATGTCTTTTGTAAGTTGATTGGTGAGTAGGTAAGAAGTTTCTAGGTAAGGAATGAATGAGGGTTGATCTTGTAGTTATATCAATCCATTTAGAGAAATAACTCACATAAAATCACTTCAGCTAACCATTATGGTATGTTTTATTTGAAAATTGAATGACTTTAGCATATTGAACACTAGCATCAAAGTAAGACACTTGCATCGATGCAAGTGTCTGTCTGAAATGCTAGTGTCCAAGGATCAAGGAAGTAGGTACTGACACAAAACTTGTAGAGGTGGAAGATATGCAGGTTTTAATCATTATGGACAAGATAGAAGGTCTAGGCCATCAATATAAGACTGATTGGAGCAAGAGATATGCCAAGGGGCATAAGATAGAGTAGTTGTGAGACTTATGAAAGTGAAAAATGTCCAGAATTGAAAGGAACAATCAAGGTCTGAGCTTACCAATTATACAAGATTGAGGTAATATATATTCCATAAATATCATCTACGTTGCCACCCATTTAATCTAGTAATAAAATTACTTGTTTAAAGAAGAAGAAATGCTTACTTAGGTGTGTATAACACACCTTGCCTTTGTTTGAGTCCAACTTGAGTGCTTTGTTGGTAAATGACCTAAAATCAATAACATGTTACATTATGTAATCAGTGCATATAATATGGAATTGAAATTATTGTAAAAATAGAAATAGAAATAGAAAGGTTTAGGAGTACACTTGTGTATCGATGTAACTACCTTACATATTGGCAAGCTGATTTGAAAAAATATATCATTGTAAAACTTTGAAATTAAAATTAAGACAAATATATAAATCTAAAAATTACATATATCTAAGAAGATAGAGATAAAGAGATATTTGAAGGCACATGCCCCCAACCTTAGATAAAAAATGAGTTTCCACCTGACAGTCGAGATTAGCTCAACCATGTAACCCAGTCATACCTATAGCCTAGTGAGCATGATTGAAAGAAATTCAACTCATACTATAAAATTGGGAAGGCTAGATGATACAATCAATTACAAATAAAAAAATTCACAAGATTAATTTATTTAATCACCTCAACCATACCAAAAGTAAACCAATACTACAGTAGATTGGCTCAATACAATCCTTAAAATTCCATTCTAGTGGGTGATGATAGTCACTGAGAGTGCTTTTGAAATATAAAAATGATTTGGATTTTATAATGTTAGGTGCACATTTTATATCATATGCACCTTAGATTTGTCTCATGTTGAAACTTTTACAACACTGGTACCAATGTATAGATTTCAACCATAATTGTGGATCTAAATTATATAACTATGTGTTTTGGCAAATTCAAAAACTATGTAAGTGTGGAGAACATGCTTCTAAATCATTCCCCTACTATATATGGATAAATATAAAAAAAATGAAATAAGTTTTAATTTTGAGGACATGTTTTCAAAACATACTCCCACTAAATCTGGGTGTAACGAGTATTGAATAAGTGTGGAGAACATGCTTCCACAAAATGCCCCCAATGAATAGAAAAATTATGAATGTTTGAAAGCCATGCTTATATGACATGTCCCCACTAAATCTTAAAAATTAATATAAGTGCTAAATGTGAATTAGGAATTTGACTACTAAGAGGAGATTAGTATGGTGTTAGTGAATGAAATCAAATCAAAAACACACTAAGCTAACATCTTCATGCCTAGTTACTAGGAAGATCTTGGTAACAAAAAACAAATGACAAACACAACTAAAAATTAAAGAATAAAACATAAGAATTATTTCACCTTCCTTGGATGCTCTAAATGCCTTTGTAGTAGTGACTTGCTCAGTTTTGTGCTCATGAAGTCCTTGGCAATGGAAGCTTGTCTACCTCCATCTCTCCTTGACACCTTTGGCTTGTGGCTTGGCTTGGATTGGAATATATTTGGCATGGTAACACTAGTTGCTTGAAGCTTTTGGAACCAATCTTGCATTATAACTTTATAGAAATTAAGCTTAAAATGATGTTCATGGCCTCTCTATTTATAGATTTTTGAAAACGTTTAGAATCAACTTGAACTGTTTATCCTAAGATTGAGATGTCTGGTTGAGGATTAATTCGATTTTTAGAATTAAGTTTATAATTATCCTCATCATGACATTGGAATAAAGAAAAATTAAGAGGCATGGAGGGCATCATGGAAGGCATTGATGAGGCATGGAGGGTATGAATCCTAATATTTGTGGCATTTATGGCCTAGGGATGTCTTCCTAAAAAATGAGGTCACCTAATGATACAAATATTCAATATTTATTTCTAAAAATAAGTATTCAACAAGTTTTCATGGAATTATTAATTAAGATCTAACTTGGATTAATTAGCTCTTAAGCATGTTAAAGCACTTTATGCATAAATTACTCAAATTGATCAAAATGCCTTGTTATTGGTCCAAAATTCAACTGGATTAGAATTGGAAGTCAATGTTAGATGTGTTAGAATCATATTCCCATTTAGGATGTTACCAAAAAAAATAACAAGGGCATGTGTCTCGTGTAAGTGATTTGATAGGAAAGAGTAATCTAGAGCACCCAAGTGCAAAATTGATATTTTGACTCGAAATGATCTGATCAAAGTTAGTTGACCCATAAATTATATTTTCCCATTTAATGATACCTTAGCCAAAATCAACACTTGAATATGTTAGTTTCACATCATTTAGTGTGTTTAAGTGTTTTTAAGCCAAATTGTGCATTTTATGTGGAAATTAGCCAAAATCCTGATTAGAGGTTATTAGTGGCCAGATTTAGGTATCTACAATTTGCCCCTATTTGGGAAGGCATTGCAAGCTATAACCATAGTAACATCTTCTCAAATAATGAAAAGGTCATGTATGCTTATAACTACAATGATGATAAACTAACTATATGATGCCCCCTCAAGGGAACGATTGACATAAGTAGGTCGATAAATGGTCCCTTGAAAAGAAAAAAGAAAAATGAGGGGACCAAAGAAAGGAAAGATGATGGGGTGAAAATGCAATGATATTGAAAAAGTAGTCAAAGTCATTAAAAATGCAAGTGGGATGGTGTATAATGGTTTGCCCAAAGGTGGTTATAAGCATTGTATCCTGATAGTGGCAATGTGGTATGATAAGACAATGATTTGCCCAAAGGTGGTTATAATCATTGAGAAGATGGAGCTGCCCCAGTTAGAATAGATAAACAAGATAATAACATACCCCTGTATGGGCAGAAAAAATAAAGTAGTGACAACACAATGATTTTCCCAAAGGTGGTTATAATCATTGAGAAATGCAGATGGGATGGTGTACAATGATTTACCTATAGGCAGTTATAATCATTGGACCCCGATCATGGAAAACATGATAAACTTAGTCGAGGATGATGATAACTTAACACAGAGGGTAATGATGAATTAAAACAACCTACTAGTAGGGAGATGCTCATTTAAACTAATAAAGGTTGAAATTTTTTTGTGTTTAATTACTCTATTTGGGGTATGATTAGGATGGAATCAGGACATCGATGCCAAAAATATGTTAATGTTGTCATTGCTAAATAGACTTATTGAAGCTAAGGTTTATTATAGAACATACCGGTAAACATCATGGTATAACATCATGAAGGCTTGGCTGAAATATGCATGAGGACTGACTCCCATAATCTAATAATCAATAGAAAACAATGCACGAATGATAGAAACCATGATGGCAATGTAAGCATATGAATATGGATATATTCAAGTGTAAGTGTGAGCAAAGAATCACCTAATGAACACATATAAACTAAATCAAGGAAACAATGTTAAAAGTAAACAAATAAGCACATAAACAAAACAATAAAGAAACAAATAAAGAAATACTCAATAAAAACCATACAAACATTGCCCCTAAAAAATAAGAGACAACTTAACAAACAAAAAAAATGGGGGAATAAAAGAAAAGGAAGGGGGTGGCCGAGATTTATCCATATGCACTAGGCAAGTGGACACTACCTACATAGTTCCTTGGATGTAATATCCAATAAAACACTTCAGGCCAAATGTAGTTCTTCCAAGGAATGGGAAGAATGTGATAAGTGAGGAAAACAAATATAATGGATGTGATAGAAGAAGAGGAATGGTATTGAAAAATAGAAAGTGCATAAAAGAAAAGACCAAAAAAGATGGGGAAACTAAGTGATAAGTTATTTGCTTGTGACTTGATAAGTTATTTGCTTGTGACTTGATAAGGGTTCCTAGAATTCTTAAGGCAAAGAAGTGGTCAATGTTTTTGTTCTTTTCTAACAATTTTTCAAATGTTTTTGGAATTGTTTTAGAGTATCTCAACTCAATCAAGAATGATGATACACTAAAAAGTTCAATCTCGTAAATGGAGAGTGTTTAAACTAAGGTTTCTCATAAAATGATGAGAGTGTTTAATCTTGGGTTGCTCACAAAATGGTGAGAGTGCTCAAACTTAAGTTGCTCACAAAATGGTGAGAGCATGGTTTAGGTTTCTCAAAAAATGGTGAGAGCATGAGGAAAAGGGTGACTGAGCTAACCTCAACAAGTATCAAGTGTTGCCTATATAGTCCCAGAGTAGGACCTCAAGTCACTATAGTTCTACCTTACAATGGAAGAATTCAACTAGTGTAGCAGTGAATTCAAACAAAATAAACACAATTGGTAAAAAGGCATAGTATGGCATAAGAAGTGGCAAGTTGGTACATAAAGGCTTAATAAATAAATGTTGCCTCTAGTTTGCCCAGAGGTGGTTATAACTAATATGCAATGCCATAGATCAATGGTACTAATTTTCCCAAAAGGGGTTATAATTAGTAACAATATTGGTGATAAGAAAGGAAGAACAAACAAAGGATGCAACTGTCAAAACTTCTATCACACTTCTCTACAATACAATCTCTGTCTGAAGTACTTGAAACAACTGATGAAATTTATTAGATTCTTTGATGCTAAAAATGTATATCAAATGAAAAAAAAAACTAAGGTCAAACAAACTAGGCTTTATAAGACACTAGGCTGATAGAACATAATTTTAAAATGGATAAGGCTAATAGAATGGTTAAGAATGATATTTGCACAAAGAAGAATAGTGATAAAATGGCACAACTGAAATGGTCCTTATAAACAATACACCTTAGCACTCAAGAATAGTACCACTTAAGATGAATAATATTCATCAGCTCAGGAAGTTCATCTCCATCTAGTGTGGTAAGCATGTATGCTCCTGATCCATAATTTGTAGTAATGATGAAAGGCCCTATCTAGTTTGGTTTGAATTTTCCTTTATGCTTCTTCTCAATCGTGGTATTCTTTTGGGTTTGTTTAAAAAAAATATCACCAAGTTCAAATGTTCTATACTTAACACACTGATTATAGTGGCCTTTGAGTCAATTCTGATATGCTTAAAGATTATTGAGTGCAACTATGTGTTTCTCATCAAGTAGGTCTAGCTCTTGCAGGAGAGCTACTCAATATTCATGATCATCTAAGACATACTTGAGAGAGATGTGTGGTGAAGGCAATTTGACCTTAATGGGATTGATGGATTCAGTACCATAAAAAAGTATGGATTAGATCCTACAGGGGTATGATGATTGGTATAATATGCCCAAAGGGTAGGAAATATTTGTAGGTGCCAATCACGACCAACATCATTGATAATATTTTTGAGAATATTGACAATGGTTTTATTCAATGCTTCACCTTGGCCATTACCTTGAGGGTAATATGCTATAGAAAAATGTTGTGTGATGTTGTATTTAGTATATAACTAGTCTACATCTTTATTTTTGAATGATCTTCCATTATTAGATATAATACTAGAGGGGATATTGTAGCATCAAATGAGATGATTGAAGATAAATTTAGAAATTTATTTTTTAGTCATATAAGTGAGGGGTATAGCTTTAACCCACTTAGTGAAATACTCAGTGGTGGTAAGGATATGTTTATGGCCATCAGATGAAGTAGGGTTGATGTTTATGTAGCAAATAGCCATGGTGTCAACATCATTTTTAGAGTTTATGTTGAGGCATGAATCAGATTATCATGCTATTGACATTTGTCACACTTCTTTACATATGTAGCTTCATCTACTTCCATCATGGGCTAATAATAACTGATACGCAAGATATTTTTGGATAGGACTATCTCGCTAAAATGATCTCCACATACCCCTTTGTGAACTTTTCTTAACACTATTGTAGACTCTACCAAAGTTAAAAAATGAAGCAGAGTTCCATTAAAGGTACGATGGTAAAGGGTGGATCCTAGTAAAGTATAATGAATGGAATGATGAATAAAGGCTTTGGTTTATTTTTGAGATAGGTTAGGTAGTATAACATGGTCATGAAGGTAGTTGTAAAGGTCTGAGTACCAGATAGAATTAGGACCAACAATATCATAAGTCATTGCAATGGTTAAAGGTTTATGAGTTGGTGTTGACAAATTTTTGATGAGGAATGGATATTCTCTAGATTTATCTATTTATCTTATCAAATAGCTAATAGTATCCATGGAATCTACAATTATATTACTAGCCCTTGCTATATGCTCAAACTAAATATTGGTAATTTGTTGCTTAAGAGTGTCGACCATGGCTTTATATGGAACCAGTTCGTCATCTTTAGTCTAAAAATGATTTGTGACTTAATTGATGATTAATTGAGAATCACCATAAACTTGAAGATGAGATATGTTCCAATACACTGCCTATCAAAGTCTTGCAACAAGTCCTTCATACTCAGCGATTTTGTTTGTACTAGGAAAGCTAATTTTGAATGATTTATGGATTAGATCCCCCTATGGTGTAATAAAAAATAGGCCTACCCCTGATCTATGTGTAGTAAATGAACCATCAAAATAAAAATTCCAGAGCTTCTCCTCAAGGGGTGTGTCAATGATGGTCACTATGGATTCATCAGGAAATTGAAATGTGAGTGGTTGTGTCTAAGAGAGGTGCTTCAACAAGTTGATCAATAAGAACTTGTCCCTTGATTACCTTCTTATTGGCATAGTCTATGTCAAACTCACTGAGAAGCATGATCCATTTAGCCATTCTACCTTGAAAATCTATTTTAGATAGTAGATACTTGAGTGGATCTACTTTTGAAATGACCATGGTCTTATTATTCAACATGTAATGGCATAGTTTCTGAGCTGTAAAGACCATGGCTAGATAAGATTTTTTAATAGGTGCATAGTTATTTTCATATTTGACCAAGGTATGGCTTAGGTAGTATGGCATAGGTATGGCATAGTTATGTTCATATTTTACCAAGGTATGTGCATAGTTATTATCATCATGTTGAGCCAAGAGTGCCCCCAGAGCATTATCGATAGCTGATAGGTATAACAAGAATGGATTTCCTAGCATAGGAGGTAATAAAACAAGCAAATTAACAAGATAGTCTTTGAGTTATTAAAAGGATGTTTGGTAGAGATCATCCCAATGAAATGCAACTCCATTATTTAAAAGATGTGTAAATGGATGACACTTGTCTGCTAACTGAGAAATTAAGAATTGGATTCATTGGATCTTACCCTCTAAACTATGGAGTTACTTTAAATTGGTTGGTGGAGGCATCTTGGTTATAGCATGGAATTTAGCTAGATTGACTTCAATACATCTGTGAGACATGATGAAGCTAAGTAAATTACCTAAGATTATGACAAACATACATTTCTTTGGATTGATTTTGACTTTGTACTCCTATAATCTTTTAAATATCATACACAACACTGTTGGATGGTCGACCCTAGTTTTAGATTTTCCTCATATGTCATCAACATAATCTTCAATAATATCATGCATCATATCATGGAATATGATAGTCATGGCCATTTGATATGTAGCTCCAACATTCTTCAAACTGAATGGCATTATTTGATAATAAAATTTTCCCCATGGAGTGGTGAACATTGTTTTATGTTGGTCTTCTAGTGCTATTATGATCTAGTTATATCTTGAAAAGCCATCCATGAGTGAAAGCATTTCATAACGTGCCATGGATTCAATGATCATGTCAATATTAGGCAATGGGAAATCATCTTTACGGCAAGCTTTGTTGATGTCTCAAAAATTAGTATAGATTCTTATCCCTTTAAGATTTTTACTAATAGGTACCACATTAGAGATCCATTTTGAGTAGTCAATGGATCATATAAATCCTACTTCTATGAGTTTTCTAATTCTTTCTTTACTAATATAGCAATGCTAAGATGTATCTTACATATATTTTGTTTTACTAGTTTGGCATTAGGATTAAACATAAGGCGGTGCAGAACCAAGGTGAGGTCCAAACTTGGCATGTTAGAATAGGCCCATGTAAAGATATCTACAAATTCTCTCAATAGAGCTGTAAAGACTTTACGTTCCTCCTCAATGAAGGATGCACCTAATTTTATCCATTTCAAATCCAATGAAGTCCTGATGTTTACGTCTATTGTATCTTTGAATAGAGGGTTAAATTGTCTTTTAGGATAGTAGGCAATGACTTGAAATATTATACTATGTCAGGGTCCTCTATGAGCACTTACTCTTCGACTTCTCTTAGGCATGATAAATTTGAGCCCCCTAATGGGAGATCTAGATATGTGACAAAAATAGTCAAAAATTCTTGAAGAATTTGATCAAATACTTGTTGTTGTGCAAAACTAAAGTCAGATCTATAGTCAAGTTCATCACTGGTGGTCTCCTAGTCTCAATTTGAATAAGAATGAACATCCCCATCTAATGATGCTTGAAACAAGTTTTCATCACTAGACTAGCCTTTATCCTTTTTTTTTCCCTGGTCAGTGTTGATGATTTATAATTTTTCTTGATCTTAATCAATCAACAATGGGAAGTTTCAAGCTGTGCGAAATTGTGGCTTGAAACAACCTCCATATTTTAGAGATGATGGTCTCTTCTTTTGTATCGAGTGTTGGGAAAAGGGATAGGAAATTAAACAAAAATGCAAATGCAGGAATTGAAGCCTAACTATGGTGATGCGCCTGAGTGTAATCCTAATCCTAACCTGAGCATAGTGAGACTATTATAAGATTTAATTACATTTAACAGCAGACAAGTGCATGATCAATATAAAAGATTGGAATAATAGAAACATAGTCTCACAACAGGGAATTCTTTTGCTGAGATACAGAGAATGTTAACCAAGGCATAGTGTTCAATCTTATTAATAGAATCTTCCAATCACATAAGAGGCACAGAAGTCATGTACAGTTATGTAAACCTTCCAACTCAAGAAAATGAGACAAAAGTAAATGACATTTCTAATCACAACTCCAGAGAATCTACAGCATAGACTACTTTGAAAATGACACAGATAACACCAACCAAGGCATGGAGTTCAATACTCTTAATTTATTTAGCCACATAAAAGGCACAAAAACATGCATAGTTACATTAACTTTACAACTTAAGAAAATGAGACAAGATCAAATGATATTACTGGTCAAAAACTCTAAAAAGTCTAAAACTATCAGAAATCTCCCCTTTACTATTACAATTCTTCTTCCTTTATAGCCTCAAATCACTTCTTCCATCATCCCCTTTCCTACGCAATTCTTTTATGTCCTTTCCTCATAGCGGATAAATAGATGGCACCTTCAATGCCTCGGATGCATCCTAGTCTTATCAAGAACTGCCCTGACTACGACATGGTGATTCATGTCTAGTACCTCCCTTCACACCTAAATTTTTTGTTCCATCACCTGTTTGTCCACTCGACTATGTATTCTACCTCTGCCTATAGGGGACAAATAGATGGCCCTTTAATTCTTGCAAGCCCCAAAAAATCTACTCGGTGCACTGTTCTATCTACCAGGAATAAATCTCGTCGAGTTTCTCTCCATCTTTGCTATAACAGATAGACGGACACTCTATTCTATTGAAACAGAAGAGGACACTTAGTCAATTCATGAAAGTCCTCTTTTTGTCTAGATAACACTAGAGAATGACACTTGGCCCCTTCCGCTTTCTCTATATTCTGCTCAAGAATGCTCTGCCTTCGACACTTGTCGCAATCCACTTCCTCGATACTTTGTAGTTTTAACAAAATAAAACTCACTGCGTTCCTTGCTCGGGAAACTTTGTAGGAGGGAATAGATGCACGTGGCAAGCTTTGCATGTTGACACTTGGCATTTTCACAATCCTTTGAAATGACACCTGGGACCCACCACAATCTTTATTCAACAAATTGGCTCGAAGATGGTCCCTCAAAAGTTGACATGTGGTGACTTCTGCTTATTCTGGGAAGATACGTGACATCTTCTACTTCTCTTACTAGGGGTATGTGGCACCTTCCACTTTTTCCAGAGATGGAGTAAGAAGGGGCTCAGAGAGTGACACTTGGCAGCATCTGTTGCTTTATGGCACTTTAAGCAAAATAAAACAATGCCTTTATGCATTGAATCAAAGCATGAACCTAGGCATCCTTTAGATGCCGACACATGGAGGCTTCCACTTTCTCAAAAAAGGTAGTTCAGGGCCTTTTGTGACTGCAACCTAGTGCTTTCCACTCTGTTATTAAGTTTGTTGAAAGTCTTTACCAAAAAATAATGAAATGCAGTGCCTCTATGAGATGCGGATGCTGACACATGGTGCATTTCACTTAGCTACTACTGGATATGTGGCATATTCTTTAGTCTTCCTGAAAGTCACAAAAAGGCCTCGAAGGACACCAGCTGGTCAGCTCTATGTTTTAGAAGCTAACACTTGGCAGCTTCTACTTGAATTTGATACTTAGCCAAAATGAGACAAAAGAAACAAAAAGGGGAAAAAGGGACCCATGCTCAGACAATGCCACTTGGCAGCTTCCGCTACATTTTGACACTTAGGTAAAAATGAACCCACCCCCTGCTCCAAAACTCTACTGCTAGTCTAGGGTGTGTAGAAACCAAAATTGCAGTGCTCGAATAAAAATTTGAAATCGACGTAGATTAAAAATTACTTTACAGTTATTGGCAACCCCCAAGACTTTTGAGCCTGCTCAAAAAGATCCTGACTCCCGCTCTAACAAAATTTCAAAATTTTACAGCTTCAAAAGTGTTGTCTGTTAGATTGACCACTCATGGTCAGATAGCCTTTGCTTGTTCTACACTTCAACGAAAGCCAAATCAAGTTTAATGATATCCTTATGCGAAAAGGTTTATAGGATCTAGACCGTGGCTTTCAGTTTGAATTCTAGCTAGGAAATAGGAATCAGGATAGCTTCGACTTCTCAGACTGAGGAATCATCCCACAAGCTCTAGAAAACTATTTGATCCCTCTATTTGGCTAGCAATAATGGTTCAATTTGGTCTATCATCAGCACCATCTTTGCATCCAAAAATTGGGAAAGAAGGCCTAGTTGCACCAGATCTTTAATATGCTATCTCATCTCGCCGATGCCTTCTTTCACGACTTCGAGACATTCTTTACAACTGTTGGCCATGGCATTGCAACTAAGCACCTCATTGACTCGTTTTGTGGCGGCCATTCTGTTTGAGATCCTGTGGCTACCAGTGTTGCATCCATTGTGTTGTAGAGCTTCTACGATAATGAATGGGAGTCTGTGACTCTTTTGGAGACTGTGGTTAGAGTGTTCTATACTAAATTTTCCACCCTCTTGCACAATTTCTATGCGTTGAGTAGGAAGGTGAGAAATGGCCTGAGCTAGATAATATTTGAAGAGATTCTCTCCCATGCTGACTCATAGAGCTCCTTCATGAATTGCATTACTCTGACACCTCTTGGCCTATTAGCCAGCTCAATTCTCAATTGTGCCATCCTCTGTTGCTCTACTTAGAACTGGGCTTGAAAAGCCATAGCCTTTTTTTGCTCCTCTAGTAGCCCTTGGTATGATTGGATAACTTGTAGTTGAAGTCCTTTGACTCTTCCCTGCAATGCTGTATTCTCCTACCTTAGGGCTATTGCTACATCTTTTGCAAGTGTGAGCTCTATTTTCAATGAGTCGTTTTAGGCCTGGACTGCCCATTGAGTCTGGAGGGAAACAATATCTTGCAACTGTTTCTGTAGACTAACTATTATATTGTCTCTCTTGTTTATTTATTTGGCCAAACTGCTATAATTTGACATTTCTTTGGCCAAATTAGCCTCCATCTTTTGCAGTCTTCTTGATTTCTTCAAATAATCTTTTGTGACTACAGAAGTGGATTCAGTCAGCAGCTCAACTCTATCCTCGGGCCTGAACAGGGACATGTCAATGGCCACTGCATTCATTGTATAGTCCTTTGGCTATGTTGACGGTGTAAAATTGCACTAGGTCTTAGCCAATCAACAATGGGAAGTTTCAAGCTGTGGGACAATGCGGCTTGAAACAACCTCTAGGTTTTAAAGAAGCTGGTCTCTTCTATTTTATGGGGTGTTGGGAAAAGGGATAGGAGACTAAACAGAAACACAAAATGTAGGAATTAAAACCTAACTATGGCGATGCACCTG
The DNA here is from genome assembly GCA_037957365.1 of Torreya grandis. NCBI lineage: Eukaryota > Viridiplantae > Streptophyta > Pinopsida > Cupressales > Taxaceae > Torreya > Torreya grandis. The sequence continues at coordinate 855,720 of JARHVA010006211.1, forward strand.
AGTGTAATCCTAATCCTAACCTGAGCACAGTGAGACTATTATGTGACTCTATTACATTTAAGAGTAGACAAGTGCATGATCAATGTAAAAGATTGGGATAACAGAATCAGAGGCTCAAAACTGGGGAGTCTTTTGCTGAGATATAGGAATTATCAACAAAGGCATAGTGTTCAATCTTCTTAACAAAATCCTTTACTCACATAAGAGGTACAAAAGTCACACACAGTTATGTAGAGCTTCAGATTTTATAAAATGAGACAAAAGCAAATAACATTTCCAATCACAACACTAGAAAATCTACAACATAAAATACTATGTAAATGACACAGATAACACCAACCAAGGCATGGAGCTTAAATTTCCTTAATTCATCTAGCCACATAAAGGGCACAGAAACATGCATGATTATATCAACCTTATAACTTCAAGAAATCAAGACAAGAGCAAATGATATTACTGATCAAAATTATAGAAAATCTAAGACTACAGAATTCTCCCCCACTTTAGATTTTACCATTCTCTATTATATATCTTCAGATCACTCCTTACATCCTCCCTTTTCCCACGCAATCTTCCCCATCCTTTACTCATAGGGGACAAACAGACGGTGCCTTCAATGCTATGAGGGGCTGTAAAAATCTATCAGATGAACTATTCCATCTACTTGAATTAACTCCAACCGATTTTCCCTCTAATTCACTTTTTGACAACAGCTACACAGAACACTCCCTTATGTTTGAAATGGGAGGAGACACTCAGTCAATTTTATGAAAATCCTCTAGGCATCAAAAAATGACACTTGGTGCTTTCCACTAGATCCATCAAAGATGCGTGGCTCTTCTCCTTTCCACCAGATCAGACTTTTACGGATGGTGACACTTGGTAGCTTTTGTGGACTTTGAAGTAACGCTCAGGGACCACCATAATCTTTATTCAGTAATGAAACTCAGATGGTCTCTTAGAAATTGGCACATGGCAGCCTCTGCTACTTTCGAGAAGATATGTGGCATCTTCTGCTTCTTTGTCTAGGGGTGTGTGGCACCTTCCACTTCTACTGGGAATGGAGTAGACAGAGACACAGAGGGTGACACTTGGCAACCTCCACTACACTTCAGCATTTAAGCAAAATGAAATGACACCTTTATGTGTTGAAGGAGAGTGCTAAACCCAGACATTGAAACAAAGTCTCTTGACAGTCGACACATGGTGACCTCTGTTGCTTCTTCAAAAGGGGAATTCAGGGTCTTCGCAACTGCCACTTGGCACTTTTCACTTCCTATGCTGCTTGGTCTATTGAAAATCTTTGCCAAAGGGTAAAATGAAACATGGGTGCCTCTTATGAGATTCAGATGCTGACATGTGGCACATTACGCTTAATGGCTACTAGATACGTGGCATGCTCTGTGGTTCTCTAAAAAGTTACAAAAGGGCCTCAGAGGATGCTAGTTGGTTGGCTTCATGCTTTGGAAGGTGACACGCAGTGGCATCTATGCAAACTCAATGCTTAATGCAAAATTGGGACAAAGAAACAAAAGAGAAAGAAAGGCCCGTGCTCGAACGATGCCACTTGGTAGCCTCCACTGTATTTTGACACTTGATGGAGGATGAACCTGCAACCTGCTCCAACTCTACTGCTATGAACAAGGTATTGCTAGAACCAAGACTGCAGTGTTCGACGAAAAATTTAAGTGCAACGTAGAGTAAAAATTTTACTCTATAGTTACTGGTGACCCTCAGGACTTTTGAGCCTACTCAAAAAGGAACTCCACCTTCTGCTAGATCAAAATTGTAAAAATTATAGCTTCAAAAGAGCCGTCGACAAATGTTTAAAACACTTATTTGAAAACAAAGCAGGAAAACAACAAAAAAAATAATGTGAAAAAGGGAAATTATCTAACTATAATACATGAGAGACCTAAGTCAATAGAAATGTTTCAAATAGATTCCATTTATAGAAATCTCTTCAGGTTCTCCTTCCATCGATTCTAACTCAAAAGAATTCTTCTGCTTGCATGAGCAAATTCTATATGGACCAGTCCATAGCACTTCAAATTTGGTGTGCTGACCCAGCTTGGCGGCTCTCGCATCCCATTTCAAAACAATTGAGCCCTCCTTAAAATTAGGATTCAAAGTCCTTTTATCAAAATAATTCTTAACCATTCCTTGATGCTTGATTAGTGAATCGTGAGCTATATCCCTCTTTTCTTGAACTTCTAGAAGTTTTGTGAGTCTGACCTGCATGGGGCCATTTTCTTCAATCTCAATTTGTTTGATCAGTTGAAGCGTATGGATTTCCAAGCTTAGGGGAATCATGACAGACTTTTCATACACCAATTCATATGGAGACATTTTGATCACCTGCTTAGGCATGATTCTATCATGCCACAATGCCAGATTAAGCACTTTATGCCACTCTTTGTGATGATCAACCCCTATCCTTTTGATGAGTTTTATCAGGTTCTTATTGGTTGATTCTACTAGACCATTACCTTGAAGGTAATAGTTAGATGAATTTTTTAGATATATTCCATGTCTCAAGGCAAAGTTAGATACTTTAGACCCCAAGAATGCTTTAGCATTATTTTAAATGATGGTACGAGGTGCCCTAAAGTGAGTAGTAATAGCCCCTAGAAAATCTAGGATCACATTTTCTATTGCTTCTTTAAGTGGGACTGCCTTGATCCATCTAGTGAAATAATCTGTGGTAGTCAATATCCATTTGTGACCCATGCTGGATACTGGATTTATCATCCTAATGAAGTCAAGACCCCATTGAGCAAAAGGGTCATCCACAACTATAGGACTGAAGGGCATGGTTGCATTCCTCCTCATCCCCACATAATACTGGCAAGATTGACATTTTCTAACCAGATGATAACAATTTGCAAATAAATTAGGCCATAAATGTCCTACCTCAATTATCTTTATGGCTATGGTCTTTGTAGAAAAATCCCCCCTGATGCCCCATGATGCATTTCATGCAGTATCTTCTTGGCTTCAGCCTGTTCCACACATCTTAATAATTTCCCATCTGAATTCCTTCTAAAAAGGACTTGTTTGATTAGAACAAAATGAGCTCCCTATATCCTATAATACCTTCTCTCATTTCGAGGGAGTTCTCTCAGATAAATCCCATTTTTCATGAATTGAATCCTGCTAGTGACCTAGGATTCCAGATCAACCTCTTGTAACTTTAGCACTATCTCTGACTCTTCTTCTAAATCTGCTTCCTCAAGTAACATATTTTCTAGCTCTTGGGTGATATATTGGCATAGACCCCTACCCCTGAATAGCTTGGTGGGTCTGACCTCTACATCATATTCAAGGATCTTAGTGATCCAATTGGCTCTTTTCTTAGTAATCTCTCCCTCCATGACATATTCTCTGACACTTGGGTGAGCCACGAGTATCAAAATTTTGCTCCCTGATACCAGGTGCCTAAATTTCTTGAGGGCTTTCACCATGGCATAGGCTTGTCTTTCCACAAAGTTGTACCTAGTCTCATAATCTCTGAGAGTTCTTGAGAAAAAGGCTATTAGGTGCTCCCCCTCTAGCCTATTCCTTTGAGTCAGGACAGTGGCAATACTTGACTCCCCTCCATAGACATACATTACGAAAGGCATGGAAAAATTTGAGTTCTTGAGCATTGGGGCTGTTGAGATAGCCTCCTTGACCCCCTCAAAATCTTGCCTCCCTTCTATAGTCCATTTGAAGACCAGATCCCTTTTAAGAAAGAGTGTCATTGGCCTAACCAAGCCTACAAAATCAGATATGAATTTACTGACAAAATTGATCTTTCCCAAAAAGGATTGGACTCCCTTTTTATTGGCTGGGAGAGGTAGGTCCATTATAGCTACGATCCTCTCAGGATCTATAGAAACCCCTTCCTTAGACACTATGTGTCTCAACAGTTTACCCTGGGGCACAACAAAAATACACTTCTTGGGATTCAATGATATCCCAAAATCCTGACATTTCTCGAAGACAAATTCCAAATGATCAAAATGATCATCAACATTTTTTGAGAAAATAGTGAGGTTGTCCAGATAGACTAGGGTGACCTTGTTGATTATTTCACTAAAGGCTATGTCCATTACCTATTGAAAGGTAGCTCATGCATTTTCTAATCTGAATGGCATCTTTGCATAGGCAAATGTCCCCCATTTGGTGGTGAAAGTAGTTTTATACTGGTCTTCCTCTGCTAGCCAAATCTGATTATACCCAGAGAAACCATCAAGTAAAGAAAACCTTTCTAATCCCACCACAATTTTCAAAATTTGTTCCATGGAGGGCAAGGGATAGTGGTCTTTCATAGATTCTTTATTTAGATCTCTAAAGTCTACACATAGTCTTACATCTCCATTCTTTTTCCTAATTGGAACTAGATTCGATACCCAGGTTGAGTGTTTGATTGGAAATATTATTTTGGAGTCCAGGATTTTCTACAACTCATCTACCATTAGAGTCTCTATCCTTAGATTTACTAGTCTTTGTTTATATCTGATGGGCTTGGATCCCTCAGTCAATTCTATTGTGTGCTGGATAACATCCCTGTTGTATCCATAAAGGTCATCATAGCTCCAAGCTATAACCCTGTCATACTTTTGGCATAACTCAATTAATTTTTCCTTCTCTTCCTGAGTTATAGAATTTTCAACCTTTATCCTTTTCCCGTCACTCACCTCTACCTCAAAATAGTCTGCTTTATCTACTTGGAACCTTCTCTTTTCCAAGTTTACATCCTCTGGGTCAAATAAATTTTCTAAGGTGATTAATCCCTTAGGGAGCTTATTAGTCTTTAGTTGAATAACCTAATCACCATATGCCTCTTCAATTTTAGTTTGTAACTGATCTACAAACTCATCTGATTATTGTAAGAAAGAGACTACTTGAGCATCATTTTCAAACACTTTCCAATTTTCATCATTATCTGAGATGGTTGGCCTCACTATAACTTTTACTGACTCATTGTTAATCAATAGGCTAGTCACCGGGTTAAACTATGAGCCAATTTGAGCCATCCTATTAGCCTCAGTGTTTTGACTTCTAGAAATGATTTCAATATTGAAGGCATCGAAATCCTCTATCAAATCCCAAATCCTATGCCTGTAAGACCTCATTCTCACATTCTTGGCCACTGCCTTTTCTCGTATTTGCTTCACTACTAATTCTGAATCTCCTCTTACTCTTAGGTTTTTTATCCCCTTTTTCTTGGCTAATAAGAGCCCATGTACTAGAGATTCATATTATTCATCATTATTAGTGCAAGAAAATTGGAATCGGATAGCTCTTAAAATTTTGTCACCATTTGGAGCGGTAAGATAGATTCCTGCTCCAGCACCATGTTTACTTCTAGCCCCATCAAAATTCAAAGTACAAACCTCTAAATCTTGGGCAGTAGGTGCCTCTTTTCTTATAAATTTGGGAATCACCTGATCCTCATCAAAAATGACATATGTGCCCAAACTAGTACAATCATAGTTCCCATACGGGTCACTCTGCATCATAGCCAACAACTGACTTTTTTCTTCTTCTTGATCATGCTTAGTCCAGTCGCCTAGTTCTTCAACAAAATTTCTTTCTTATTTATTCAACATGGCATGATCTGCTTCCAATCTTGTTGTTGGCTCATTGGTGATGTGGTCTTTGGATAGTGATTCAGATAGAATTTTCATTTTCGAACCATATCTGGTTCTTAAGATGAGGTGAGACCAGTCAAGAGACATGTATCCTCCTATTTTTGTTGTAAAGTCTCTAGATAAACATAAACCAAAGGTAGGAGGGATATCTATGACAACTATATCCTGGTTGACAATTACATTGGGACATGTGTATAACTATAGGGGGAGTTGTTTAATCCTCCCTATGGTTTGTACCATTTTGCCATCAAGCTGTATAACTCCTTTTGCAAGGGGTTCATAATTTATTTTTAATGCATCAGCTATTTGCTTGGGCATCACAGTTGTGCTAGCTCCTGAATCTATCAACGCATTATGCAAAAGTTTCTTTCCAATGATTAGAGTCAAATAAAAAGGCTCTGGCTTGGATTTACTTACTTGCGCTGCATTGTTCATGAAGGCTGTCATCTTTAGAGGAACTGTATCTTTAAGCTTTTCCTTTCTAGTAGGTCCTTCCTTGGTAACAGCATCCTTGGGCACTGCTTGCCCTTGCAAAGCTTCTTGCAGTAATGTCTTTTGTTCAGGAATTGCCAAAATATCCCATATCAACACTTGTGCTGGAGTTTTCTTCAATTGGTCCACAAAATTGATTGGTCCCAGAGGCTGGGTTTTTTGGTAATAGGGATACCTCATTCTTTCTTGAGTCTGGATAGGGATCCCTTGATCTTGTACTGGCTATGGCACTTCTTGTCTAATAGTAGCACTCCTTTGCTCCTGAGATGGAGGATTATTCTTGACCTGACCACTTGCAATCTCGAGCTGCTCCACCATCCTCCTCTTTGATCTAGTATAATAATTGGATTATACTACTAGCCTTTGGGAGGTGGACGCTTCGTTTAAGAAAACTACTTCCTCATCCTCAACCCATGAGAACAAAGCATGTTCTGGGGATATTTCTTCCTCTTGTTGTAAGGACATTCCTTGCACCTAGGCCACTAGCACTGAATTCTGCATGTCGGGAGACTGGTAGGCTTGATTGTTACTAGTACCAACAAACTAACCATCCATTCTTCTCTGCTCAACTACCCTTTGCTGTAGATTTCCTCGAGGACAATCTCTGGGGGTGTGAGCATCATTGCAAGGAAAACACCAAGCATTAGTATCATCCACATAATTATTCTGACTTGGAACCATCTCCCTATTTGAGTTGGGAGGAATGGTTTGTGAGTGTGTGGGAACAACAACTAATTTATTTACTAGTTGATTATTGGTCTGCTTTGGAGGGCCTTGATATTGGTTTGGTTGGGATGAAAACCTATTCCCTTGATAACCTTGATAAGGAGGTTTGGGGAAAGTATTATGCTACCTCTTCATATTAATCAGCTCATTGGAGAATGTCCTTAACATACTCTTGATATCATCCATCTCAGACGATGGAGCAGGGACTGGTTGTTTTGCAGATGATGAAGGGTAAACATACATAGACATAGATGGGCTTATAGCCTTAGGAACCTCTTGGGGTAAGGGCAAGGTAATTTTTGGGAATACAGGCATGGGAGGCCTTGGAGGTAACTTTCCAGCATCAATTAAATGATTCTCAGCTCTAACCGCGAGGTCATAAGCTGCTGGCAAGGTGTGTCCTCCCAGTGACTGAATCATAACAGATATATCTAAATTTAAAGCTTTGAGATAGAATACTATGGCCATACCATGGGGTGGCTTAGCTACAATAGGTATTCTGTCCCAAGTTTTCTAGAATTTGGTATTGAAGTCAGTCATGTCCTCTTGAGGTCCCCTTTGGATAGTGATCAATTGATGTAACAGGGAAGACTTATCACCTTTCTCTATTAATCTTTCAAAAAATAGATCCCCAAGCTGGTCCCATGTAGAAATGGTATTTGGGGTCAAAGATCGATACCATTCTACAGCCTTCCCTTTGAATGAGGCTGTTAACAATCTTAGGGCCACATTTTGCTCTGTGATACCATGTATGGCATAGACATCCGATACATCCTGAAGGTGTTCCATGGGTGTTTTTGAGTCTTGTCCACTAAATTTGGGCAGAGCCTTTAGAGTATTTCCTAGAATAGGGTCCCAAATAGCTGGTGGTGTTTGGAGGACTAAGGGGCTACCCATGTTCTAGCTCACATAATTTCTTAGAGGGACGTTCGCTCCCATGTTCGATACTGGTAAAAACTAGTTAGCTCTTCTTCTTGGACTAACTACCAGAGGTGGCAAAATAATACCTAGATTTGTAGTAGATTGCAATCTAGTGACTGGTCCACAGCTCTGACTCCTCGTAACTCTTTGATTCATGCAGTCTTGATAAAAACTTCAAGACTGGTCCTAGTGGGTGTGCCAAAAACTATTGATGGCATAAAATTGTGTTGGGTCTTAGCCAATCAACAATGGGAAGTTTCAAGCTGTGGGACAATGCGGCTTGAAACAACCTCTAGGTTTTAAAGAAACTAGTCTCTTCTATTTTATGGGGTGTTGGGAAAAGGGATAGGAGACTAAACAAAAACACAAAATGCAAGAATTAAAACCTAACTATGGTGATGCACCTGAGTGTAATCCTAATCCTAACCTGAGCACAGTGAGACTATTATGTGATTCTATTACATTTAAGAGCAGACAAGTGCATGATCAATGTAAAAGATTGGGATAACAGAAATAGAGGCTCAAAATTGGGGAGTCTTTTGCTGAGATACATGAATTATCAACAAAGGCATAGTGTTCAATCTTCTTAACAAAATCCTTTACTCACATAAGAGGCATAGAAGTCACACATAGTTATGTAGAGCTTTAGATTCCAGAAAATGAGACAAAAGAAAATAACATTTCCAATCACAACACTAGAAAATCTACAGCATAAACTACTATGTAAATGGCACAGATAACACCAACCAAGGCATGGAGCTTAAATTTCCTTAATTCATCCAGCCACATAAAGGGCATAGAAACATGCATGATTATATCAACCTTATAACTTCAAGAAATCAAGACAAGAGCAAATGATACTGATCAAAATTATAGAAAATCTAAGACTACAGAATTCTCCCCCCTTTAGATTTTACCATTCTCTCTTATATAACTTTGGATCACTCCTTACATCCTCCCTTTTCCTGTGTAATCTTTCCCATCCTTTGATCATAAAGGACAAATAGACGGTGCCTTTAATGCTTCGGGGGGCTCTAAAAATCTATCAGATGAACTATTCCATCTACTCAAATTAACTCCAGCTGATTTTCCCTCTAATTCACTTTTTGACAACAGCTACATGGAACACTCCCTTACGTTTGAAATGGGATGAGACACTTAGTCAATTTTTTGAAAATCCTCTAGGCATTGGAAAATGACACTTGGTGCTTTCTGCCAGATCCATCAAAGACATGTGGCTCTTCTCCTTTTCTTTGGTTGTGCCATAGTTTTATTCGGGACTCATATCAGACTTTTATAGATGGCAACACTTGGTAGCTTCCACAAACTTTGAAGTAATGCCCAGGGACCACCACAATCTTTATTCAACAATGAAACTCAAATGGTCTCTCAAAAATTGGCACATGATAGCCTCCGTTGCTTTCAAGAAGATACGTGGCATCTTTCGCTTCTTTGTCTAGGGGTGCGTGGCACCTTCCACTTTTGCTGGGGATGGAGTAAAGAGAGATTCAGAGGGTGACACTTGGAAACCTCTACTACACTTCAACATTTAAGCAAAATTAAATGATGCCTTTATGTGTTGAAGGAGAGAGCTAAACCCAAGCATTGAAACAAAGTCTCTCGATAGTCGACACGTGGTGATCTCTGTTGTTTCTTCAAAAGGGGAATTTAGGATCTTCACAACTGTCACCTGGCTCTTTTGGCTTCTTATGCTCCTTGGTCCATTGAAAATCTTTGCCAAAGAGTAAAATGAAACATGGGTGCCTCTTATGAGATTTAGATGTTGACATGTGGCACATTACACTTAACAATTACTAGATACGTGGCACGCTCTGTGGTTCTCTAGAAAGTTACAAAAGGGCCTCAAAGGATGCTAGTTGGTTGGCTTCATGCTTTGAAAGGTGACACACGACAACATCTGTGTGAACTCAATGCTTAACACAAAATTAGGACAAAGAAACAGAAGAGAAAGAAAGGCCCATGCTCGAACGATGCCACTTAGCAGCTTCTGATGTATTTTGACACTTGACAGAGGATGAACCTATGCCATGCTCCAACTCTACTACTATGACCAAGGTATTGCCGAAACCAAGACTGCAATGTTCGATAGAAATTTTAAGTGCAACGTAGAGTAAAATTTTTACTCTACAGGCTGCATTTACTCACTCAACTTGGCAACATTAGGTGACAAATGGGTCACTATCAGCTATTGTTGGATGGGGTGAAATTGTGACCTCAAATGTGGGATAGTCAGTGATTTATTCTCTTTAATTCTCTTTTTCTCTAGCCAGGCTTCTCTTGCCTTCCTAGCAACATCGGCCTACATTTGGAAGGTGTAAGGGGATGCAATATGCCCTCCTACAAAAGGAAATCCTTGTGGCAGGCCATATTGGATAGCCATTGGTTGGCTAGGGGTGAGTTGTAGGAGCATCTTTCTGGGAATAGAGGAGGATAAATGGGGTAACGTTAGGGCCTAAGGTGCCAATGATGGGGTGACTTGTGAAATGGGAACAATAGCAGTGGAAAGAGGTGTCATTTGACTAGGTGGAGGCATCATGCTAATAGGGAAAGGGATAGACTGAGAGGGAGGAGGGGGGTAATACTTACCTAAGGGGAAGTTGCAGTGCCCTACACTAGGTGCTATGAAGGCTCCTCTTCCTCCTTTGTATCCAAGTAGAACTGCACCCTCTTCCTCTTCTTGGGTGTTTCTACCTCTGGATGCATTTGTTTCCCTTCCACTTTTGCAGTTGATGGTGGTGCTTATGGAGAATCAAGGATTTTAATCGCTCCTAATGATGGGGAGGATTTTGGTGGTGAAGACACCACACTCCTTTGTTGTTCTACAGTAGCTGCAGCTTGCTCTGAGGTCTACGGTTGCTAGCTTGGTCCCACTCTAGCTTCCTGCTCTGTCTCGAGTGTTGGCAATTGACTTGTTTTTGGGCTAAATGTAAGGGAGGGATGCCACTCATCCCAAAGTTCTTCCCATCTTTCATATGAATCTATGCCTCTGAGAGCATGGGTGATTTGGGAAATTTCTTTCCTATATTTCCAATAGGCCTCAATCTTTTCTACATCCCAACCTTTGTTCCTTAACATCCTTCTCAAACCAGAAGTCATCCTAACTTTGGGATCATAATCCCTCTATTATATCATAAAAGGTTTCCCATGGCCTATTTTATGGCAGGGGCAAATCTGTCAGTTTAACATAAAGACCAGGGGCATCTTCTGCAAGGTTTTTCCTGGTCTCCCAAAAAGGGTGGCCTTCATGTGCAATCCTGGCCCCAATATTATTGGTCCTTACCACAGAAGCTATGTAATCAGATAGGTCATAAACCCATTTGTCCTTGATTAATAAGAACCCCAGGAAGGCCAGCTTCCTCAGCAGCACAATTTTAGCTTCTCTGGCTTCTAGGCTTACGTTGCCTGCCATCCATGGAAGATCGTGCATTTTCCTTTTCTTATTCCCAGAGCCATACTCATTATCAACTACTAACACCTGCCTGGTGACTTTTAGGAATGCTAACCTAAGAGTTAAGGTCTTTAGTAGCAACATTGGTTCTCCACAAAATCCATGGACCCTTATGATCGTGTGACGAGACCCAAAATAGAAGTCACACAGGATTGGACAGCTAACTAAGAGGTTCATAACACCTAGAAATAACCTATTTATTACAGGCTCAAGGCTAAGGCAATGAAGAACAAGGGTAACAAATAGCTCCCAAAAATCATATGAGTCACTAGTTTTTGATAAAACATGTGTCCATGCAGACACAAGAATGGTCCTTTAGGGGTCAAAAGCTAGGTCATATAGGTTTAGATTCATATATCAGGTGAAAAGATCAGGGTTCTGATGTAGTATGAGATGGAAAAAAAGGAGGAATACTTGAATATCCCCTTTAATCTAAACTGGGTCAGTTGCTCCATGATTGAAAAGGTGATGTGATCTGAGAAGTCGAGTCGATATTCCTGCATCCTGTTGACCATCTTCAGTCTAAAAAGGATGGCCATTTGCTCTACATATACTGTCGTGTCATCCTTCATGCCAAAGATGAAAGCCATCATTGATAGTGCATCTTGGCTAGCCAGTGTGAACTGAGTTCTTGATGCAGGGAGCATGGGTACCGTTGAATCACCATCAACCATTTGTAACTCAGACCTCAAAAACCTTGTTTCAGTGTTGACGTTCTCTCACATCCTTTACATTCTATCAATAATGGAGAAGGTGGTGGTACTATCATATTATAGGGCAAGCACGTTCTTGATAGCTGGTGGGGTGATTTGTAACATGAAGGGGCCTTGTTGAATGGTGTAAGATTGTGCATGGAGCAAGTCCGTGCATAATTCAATCAAATCAGGGTAGGGGTGCATAGTTGGGACAATTAACTAAGCCAATTGTGAGGTCCATATCCTCATTTTGAATGTTTCATATTGCCTTGCCTTGGCTCTTTGAAGACACCTTTGGTGTACCCCTTCTCTAAGGTTCTTGCTACTGGATCTTTACAAGATCAGGTCCATGATTCCATCTGCATAATCCTTTACCTTTGAAGGGTCACTAGTTTGATCGACTCTTAAGACTCTAGTTCTCAGATAGCTTCTTGGTGGTTGTGCAAGAGCTGAAGCATATGATTTACTAGCCAATAACCTATCAAGATATCCAGGTGTCCTTGTTCCTTATTGTGAAGATGATATTCCCACCATCTCTATATCTCTTGTATAATACTTGGTATGAGTCTAAGATAAAAACACGCTCGCTGAAGCAAACTTTTACTAGGCGTTAATAATCACAATGAGCAGGATATTTTTGTAGGTGTAGGAATGCTTGAGAGTTTGTAAACTTTAAAACTTGCTAAGGGATATTTATGGGCCTATCAAGTCCTAAATAGCATTAAATTCAGGTGACCGTTAGCAAATCCTACTCAATCTTCAGGAAATAGTGAGGTGGACACATTATGCAGTGCAAGGTACCTTAGAGATCTTGAAAGATTTGGGGAAGCATTTAATGTAGCAAAATTTAAAGAATCAAAACTTTTAAGACACCGACTCTGCATTTAAAATTCTTATTTTAAAATAAAAGTGGGAAAATAATGGAAAACAAAACAATGAAGGAATGGGAAACTACTTAACTACATTAATTAATCATCCTTATTTCCCTCCAGGATCAAAAATGAATTTTCCAATGTCTTCTTTATGACAAGCCAACTTATGTTGCCATACCAGTGACTACAATGGGTATATCTTTGATGAAATGTCCTCTGCACTGGCCACATAGATTTGCCTGCACTCAAACGAGTCTGAGTAAAACATGTGTTCGACACTCACAAACTCGTCTTGTCCTTGAAAGCCTATCGAATACTAGTTCCTCATGCTATCGTGTGTCATCAAGAAATCGATGGATGTTGGTTCTTCACTCTGTGCCTTTTGATATCCATTATTTTTCAGTTTATCTCCTTCAAATTCTAGCTCTATTACATCATTATGCTCCTTGATGACTTCATCCTCTTGAAAGGATAAATCTAAAAGCTGGCATCCCTTCTGCATACTCAGTTGAGTCTCAAAGTTATCTTCTCCATATTTGGCCAGTTCATAGCCTTCTTGAAGGATAGTGTCACCTGTCTCAATAGCTTGATCAAGGGAGTGTCCATGTTCCTCCATATCTTCTTGCAAAGTGAGGAAAAATTCAAAAATGATCTCCTCCTCATCTGAAGTTAAGGAAAAATCTTGCGACTTATCCTCTTGTTCATTAAAGGGGGTACCTATGGTGATTTCCTCCTCATCTGTACTCATGGAATCCTCTTGACTAGCCATGAATTGAGCATATTCCTCTGCATACTTATTTGCTTCCTCCAAAACATATTCTTATTTGAAAAGGGATAAAGAAGAAGGCTGTGATGGAAAACAAGAAGCTTCTTGAGGAATGGTGGAAGGGACTTAAGGGGAAAGTGAGGGTTTGGGGTCCTCTTCCCTTGCTGCTATCATAGACTCTGTATTATTAGGGGAATGACCTTGACAGGTTCAACCTTGTTCATGGATAGGGTGGCATATGCCTGATCTAGATTTTGTGGTGGTGAATAGGCACTCTGATAGACTTGGTAAGGCTATCTCTCATGAATGCTTAGCTTCTCTTCTAGGAATGCAATCAGTCTACACACATCCATCATCTCATGTGTAAGCTCTTGCTAATTTTCTTTTTCAATGGGATCCCATTCACTTTTAATCAGATCTACCACATCCCTTGATGGATGACATGATAAGGAATTTCTTGGCCATATCCCCTTCTACTATCAAGCTCTAACACATATTTTTTAAATCCCAGCAATACTTTTTTGAAGGTGAAAATAAGGTCAAGTTGAGCATGGGATGTGACATATTGGGGAGACTAGGCATAAGATTGGTATAGCTCATGACCATCTATATCCTTGTTACTTGACATGATTCTAGGAGAAGCTTGTTCTTGATTAAAAATATATGAAGGAGAATAAGACCCATAGCTATGAGTAACAGAATTATACATACCAAAAGGTGATTTCTTGATGATACCAAGACTGCTTGATCGGTTGATTTGACTCAGAGTCATTGTTGGTGTTGCTAAAAACCTCCAAAGGCTAATTGGTCGAAGAACACACCAAAATTCTTCAACTCCTTGAAATATTGGTCCCACTGGGCATGCCAAAAACTATTGATGATTTAAAATTGCACTTAATCTTAATCAATCAACAATGGGAAGTTTTAAGCTGTGGGAAATTGCAGCTTGAAACAACCTCTAGATTTTAGAGAAGTTGGTCTCTTCTTTTGTATTGAGTGTTGGGAAAAGGGATAGGAAATTAAACAAATATGCAAATGCAAGAACTGAAGCCTAACTATGGTGTTGCACCTGAGTGTAATCCTAATCCTAACCTGAGCATAGTGAGACTATTATAAGATTCAATTACATTTAAGAGTAGACAAGTGCATGATCAATGTAAAAGATTGGAATAACAGAAACAGAGGCTCACAATAGGGAATTCTTTTGTTGAGATACAGAGAATGTCAACCAAGGCATATTATTCAATCTTCTTAACAGAATATTTCAATCACATAAGAGGTGCAGAAGTCACGTATAGTTATGTAAACCTTCCAACTCAAGAAAATGAGACAAAAGCAAATGACATTTCTAATCACAACTATAGAGAATCTACAGCATAGACTACTTTGCAAATGACATAGATAACACCAACCAAGGCATGGAGTTTAATCCTCTTAATTTATTCAGCCACATCAAAGGCACAGAAACATGTACAGTTACATTAACTTTACAACTTAAGAAAATGAGACAAGAGCAAATGATATTACTAGTCAAAAACTCTAGAAAGTCTACAACTATCAGAAATCCCCCCCTTTACTATTACAATTCTTCTTCCTTTATAGACTCATATCACTTCTTCCATCATCCCCTTTCCCATGAAATTCTTTTCCATCCTTTCCTCATAGGGGACAAACAGACGGTGCCTTCAATGCCTCGGATGCATCTTAGTCTTATCAAGAACTGCCCTGACTACGGCATGGTGATTCATGTCTAGTACCTCCCTTCGTTCCTAAATTTCTCATTCCATCACTTGTTTGGCAACTCGACTATCTATTCTGCCTCTGCCTGTAGGGGAAAAATAGATGGCCCTTTAATACTTACAAGCCCCAAAAAATCTACCCAGTGCACTGTTCTATCTACCAGGACTAACTCCTACCGAGTTTCCCTCCATCTTTGCTATAACAAATAGACAGACACTCTGTTCTATTGAAATGGAAGAGGACACTTAGTCAATTCATGAAAATCCTCTTTTTTTTCTAGAAGGTACCAGATAATGACACTTGGCCACTTCTACTTTCTCTATATTCTGCTCAGGAACGCTCTGCCTTCGACACCTGTCACAATCTGCTTCCTTGATACTTTGCAATTTTAACAAAATAAAACTCACCACATTCCTTGCTTGGGTAACTTTTTAGGAGGGAACGGATGCACATGGTAGGCTTTGCATGTTGACACTTGGCACTTTCACAGTCCTTTGAAATGACACTCGAGACCCACCACAATCTTTCTTCGGCAATTTGGATCGAAGATGGTCCCTTGGAAGTTGACACGTGGTGACTTCTTCTTCTGGGAAGATATGTGGCATCTTTTGCTTCTCCTACTAGGGGTATGTGGCACCTTCCACTTTTTCTAGGGATGGAGTAAGAAGGGGCTCGGAGAGTGACACTTGGTAGCATCCACTACTTTATGGCACTTTAAGCAAAATAAAATGATGCCTTTATGCATTGACTCAAAGCATGAACCCAGGCATCCTTCAAATGTTGACATGTGGAGGCTTTCACTTTATAAAAAAAGGTAGTTTAGGGCCTTCTATGACTACCACCTAGTGCTTTCTACTCTACTACTAAGCTCATTGAAAGTCTACCAAAAAATAATGAAACGCGGTGCCTCTATGAGACATGGATGCTGACACATGGTGAATTCTGCTTAGCTACTACTGGATACATGGCACATTTCATGGTCTTCTTGAAAGTCACAAAAATGCCTTAGAGGATGCCAATTGGTTGGCTCCATGTTTTAGAAGCTGATACTTGGCAGCTTCTGCTTGAATTTGATACTTAGCTGAAATGAGACAAAAGAAAAAAAAAGGGGAAAAAGGGACCCGTGCTCGGACAACGCCACTTGGCAGCTTCCACTGCATTTCAACACTTAGGCAAAAATGAACATGCCCCCTGCTCCAAAACTGTACCGCTATGTCCAAGGTGTGCAAGAACCAAAATTGCAGTGCTCGACTAAAAATTCAAAAATGACGTAGAGTAAAAATTACTCTACAGTCAGAAAGCACCTAAAAGAGGTTTTCACTTTGGGACCAATGTTTTATCTATTTGTTTTTAGCTAAGGGTGTTCACCCATTCTCCAAAATAGGCTTCAAGATCTAATGTAATTGAGAATCCTGACTTGTGATCTCTCAACAGAACATTGTCTCTAAGGCCTAAGAAGTCACATAATACCTCATCATTTTGGAACTCATCAATCAGCAGATTGGATTCTTGTTGGTCCCAATCTATTATTTGGGGATAATATAATGGCAATGGGTTATGATGAATGACCAAGTTAAGGGTATAAATGGCATTATTATCAAATAATTTTGTTTTAGCTAAGTCATCAAAGGTGAGGCTATGATCAAACTCTACTTCACTATCAGTATCATCATCACTAGTCACTAGTGATGGAGTTTGAATAAGATATATGGGGTCACCCCCAGGTGGTTTAAATCCAAGTCCATAAGGTATTTCATACTTGGTCATGGAAATTGGCTCGATGGTTCCTCATTGTTTTGGTCTGAGGTATCTTCCTTCATATTTTTGATGCTCCATGATCCTATTAGTAATAAGATACTTTACACTTTTATAAAAATCAGCTTGGTCGTCATTGTATAACCATAATTCATCCCCTTCGAGACAGTTGGGTTCTAGGCTAGATGCTGGTATAAATGTGAAAATGCCCTTATCTTTGTTCTTTTGTTGCCAATGCATATGTGGGGTGATGTTAGGTCACCCAAACGTTTTCATATTTTGAGGAAGATTGGCAATATGAAATGTATCATGGGTCACATACTCTCCTAGTCCATTATCAAAAATGGTGAAATGATTAAAAGCTTTAAGATGTGACATGTGGGAAAGGAAATCCAAGGTATTAGGATCTATACAATTAACTAGTGAAAGATCAATAAGTATGGCCTTTCCTTTATCTTGCTTGGAACTTAGATTCATACCATACTGATAATTATAGCTTTGAAATTCAGCCTCAATATGTTTGCAGTGTTCATATGGGTTTAAATCTCCTAAAATATTCACTTCCATCTCTAAGTGGGTAAACTTGATACATTGGTGCAGCATTGATGGGACTACATGAATCTCATGTAATCAAGGCCTATCTAGAAGCATATGGTATGAAAACTCAAGATCAAGCACATGGTAAAGTGTATCATGGGTCAAAGTCCCAATGATAACTAGCAAGCTAATGGTGCCTTATGATTCTCTTTCTTGATTATCATAGGCTTTGATGGTTATTATTTCTGGTTGGAGATCTACCATTGTATACCCAATAATCTTGATGAGATTTAGAGACACTATGTTGAAGCCTGATCCATTGTCTATAAGGACACGTTTCACTTTATGACACTTTATATAAAAGTCTATATACAATGGGTTATTATGGAGTGGGCCAAGGGAAGACATATCACTTTGGTTGAATGTGACTTGTTGGGCTAGAGCTAGGTGTCCAAAAAAAGCTTTAAATTTATCATGAGATATGTCACTAGCAATAGTGGATTGGGTTAAAAACTCATTCAAGATGTTCTTATGGATTAGTGATGTTCACATCAAATATAAAATATAAACTTGTGCTCGTGTCTTCTACAATTTTTCCATAATATCAAACTTCTTGTCTTGATTAGTATTGAATGGTTTATTCTGAGGTTGAATGATTGCTTGGATAATAGGTAAAGTGGCAGATGGTTATGGGCTTAGGATAGTAATCTTTGACCTCCTAGTTGTGATTACACAATTAGGATTAGATATTGGACCATAATCACTAAAAAATGTTGGGGATGGTGTGGGGCTAGATAAGACAAGTCTTGATTGTCAGTGCACTTATATTTGGTCACATGGCAAGGATGAGTTGTTGATATAAGCTCTAAACATGGAACTCCAAGTTTGCTAGCTTACTTGTATGTAATCCTAGGTCAAAGAAATATTATTCATATAATTTGACTAAGTGTTATTGTTTAGCAATGGTCTATATTGATTAACTCTTCGTCTATGATTAATGGAGATGGAGTTAATGATACCCCATGCAATATGATCCACAACCCTATTTTAGTCATGTGCAATTGCATGGTAGGTTTGTTGGTTGTCACCATTTTGACCTTAGTTTTTTTCATTGTTCTATCATTGTAGGTTCTTCTGTTGGTTTTATTGATTCTACTGGTTCTATTAGTTTGGCCTTTGAGTTTGATACTGTTGATTTTGTTTTTACACTTGCTAGTGTTGTTGCTGATTATTATGTCATAGAAAGGGGTTTTGATAAATCCTAAGAGTTTGATTGGAAGTGGAAGAACCATTATCCAATGTTATCTCCTCATTCTCTAACATATTCTCAATCAAATTCTTGATTTGAACACATATTCATAGATTATGCCCTTAACCTGATGATATTCACATAATTTGTTTTCTTGGTATCAATTAAGATACAAAATGCCTTGCAGATAATAATTTGGTATAGGCAAAATAATCAGATTAGCGGTGGTAAGTTTTTGAAATACATAGTCAATAGGCTATCCTAGCTCATTAAATACATGACGTGTAGGCACATTTCTTCTTAAAGGAGGGGTTTATGATGGTAAAGGCTACTATATTTGTTACACAGGCCTTGGTTGTTGTGTTTACAATATTGGTCAGAGAGGTTGTTGAGTAAGAGTAAGATGAAAAGGTGGTGCAGATGATGTTTGTACCATTTGGACATGATGTGATTTGATTACTCTATTTCACACAACATTTCTATTATGGTTAAATTACTTCAATCTTTCTTGGTTATTATCCTGTGCTGATTGCGATGCTTGTGCTTGAATGGGATGTTGATTTTGGCCATTTCCTTCATTTTGATTAGTTGAATTAAGCTTGATGAATCTTTTATTGATGAGTGTTCACTCTATTAACAAACCTTTATCAATGATCTCTTTCAAAGTATGTGCACATTGTAGTTCTAGATGATAAGCTATCTCACTATGTAAATTTTTAGTAAACATAGCAACTAATTATTTATCTAGTAAATTATGGGTGAAATGGCTTAGAAGGGCTCTCAATAACTATAGATAACTTGCAAAACTCTCACCAATTTTTTTCCTTGCTTGTGTTAAATATACTAATGAAATTTCATGTTCGAGATTATAGGAAAAATGATATACAAGCTTATCCAAAAGATCATCAAAATATGTTACTAAATTTTTGGGTAACTTTAAAAGCCACTCTAAGGCTTGTTTAACCAAGCTCCTGGGAAACAACAACAAAAGCTATATTTTGATATATTTCACTAGTTGACATGCGACAAAGAACTCAATCAAATGAACCTTAGGGTCACATTTTCCTTTATATTTGTCAAATTTTAGTGGTTTATATCTTGGAGGAAATGGTATTTCCAAATACTCCATATTGAATAGATAAGAACTCACATCATCCAACTTAAAATTTTTAGTCTGTTTCCCAACCTAAATGGAAGCAATTGTATCTTTTATCTATTTTAATTCTTGAGATAGGAAACTAGAAGGAACATTGGTTTGAGGGAGAATATTAGTTTGTGTATATAGTTGGGAGGTCACAAGTGGGACACTTTGACCAGGGTATGATGGAGATATCTATTGAGGTATATTGATTTGGTTAGGAAATGGACCAATAATATGCATATGTGGATTAGGATGTACTTGAAATTATACATTTGGTTGTGTGATATTCTGGTTTGGGTTGGCAATAAAGGTTTGACTTGGAGGATTTTGTGGTTACGATGGAGGGATATAACTATATTGTGTCTATTGTGGTTGAAAAGGGACATGTTGTCAACTAATCAAACCTTTTTGTTGAGTGGGAACTTGTGGAACAAGACCCTATCTCTAAATTTGTGGCACATTTTGAACCAATGGTTGTCCTATAGGAAATTTAGAAACATGGGAGCCTCCTTGTTGCATGAATCCCTATGGGGAATTGAAAATAGGTAGTAGATTTGGCATCTATCACTGACTAATATTTACACATTGTTGATTATTCATCACTTGGTTTTGGATTGGCATATTAGTCTATGACTAAAGAGGTATGTTTGTCATTACCTAAAAAAGGTGGAACATTAGTTGCCCTTGATTGAGGTGGTAATGTTTTTGTCCTATGTTGTGTTGGTACACTAGATTGTGCCTACTGTTGTGGAATACTACTCATTACTTGTTGAAGAGGAGTAAGATTCATCATATTTTGTTGTTGAGGCATGATATTGGACATTATTTGACTACCTAATTCCATAAGTTGTACACTTGAGGAAGTAATCAGTTGATTTTGTGATGTATAAACTCTTACTCCCTGGTATGATGATCGACTCATGGTATTAACTACAAGCACATATTGTTGGCTAGTTTTTTGTGTGTTAGTACCACTTTGATTGTGATTGGACATTGTTTGCACATTATCCACTATATTTTTCTCATTATTCTATGTAGAAGCAGAAGACACTTCTTCAATAATGGGCATATGCAACAAGTTGTCTACCAAAGTGTTTTGCATAAATGGGTCTAAAATCAGATTCTCTTGGCTAGTTAACTCTATCAAAACTCTTGTTGAAGGAATTAGGTACTTTAGAGGCTTACTCACCATGTCCATCTGATTGAAATTGTGTGCTAGATTTAGGTGGGTTTGATATGTTGTCTGCATTTGGTTAAAGTGGTCTTCCACAATGTTTTAACCTCTATTAGGTAAATTAAGGTGTTGATATGTTGTTTATACTAAAGCCAAAGGACTTCTAGAAGAATCCTAATGATCATAAATTATGTTGCGGGGCACTCTTACTAGGTTTGGTAAATTTTCATGGGGGAAATCTATTGGAAACTTGGCCCCTACCTCTATGGATCTAACCAAAATCTCATCTTTGTTCTCTAACAAATGTCACTCAAACAAAAATGGATCATACATGGAAGATGTATTAGTAGAATATCACTGTTAGAGAATTGGCTCATCAGTTATGGGTATTGTTGCTAGGTATTATGTGATTTATTCTTGGTCTTATTCTGAATAAGGTAGTGTAGTAATCAAATAATTAGCCAATGGATCTTGGCTTTGTGCCCCTAATTGAGTATTATAAGAGGGATAAGAATCCATCTCATAAGTAATACTATCCACGTAGGGGTCTTATACCATTTATTCCTGTGCAACCACATTACTAATCCCTGGATTATACATGAGTCCACTACAAGTGTAGAAATACATGTTGGGATCCATAGTAAATTCTTTGTGATAGAAAGAGAGTTCTAAAAACTCTAAAAAGGACAATGTCTAAAACAAATGATGTTTAGACTTGGTCTAGATTTGTTAAAAGGATCAAAAAAAATTATGCAAATATTTGTGAAGAAACAAGCTAGCGTTAAGTCCAATGTCTCACTATTCACATAAAGATGAGAAAGTAAATAGGCTAAAAATAAAAATGTCAAAATATAAGGTTGAAGTGTTTCAAATTAGTCTAATCTAAGAAATTCAAATTTTCTAGGCCTTTTGACTAAATGCGGTGTCAAAATCTAGGCTCAAACAAGGCATGAGCTAAGACTCTTGGTCAAATGGTCTCAAAAGCTAGACTTTGAAATATATGAAATTTTTAATATAATAGATTTGAAACACTTCTAACAAACATTTGGCATTTGATTCTTGGACATGAACTTGATCAACTAGTATAAGGTATGTAACAAAAGTCACTTTTAGAGATAGTTTATTGTCTCATTAATAATGGTATAAAACTTTGTTCTATCGATAAATAAGGTAGATAAAAGCAAATGGTATAACTGTGCGAGACAAAAGATCACAAAAGTACACTCAGATTGGTCTAAATATGTAGGAATGAATTTGAGCGCTATACAAGAGGGTCTATGAAATAATATTTGAAATGCTTTGGGTAGTGTAACGATGCTACACTACCCAAAAGGTGTGGCTAAATGTTTGTTTCAACAAATATCCAAGTCAAAGATAGTTTCTTACAATTTTGACAACATAACACTACTTTTATTGACTCAAAATGTTGTGGTTCATAGACTCAAAGTGCAAGTGTTTAGAACAAAATGGCTTAAGTCTATCAAGTGGTGATAATTATCTTGAGTCTAAAATGACCTTTGACCCAAATGGAAAATTGAACCTAAGTTCCCTCAAGTTTAGTGTAAATGGTGAACCCACTTAACACATAAACCTTATGAACTTATAAATGTGTAATTTTGAATTTATATTATAAATGAAGGACTTAAAAAACTTTGGCAAAGGTCTAAACTCAATTAGGTAGCATAATTGTGCCAAAGTGGATGATATGACTCCCAAGTTTTTGATGGAATTTTGAACAAGGCAAATTGATGATTTCACATGGGAAACATAATGTATTTTTATTCAAAGGAAAATGAGGACCATGTGTTTTGGTTTGTATCATTTGTTTACATCAAGGTTTGACTTCAAACAAGACATTAATCTAGGACAAAACTTAATTGTTTAATCGCTCTTAGACTCTAAACTGATAAGGTTGCATGGTATTTTTAGAATTTGTCTATATACATCATTTTAAAGTATTTTAAGTGTTCATCCAAAAGTAAATGCACATTATATAGTAGGGTTTTTACACCCCCTTCTCTCAAATGACAGCACTGTGACATAGACCTTGAGTCATACCTTTCACCAATAATACTTTCACGACAAGTGGGGTTTCGTTTAAGATCTACAATTTTTTGAATGTTCTAAGAGAATAAATTGTATAATGACTTTCACACCAAAAAAATAAAAATAAAAGCACATATTTTGGGTCCGTATCACTTGGCTTATTGAAAAAAGGTCTAGACCTTTTTGCAACCAATACATCTTGTTGTTCGCTTAGTGTAGTGTGATGTCCAAAATGCCACTACATCTCGTGTGTAACTCCAATTAGGATACAATGAATTCAATGTCAGGAGGTGAAACCTTGGATCAAATCTTCTTTAAATAACTCATGAGAGGTGATGAAGTCCCCTTCGCAAGCTAAGTTTGTATAAAAATAAAGAAATCATGAAATATAAAGACTTTAGGGTAATTTTCAAGGTCACCCAAACTTTGATGAGTTTTGGGGGAGTACTTTAAATGAATTTATTTCTAAGCCTTGGACTAGGATATTTGCAATAATAATGGCACTTTTGATTCCAAGGGTTCCCTAAAGGGGACAAATGGAAGAGCATACATACAACACCCCTATTTTTTGCTAAACAAAAATCTAATTTAAACAATTAAGTGAATAAAAAAATCTTGGAAAGCTGAGTTAATTTTTAAGCCTAAATTCTAAAAATGAGGTGGTGTTCATTTGACCCTTCGATCTTAGTTGTAACTTTGAAAATTAATGCTAAAGACACTTATTTAAGCACCTTAAATGTTACTTTAAGCACCAAAATAATGTACCTAATTCATTTTTAAGCATGAAAAAGGTTATTTAAACATGTTTTTTAACAAATGTCAAGCTTGGTCTTGTAACAAAAATGTTAGCATGTCCTTTAGCCTTGAAGCTATTTTGGTTTTGAAATAATGAACTTCAAAAAAATATCTCTCAAGTTTGTGTTTTAATAAAAACATAATGACCGATGTTGGTTCTATAACCAATGATGGTTACACTTACTAAGTGATGATGGTTATCTAACCGACATTAATTATACCAATAGTGACTAATGATGGCTATCCAACTGATGATGGTTTTAATAATCGACATCAATTACTGTGTAAACTTGTGATAAATAAAAATGTCAAAAAAAAGTTAAAAAATAAAATTGTAAGAGTTTTAATGATCTAAATATAGATTTTAAAGTGGCAAAATGATCTTCTTCTTGTGTGGGAAGTTGCAGAAAAAATGCACCAATGATAGAAATCATGATGGCAATGTAAGCATATGAATATGGATAGATTCAAGTGTAAGTGTGGGCAAGGAATCACCCATTGAACACACATAAATCAAATCAAGGCAACAGTGATGAAAGCAAACAAATAAACACACAAACAAAACAATAAAGGAATAAACAAAGAAACACTCAATAGAAACCATACGAACATTACCCTTAAAAAATAAGTGACAACTTAACAAATGTAAAAAATAGGGGAATAGAAGAAAAGGAAGGGGGTAATCTAACTATCTCCATATGCACTAGGCAAGTGGACACTACCTACATAGTTCTATGGATGTAATATCCAATAAAAAAACTTTAGGCCAAATGTAGTTCTCTTAGGGAATAGGAAGAATGTGATAAGTGAGAAAAATAAACAGAATGGATGTGATAGAAGAAGAGGAATGGTCTTGAAAAATGGCAAGTGTGTGAGAGAAAAGGCCAAAAAGGATGGAGAAACTAAGTGACAAGTGATTTTCTTGTAATTTTTTAAGGGTTCTCAGAATCCTTAAGGCAAAGAAGTGGTCAATGTTTTTGTTCTTTTCTAATAATTTTTCAACTATTTTTGGAATTGTTTTAGATTATTTCAAATCAATAAAGAATAATGAGACACTATATGGTTCAAGCTCACAAAATGGTGAGAGAATTTAAACTAAAGTTAGTCGCAAAATGGTGAGAACATTCAAACTTAGGTTGCTCACAAAATAGTGAGATCACTCAAACTTAGGTTGCTCAAAAAATAATGAGAGCATGACTTAGGTTACTCAAAAAATAGTAAGAGCATGGAGAAAAGGGTGACTGAGCTAGCCTCAATAAGTATCAAGCATTGTCTACATAGTCCTAGAGTATGACCTCAAGTCACTATAGTTATACCCGATAGTGGAGGAATTTGAATAGTGTAGTAGTTAATTCAAATAAAATAAGCATAGTTGGTAAAAAGGCACAATGTGGCATAGGAAGTGGTAAGTTGGTACATCAAGGCTTAATAAATAAATGTTGCCCCTAGTTTTCCTAGAGTTGGTTATAACTAGGATGCAACGTCTTAGATCAATGGTACTAATTTTCCCAAAGGTGGTTATAATTAGTAACACGACCAGTGATAAGAAAGGAATAAAAAACAAAGGATGCAACTCTCAAGACTTCTATCACACTACTCTAAAATACAATCTCTATTCAAGTACTTGAACCAACTAATGAATCTAATCAGATTCTTCAATGATGAAAATGCATAATAAATGGAAAAAACCCAAGGTCAAATGGGCTAGGCTTTAAAACACATTGGGTTAATAAAACAGAATGGTAAAATGGATATGGCTAATAAAATAGTTAAGAATGATATTTATACAAAGAATAATAGTGATAAAATAACACAACTAAAATGGTCCTTATAAACAATATGTCTTAGTGCTCAAGCATATTACCACTTAAGATGAATAATATTCATCAGCTCAAGAAGTTCATGTCTGTTTGATGTGGCAATATTGTATGCTCTTGATCCATAACCTATAGTAATGATTAAAGGCCTTATCTATTTTGGTTTGAATTTTCCTTTATGCTTCTTCTCAGCCATGGTATTCTTTTGGTTTTATTTAAGAACAAGATCACCAAGTTAAAATGTTATATACTTAACACACTGATTATAGTACCCTTTGAGTCAGTTTTGATATGCCTAAAGATTATTGAGTACAACTATGCGATTCTCATCAAGTAGGTCTAGCTCTTGTAGGTGAGTTACTCGATAGTCATGATCATCCAAGACATGCTTGAGAGAGATGCATAGTGAGGGAAATTTGACCTCAATGGGAAGGATGGCTTCAGTACCATAAATAAGTGAGTATGGAGTGGCTCCTATGGGGTTATGATGATTGGTAAAGTATGCCAAAAGGGTAGGGAATATTTGTAGGTGCCAATCATGATTGGTATCATTGATAATCTTTTCTAGAATATTGACAATGGTTTTATTCAATGTTTCAGCTTGGTCATTAACTTGAGGGTAATATGCTTTAGAAAAATATTGTATGATGTTATATTTGGTACATAACTAGTCTACATCCTTATTCTTGAATGATCTTCCATTATCAAATATAATGTTAGAGGGGATACCATAGTAACAAATGAGATGGTTGAAAATAAATTTAAAAATTTGCTTTTCAGTCATGTAAGTGAGGGTTATAGATTCAACCCACTTATTGAAATACTCAGTGGTAGTAAGGATATGTTTATGGCCATCAGATGAAGTGGGGTTGATCTTCCCAATGAGGTCAAGTCCCCATGTAGCAAATGTCCATGCAATCAACATTGGCTTTAGAGTTTGTGTTAGGGCATGAATCAAATTAGCATGTTATTGACATTTGTCACACTTTTTTACATATGTAACCACATCTACGTCCATCATGAGCCAATAATAACTGGTATGCAAGATCTTTTTGGATAAGACTACCCCACTAGAATGAGCTCCACTTAACTCTTAGTGAACTTCTCTTAACACTAGTGTAGACTCTATTGAAGTTAAAAAATGAAGTAGAGTTCCATCAAAACTATGGTGGTAAAGGGTGGATCCTAGTAAAGTATAATGAGTGGAATGATGAATAAAGGTTTTGGTTTGCTTTCGAGATAGGTTAGATGGTAGAACTTGGTCATGAAGGTAGTTGTAAAAATCTAAGTACTAGATAAAATTATGACCAATAATATCATAAATTATTGTAACAGTTGAAGGTTCATGAGCTAGTGCTAATAAATTCTTGATGAGGAAATGATACTCTCTAAATTTATCTATTTGTAAAATTAGAAATCCAAGAGTAGCCATGGCATCTATAGTTCTATTACTAGCCCTTGGTATGTGCTCAAACTAAATATTGGCAATTTATTTCTTAAGAGTGTCGACCATGGCTTTATATGGAACTAGTTTGTCATCTTTGGTCTGAAAATGATCTTTGACCTGATTGATGATTAATTAAGAATCACCATAAACTTGGAGATGAGATATGTTCCAATGCACTATTTATTGAAGTCCTGTAACAAGTGCTTCATAATCCACCTTGTTATTTGTACAAGGAAAGCTAATTCTGAATGATTTAGGGATTAGATCCCCTTGTGGTGTAATAAATAATAGGCCTACCTATGATCCATGTGAAGTAAATAAATCTTCAAAATATAGCTTCTAGGGCTGCTTCTCAAGGGATGTGTCAATGACAGTCATTATGGATTCATCGATAAATTGAAATTTGAGTGGTTGTGTGTCTATAAGAGGTGCTTTAGTAAGTTGATCTGCAAGAAATTATCCGTTAATTACCTTTTGATTGATATACTTTATGTCAAACTCATTGAGAAGCATGATCTATTTAGCCATTATATCTTTCAAAGCTATTTTAGATAGTAGATACTTGAGTGGATCTAATTTTGAAATGACCATGGTCTTATTATTCAACATATAATGGCGTAGTTTCTAAGCTGTAAAGACCATGGCCAGACAATCTTTTTCAATAGGTGTATAGTTATGTTTATATGTGACCAAGGTATGGCTTAGGTAGTATTTAGCATGATATTTTCCATTATCATCATGTTGAGCCAAGAGTTCCCCTAGAGAATTTATGGTAGCTGATAGGTATAACAAGAATGGCTTTCCCAACATAAGAGGTAATAAAATAGGAGGATTAACAAGATAGTATTTGAGTTTTTAAAAAGCTATTTGATAGTGATCATCCCAATGAAATGCAACTTATTTCTTTAGAAGATGTGTAAATGGATGATACTTGTTTTCTAACTAAGAGATGAAGCATTAGATTGATTAGATCTTACCTTGAAAACTATGGAGTTACTTTAAATTGGTTGGTGGTGGCATCTCGATTATAACATGGGCTTTAGCTATATCAACTTCAATACCTCTACAAGACACGATGAAGCCAAGTGATTTTCTTGAGGTTATGGCAGACACACATTTCTTTGGATTGATTCTAACTTTGTACTCCCATAATCTTTCAAACATCTTATGCAGCACTGTTGGATGGTCGGCCCTAGTTTTGGATTTTCCTAATATGTCATTGACATAGTTTTCAATAATATCATACATCATATCATGGAATATGACAGTCATGTCCCTTTGATATGTACCTCCAACATTCTTAAGGCCAAATGGAATTACCTAATAACAAAATGTTCCCCATCAAGTGGTGAACACTATTTTATGTTGGTCTTCTGAATGTTATTCTAATCTAGTTATATCCTAAAAAGCCATCCATGAGTTAAAGCATTTCATAACCTACCATCGATTCAATGATCATGTCAATATTATGGAATGGAAAATCATCTTTAGGACAATCTTTGTTGATGTCTCAAAAATAAGTATAGATTTTGATCCCTTCAAGCTTTTTACTAACTGGTACCACATTAGAGAACCATTCTAAGTAGTCAATAGATCAGATACATCCTACTTCTAAGAGTTTTTTCAACTCTTTACTTACCAATACAATAATGTGAGGATACATCTTATGTAGCTTTTGTTTTATTGATTTGGCATCAAGATTGACCATAAGGTGGTGTAAAACCAAGGTGAGGTCCAAATCTGGCATGTTAGAATAGGCCCATGTAAAGATATTTATAAATTCTCTCAATAGAGCTGTAAAGACTTTACATTCCTCCTTAGTGAAAGATGCACCTAATTTTATCTGTTTCGATCTGATGGAGTCTTGATGTTTATGTATATTGTATCTTCAACTAAAAGGTTCAAACCATCTTATAAGATAGTAGGCAATGACTTGAACTATTGGACTATATCAAGGTCCTCTATTAGGACTTGCTCTTCAAATTTTCCTAGGCATGATGAATTTGAGTCCCCTAATGGGAGATCTGGCCATGTGATAAAAATTGCCAAAAATTATTAAAGAATTTGATCAAATACTTGTTGTTATGTAAAACTAAACTTGGATCTATAGGCAAGTTCATCATTGGTGGTCTCCTTGTCTAAATTCAAAGAAGAATGAACATTCATGTCTAATGGCACCTAAAATAAGTTTTCACCACCAGACTGGCCTTTATCTTTACTTTTTCCCTAGTCAAAAATCACCTCAAAGAGGTTTTCACTTTAGCACCTCAATGTTTTACTCCCAACAGAACATAATTGAGAATCCTAACTTTAGGATCCAATGTAATTGAAAATTTTGACTTGTGATCTCCCAATAAAATGTTGTCTCTAAGGCCTAAGAAGTCACCATATGCCTCATCATTCTAAAACTCATCAATCGGTAGATTGGATTTTTTTTGGTCTTAATCTATCAGTTGGGGATAATATAATGGCAATGGGTTATGATGAATGACCAAGGTAAGGGTAAAAATGACATTGTTATCAAATAGGTTGGTTTCATCAAGGTCATTAAAGGTGAGGTTATGATCAAACTCTGCTTCATTGTTAGCATCATCATCACTAATTTCTAGTGATGGAATTTGAATAAGATATGTGGGGTCACCCCTAGGCAATTTAAATCCAAGACCATAAGGTATTTCATACTTAGTCATAGAAATTGGCTCGATGGTTCCTTGTTAATTTGGTCTGAGGCCTCTTCCTTCATAATTATGATGCTCCATGATCCTATTGGGAATATGATACTTTACACTTTTATAACAATCAGCTTGGTCATCATTGTATAACCATGATTCATCCCCTTCAAAAGGGTTGGGTTCTAGGCCAGATGTTGGTAAAAATGAGATAGGTCCCTTATCTTTGTTCTTTTATTGCCAATGCATATGTGGGGTGACATTAGGTCACCCAAAGGTTTTTAAATTATAAGGAATATTAGAAATATGAAATGTATCATGGATCACATACTCTCATGTTCCATTATCTAAAATGGTGAAATGATTAGAATCTTCAGGAGGTGGCATGTGGAAAAGGGAATCCAAGGTATTAGGATTTATGCAATTATCTAGTGAAGAATCAATAAGTATGGCCTTTCTTTTATCCTACTTGGAATTTAGATTCATATTGTACTAATAATTATAGATTTGAAATTTATCCTCAAGATGTTTTTAGTGTTCATATGGATGTAAATCTCTTGGAATATTCACTTCCATCCCTGAGTGGGAAAACTTGATACATTGGTGCAGCATTGATTGGACTACATGAATCTCATGTAACCAAGTCCTACCTAGAAGCATATTGTATGACAACTCAAGATCAAGCATATAACAAAGTGTATCATGGTTCAAAGGCCCAATGATAACTGGCAAGCTAATGGTGCCTTGTGATTCTCTTTCCTAATTATCATAGGCTTTGATGGTTATTGTTTATAGCTAGATATCTGTCATTGTGTACCTAAGAAGCTTGATGAGTTTTAGAGACACTATGTTGAGGCTTGATCCATTGTCTATAAGGATACATTTCATTTTATGCCACTTTATATAAACTTCTATGTATAATGGGTTATTATATAGGCGGCCAAGGGAAGACATATCACTTTGGTTGAATGTGACTTGTTGGGCTAGAGCTAGGTGTCCAACCAAAGTTTGACAATTATTAGGGGATATGTCACTAGCAATAGTGGATTAGGTTAAAAAATCATTCAATATGTTCTTATGGATTAATGGCATTCGTAACAAATCTAAAATAGAAATTTGTGTTAGTGTCTTCTACAATTGTTCCACAATATCAATTTTTTTATCTTGGTTAGTATTGAATAGTTTATTCTAAGGCTAAATGGTTAGTTGGATAATAGGTAAAGTGGTAGATGGTTGTGGCCCTAGGATAGTAGTCTTTGACCTCTGAGTTGTGATTACACAATTAGATTAAATACTAGACCATGATTGCTAATAAATTTTGGTAATGGTGTGGGTCCAAATAAGACAAGTCTCGATTTCTGGTGCACTTGTATGTGGTCACGTGGCAAGGATGAGTTATCGATATAAAGTCTAAAAGTAGAAGTCTAAGTTTTCTGACTTGCCTATATGTAATCCCAATTTAAAGAAGGATTATTCATGTAATTTGACTGAGTGTTATTGTTTATCAATGGTCTAGATTGATTAATGTTTGGTTTAGGATTAATGAAGATGGTGTTAACGCTACCCCTTGCAATATGACTTAAAACCCTATTGTAGTCATGTGCAACTGCATGGTAGGTTTTTTAGTTGTTACCATTTTGACCTTGGTTTTTTCCATTGTTATTCTATTATGGGTTTTGCTATTAATTTTGTTGATTCTATTGGTTCAACCTTTGATTTTGATATTATTGATTTTATTATTGCACTAATCGATGTTGTTGTTATTGCTTATTATTATGTCAAGGAAACGGGTTTTGATAAATCCCAAGAGTTTTATTGGAAGTGGAAGCACCATTATCTAATGTTATCTTCCCATTCTCTAACATATTCTCAATCAAATTCTTGATTTGAATACATATTCATAGATTATGCCCATTAACCTGATGATATTCACATAATTTGTTTTCATGGTAACAATTAGGATATGGAATGCCTTGGAGATAATGCTTTGGTATAAGCCAACTAATCACATTAGCTATGGCAAGTTTGTGAAATATAAACTCAATAGGCTCTCCTAGGTCACTAAATACATGATGTGTAGGCATAGTTCTTCTTGGAGGAGGGGTTTATGATGATAAAGGTGGTTGTATTTGTTGCATAGGTCTTGGTTGTTGTGATTGTGATATTGGTTGGATATGTTGTTGAGTAGGATTAAGCTAAAAAAGTGGTGTGGATGATTTTTTCACCATTTGGACATGACATGATTCAATTACTCCATTTCCCACAACATTTCTATTGTGGTTGAATTGCTTCAAGCTTTCTTGGTTATTGGCATGTGTCAATTATGATGCTTGTGCTTGAATGGGATGTTTATTTTAGCCATTTCCTTGATTTTGATTAGTTAAATTAAGCTTGATGACTCCTTTATTGATGACTGATTGCTTGATCAATAAACCTTTATCAATGAACTCTTTGAAAATATGTGCACATTGTAGTTCCAGATGATAAGCTATCTCACTATGCAAATTTTTAGTAAACACAATGGCTAATTGTTTATTTGGTAAACTATGGGTGAAACGGCTTTCAAAGGCTATCCATCACTGTAGATAACTTTCAAAACTCTCACCACTTTTTTTCTTTTCTTATGTTAAAACCACTAATGAGATCTCATGTTTGAGATTATAGGAAAAGTGATGTACAAACTTATCAAAAAGATAATCAAAATCTATTACTAAATATTTGGGTAACTTTAAAAACCACTCCAAAGCTTGTCTAACCAAGCTCCTAGGAAACAACAACAAAAGATATATGTCACTATATGCCACTAGTTGACATATGATAAATTACATGATCAAATGAGCCTTAGGGTCACCTTTCCCCTTATATTTATCAAATTTTGGTGGTTCATATCTTGGAGGAAATGGTATATGAAAATACTCTATATTGAATGGATAAGAACACACATCATCCAACTTAAAAAAATTAGTTTGTTTCCCAACCTGAATGACAACAATTGCATCCTTCATCTATTGTAATTTTTGGGATAGGAAACTGGAAGGAACATTGGTTTAAGGGAGAATATTAGTTTGGGTAGATGGTTTGGAGGTCACAAGTAGGACACTTTGACTAGGGTATGATGGAGATATCTATTGGGGTATATTGGTTTGGTTGAGAAATGGACCAAGAATATGCATACATGGATTAAGATGTACTTAAAATTGCATATTTGGTTGTGTAATATTCTAGTTTGGGTTGGTGATAAAGGTTTGACTTGGAGGATTTTGTGGTTGGGATGGAGGGATATAACTATACTATGCCTATTGTAGTTGAAAAGTGACATGTTTTTGACTAATCAAACCTTATTATTGAGTGGGAACTTGTGGACCAAGACTCTGTCTCTAAATTTTTGGCACATTTTAAATCAATGTTTGTCCAATAGGTACTTGAGAAACATGGGAGCCTCCTTGTTGCATAAATCCCTATGGGGAATTGAAAATAGGTTTCAGATTTGGCATCTATCACTAACTAATATTTACATAGTATTGACTAGTCATCACTTGGTTTTAGATTGGCATATTAGTTTGTGATTGAAGAGGTATGTTTGTCATTACCTAGTGAGGTGGAACATTAGTTGCCCCTGATTGAAGTGGTAATGTATTTATCCTCTGTTGTGTTGGTACAATAGATTGTGCTTATTGTTGTGGAATACTACTCGTTAATTATTGAGGAGGAGTAGGATTCATCACATTCTATCATTGAGGCATGACATTGGTCATTGTTTGACTACCTAATTTCATAGGTTATACACTTGAGGAAGCAGTTGATTGAGGTTGGGATGTAGAAAATCCTACTCCCTAGTATGATGATCCACTCATGGTATTAACTATAAGCACATGTTGTTGCCTAGTTTTTTGTGCGTTAGTATCACTTTGATTGGGATTGGATGTTGGTTGAACATTGTCCACTATATTTTGCTCATTATTTTATTTATAAGTAGAAGACACTTCTTCAATAATTGGCATATGTAGTAAGTTGTCTATTGAAGTGTTTTACATGAATGGGTTTGAACTTTGATTCTCTTGACCAGTTAACTCTATCAAAACTCTTGTTGATTGAAATTATGTGCTATATTTAGGTAGGTTTGATATGTTATCTACATTTGGTTAAAGTGGTCTTCCATGATGTCTTTACCTTTATTAGGTAGATTAAGGTCCTTATATATTGTTTGGACTAAAGCCAAAGGATTGCTAGAAGAATCCTATTGATCATAAATTATGTTGTGGGGCACTCTTACTAGGCTTGGTAAATTTTCATGGGGGAAGTCTCCTAGAAACTTGGCCCCTACCTCTATGGCTATAGCCAAAATATTGTCTTTGTTCTCTAACAAATGTCTCTAAAAAATAATGGATCATACGTGGAAGATGTATTAGTATAATATGATTGTTGGAGAACTAGCTCATCAGCTATGGGTATTGTAGCTAGGTATTGTATAGTTTCTTCTTGGTCTTATTCTGAATAAGGTGGTGTATTAACCAAATAACTATCCAATAGATCTTGTCTTTGTGCCCCTAATTGAGTATTATAAGAGGGATAAAAATCCATCTCATAAGCAATATTATCCACATAGGGGTCTTGCACCATTTCTTCCTACACAACCACATTACTAATCCCTAGATTGTACATGAGTCCACTACAAGTCTAGGAATACATGTTGGGATCCATAGTAAATGCTTCGCAATAGAAAGAGAGTTCTACAAACTCTAAAAAAGGCAATGTCTAAAATAGATGATGTTCAAACTTAGTCTAGATTCATCAAAAGGATCAAAAAATTTTATGCAAAGATTTGTGAGGAAAAAACATACTATTAATAGTCTAATGTCTCACTATTCACATAAAGATGAGAAAGTGAATAGGCAGAAAATTGAAATGCCAAACATTAAGGTCAAAGTGTTTCAAATCAATCTAATCTAAGAAATTAAAAGTTAGGTATTTTGGTCAAATTTAGTGTCAAAAGCTAGGCTCAAACAAGGCATGTGTTAGGACTCTTAGGCAAACGATGTCAAAATATAGACTTTGAAATAGATGAAAGTTTTAATCTAATAGATTTGAAACACTTATAACAAATACTAGGCATTTGTTTCTTGGATATAAAATCAATCAACTAAGTATAAGGTATGAAACAAAAGGAACTTTTAGAGATAATTTATTTTCTCAAAAATAATGGTATAAACTTGGTTCTTTTGATAAATAAGCTAGACAAAAGTGAACAGTATAACTATACTAGACAAAAGATCATAAAAGTAGATGTGGATTGGTCTAAAAATGTAGGAACAAATTTTAACTCTATGAAAGAGTCTCTATGAAACATATTTGAAATGTTTTGGGTAGTGTAATGATGTTACACTATCCAAAAGGTGTGGTTAAATGTTTATTTCAAAAGCTCTCCAAGGTAAAGATAGTTTCTCACAATTTTGACAACATAACACTACTTTTCTTGACTCAAAATGTTGTGGTTTATAGACTCAAAATGAAAGTTTTTAGCACAAAATGTCTTAAGTCTATCAAGTGGTGATAATGATCTTGAGTCTAAAACGACCTTCAACCCAAATGGAAAATTGAACCTAATTTCCCTCAAGTTTAGTGAAAATGGCAAACCCACTTAACACATCAAACTTATGAACTTCTAAAGGTGCCATTTTAAATTTATATTATAAATGAAGGACTTAAACAACTTTGGCAAAGGTCTAGACTTAATTAGGTAGCACAACTATGCAAAAGTTGATGATATGACTCCTGTGTTTTTGATGGAATTTTGAATAAGGAAAATTGATGATTTCATTCAAGAATAATAATTCCTCTTTATTCAAAGGAAAATGAGGACCATGTATTTTGGTTTGTATCATTTTTTTACACCAAGTTTTGAATTCAAACAAGACTTTAATCTAGGAAAAAACTCAACTGATTAATCGCTCTTAGACTCTAAATTTACAAGGTTGCTTGGTATTGTTAGAATCCATCTATATACATCATTTGATAGGATTTTAAGTGTTCATCAAAAATTAAATGTGCATTATATAGTAGGGTTTTTACACCCCCCTTCTCTAAAGTGATAGTATTATGACATGGACCTTGAGGTGCACCTTGCACCAACAATACTTCTATAGCAAGTGGAGTTTTGTCTAAGATATAAAAGTTTTTGAACATTATAGGGGAATAAATTGCACAATGAATTTCATGCCAAACAATGCAAAATAAAATAATAGATTTTGGGTCTGTATCACTTAGCTTATTACAAAAAGGTCTAGTCCTTTTTGTAACCAATACATCCTGTTGTTTGCTTAGTGTAGTGCAATGTCCAAAGTGCCACTACATCTTGTGTGCAACTCCAATTAGGAGACAAATGAAGTCAATGTTGGGAGGTGAAACCCCAGGTCAAAGATTCCCTAAAGAACTCACATGAGGTGATGAATTCCCCTTCATAAGCTAAGTTTGCATAAAATTAAAGAAAGCATGAAATAGAAAGACTTTAGGGTCATTTTCAAAGTCACCCAAACTATGACAATTTTTTGGGGAGTGCTTTAGATGAATTTATTTCTAAGCATTGGACTAGGATATTTGCAATAGGAATGGTGCTTTTGATTCCAAGGATTCCGTAAAGGGGATAAATGGAAGATTATACATGCAACATACTTCTTTTTTCCAAACAAAAATCTAATTTAAACAACTAAGTGAATACAAAAAGCTTGGAAAGGTGAGTTCATTTTTAAGCACAAATTCAAAAAATTAGATGGTGTTCATTTGACCCCTTGGTCTTAGTTGTAACTTTGAAAATTAATGCTAAAAACACTTATTTCAGCACCTTAAATGTTACTTTAAGCACCAAAATAATGTTCCTAATTCATTTTTAAGCATGCAAAAGGTGATCTAAACATGTCTTTAACAAATTTCAAGCTTGGTCCTACAGCAAAATGTTAGCATGTCCTTTTGTCTTGAAGCTATTTTGGGTTTGAAATAATGAAATTCAAAAAAAGAACTCTTAGGTTTGTGTTTTAAGAAAAACATAGTGACCAACATCGATTATATAACTGATGACAATTACACTTACTAATCGATGATGATTATCTAACTGACATTAGGTATACCAATAGTGATTGACGATGGCTATCCAACTGCTGACAGTTTTACTAGCCGATGTTGGTTACTGTGTAAACCCATGACAAATAAAAATGGCAAAACAAAATTAAAAAATCAGATTGTAAGAGTTTTAAGGATCCAAATGAATATTTTAAAGTTGCAGAATGTTCACATTCATGTGTGGGATGTGTTTGGTCCCACCGGGCATGCCATTATGTGAACTAGGAATTTGACTAAGAAAAGGAGATTAGTATGGTGTTAGTGAATGAAACCAAATCAAAAACACACCAAGCTAACATCTTCATGCCTTGTTACTAAGGAGAGCTTGGTAACAAAAATAAATGACAAACATAACTAAAAAGTAAGGAATAAAATACAAGAATTCCTTCACCTTCTTTGGATGCTCCAAATGCCTTTGTAATAGTGGCTTACTCATTTTTATGGTCATGAAGTCCTTGGCAATGGAAGCTTGTCTACCTCTATCTCTCCTTGGCACCTTTAGCTTATGGCTTGGCTTGGCTTGGGATCAATTTGGCATGATAACACTAGTTTCTTGAAGCTTTTAGAACCAATATTGCATTATAACTTTGCACAAATTAAGCTTAGAAATTATGTTCATGGCCTCTCTATTTATAATTTTTTGAGAATGTCTAGAATCAACTTGAATTATCCATCCTAAGATTGAGATTTGTGGTTGAGGATTAATTCAATTTTTGGAATTAAGTTTATAATTATCCTCATCATGACATTGGAAGAAGAGTCAATTAAGAGGCATGGAGGGCATCATGGAAGGCATTGATGAGGCATGGAGGGCATGAACCCTGATATTTGTGGTATTTATGGCCTAGGGATGTCTTCCCAAGAAATGAGGTCACTTGATGATGTAGATATTTAATATTCATTTCTAAAAAATAAGTATTCAACAAGTTTCCATATAATTCTTAATTAGGCTCTAACTTGGATTAATTATCTCTTAAGCATGTTTAAGCACTTTATGCACAAAATACTCAAATTGATTAGAATGCCTTATTATTGGTCCAAAATTTAACTAGATTAGAATTGGAAGTCAATGTCAAATGAGTTAGAACTATATTCCCATTTAGGATGTTATCAAAATCAAATAACAAAGGCACATGTCTCATGCAAGAGATTTGATAGGAAAAAGCAATCTAGAGCACCTAGGTACAAAATTGGCTTTTTTACTCAAAATGATCTGATCAAAGTTAGCTAGACCATAAATTGAATTGCCCCAATTAATGATACCTTAGCCAAAACTAGAACTTGAATATGCTAGTTTCACATCATTTAGTGTGTTTTAGTGTTTTTAGGCTAAATTGTGAATTTTGGATTGAAATTGGCCAAAATCTTGATTGGAGGTTATTGGTGGCCAGATTTAGGTGTCTACACTAAATACTGAATAAGTGTGGAGAACATGCTTCCAAAACATGCCCCCACTAAATCTAAAAAAAGTGAATGTGTGAAAGCCATGCCTATATGATATGCTCCCATTGAATTTGAAAACTATGTAAAATTTGGAGAATATTCCTCTATGACATGCCCCCACTAATTTGACCCCATTTTGAGGTGATAAGAATAAAAATTGGTAGTTACCTCACATTAAAAGGATAAGACAACTAAATAATATGTGACTATAACCATGTAGCATATGAAAGAACATGTCTAGGTAAATGTATCATTGAAGTACATAAAACAATGTGATCACATAAAGGCCTAAGATACATGATAAATATCATGGTAATGCCTAGATAATAATATTAAACTATAAACAATCAAATCAAACACATGCCCAAGAACACTCAAAAGTAAGTCAACATACAGTGGTCTAAGGAAACTAAAAATAAGGGGCATGTTCAAATGTCGCACAATCGATGGGACATGAATTATTCAAATGTCCATAAAAGTGAGAATGACATATTCCAATGTGCAAGATAATATACATAGGTATAGGTGATGTAAACAAAAGAGCATATTCAAATTATTAAATAAGAGAGACAATAACAAGGCAAGATACTCAAAAAAGTGCATATAGGAAAGCATAAACAACCAACATAAACATATCATAGTATCCAATGGATCCAACATGTTAAAAAAGAATGTCTAGTGTATATCATATCAAGTACCTTGTGAAATACATAATCATGGATAAAGGCATGTGTAAGTACATATGATCTCAAACATGATAATGAAAGGTGATCATCAAACTATATAACCTATGTATATCAAGATCAAAGAAGCAGATGCCCCTAATGCGCACATGATATTAGTAGAGGGAAGGCCCAACATCCAAGATAAGAATAGATTATGTATCTGTGTATTTTTTTATCATACTCAAAACTTAGTGTGACACACATGTATATGTATAAGTAATTGATATGTCATCCATCAACATGAAACCAACACATAGATGCCAAGGATCCAATAGAGTATGTAGGTGCCTAAAATGTTTTTGGATTTTTGGATTTTTTGTGGTATTTTTAGAATATTTAAAGAGTTCTCATGTTATATATTTATGCAAGTGCATAATGCTCATTGGACCTTTTAAAGGTTTTAATTCACATTTAGTAAGGTGGTATATGTCTTTTCCAAACTTTTTTGTAACTGTGAATGGTACCAACCAATATAGTTTGAACTTTCTTTATCTTTTTTCACATTGATATATATATATATATATATTTTTAGTACTAGGTCACCCACATCAAAGTCACATGGTTAAATTTTTTTTATCTGCTTTTTTTTAAATGGTTTTGATAGACACGCAAGTGTTCATCAGCCTGTGTGCATTTTTCACTCAACTGTTCTACCTAATGAAATCTCTTTTCATAGTATTTGTTATTTTTGATAGTGTCTTTAAGAGAAACATGCAAAGATGGTATCTTGAGTTCAATCAAAAAAATAACCTCTATACCATAGACCAAATACTAAGGTGTAGCTTGAGCATATGTGTGGACACTAGTTTGATATGGTCATAAATCATTTACCATCTGCTAGTGCTAATTAGTGTTGTATCGTTCAACTATTTTTCCAAGCATTTTGATAATTGTCTTATTGGTTGCCTCTACCTGGCCATTTCCCTATGGGTAATAAGGTGTATAAAATGTATTCTTAATATTAGATTTAATGCAAAATAATTTTATTGTCTTATTTTTAAATGATGATCCATTCTCAAAAATAATAGTTCAAGGTATGCCAAAATGAGAAATAATTTAGTCATCATAAACCTATATATGTCATCCCCTATAGTAAACTTGAGTGAAATTACTTCTACCCATTTCATAAAATATTTTATAACTCTGATGATCAATTTATGTCCACCAATAGATACCAAATTTACCTTTCTAATGAAGTCAAAACCCTATAGGAAAAAAAATCATGGTGAAAAAATTGGTTGTAACTCATGTGACAACACATGATTCAAATTTCTATATTTTTTGCATTGTAAACATAGTTTTCCATGTTTGATACATTATTTTTCTATGATAGGTGAATAATAACATTAGCATAATAGTTTTTGAGACATGGTATGTCCACTAAAATTACCACTACACTCTCTATCATGCATTTCTAAGAGTGCAGTGTGGGCCTCATCTTTGTTTTAGAATTGAAGTAATTATCTATCAAAACTTCATTTGAATAAATCATTTCCAATAATAATATAATTAAGTGTGTCATGTTGTAATTTTTATTTATCATTTCGTGAAAAATGGTATGGTATATGGGATTGATAGAGAAAATTATAAATATCATTATACCATTTTATGTTTATATTACTATGAGCAACAATAAGAATGGCTAATGTATTCATTTCATCAACAGAAATAGAAGGATCACATAACTATCATATGGTAAAATCTATATGATCATAATTAATATAAAAAACCATCAAGGATTTTTCACTTTCCATGGAATATGCATGGTGGTTACATTTACATGGAATACTATCAATAAAAAATGTTTCAAATGTCTCTATGAGTTTATCTACCATTTCTTTATATGGTTGAAGATGATCTTCTTTGGTTTGGTAATGATTGGTAATTTGATTAACAACTAATTGGGAATCCCCAAAAATTTAAATATCTCTTATATGAATCTTGTGTGTTATGGATAATTTGATGATCAAGGCCACATATTTGGTTATATTATTGGTAAAAGAAAAGGATAATCTATAAGAAAAAGGCATGTATTTATGTTGGGTTCACCAAATGCTTAACCCTAAATTTTTTAGATCAGGGTTATCAAGGGTTAAAGGGGATAGATATAGATTAAGGTACAAGGGTGATAAACTATCTCTATAACAAACTAATTAAATGCTAAACTTAGATATAAAATATGTTGAATTCATTAAATTAAATTAAATTAGTGTAAAAATAGTTAGTAAAACTATGTTAGATATATAAATGAAAAATAAAGAAAGTACTTATAGATGGTTCAGATGTGGATACAATTTTGGATCTAGAATAGGTATGAAGAAAATTAGGATATGATTTTGGAACAATCATCAAATTCTCTATTAAGTGCCTCTAGAGCTACAAACACTATCATCAACCTTGGATGGTTACCTCGATGTTATTGTCTAAACTTGATGCAAGTGTCCTATATGGAATACCTACTAAAAAAATATGTGACAACCTTGATGCTTCTAGGTTTTTCTTCACCTTCACTCTGGTACATTCATATTTGGGTTGTGGACTATTGTTCCTCATGAAATTTCAAAACCATAGTTATTAATCTTCATAGTGACCTTGGTTAAAAATGGGTTAGTGTGCACATGGTGTCAAGATGACCTCAAAGACCCCTATGTCAATGAGTACTACCTACATAGCCAATAATATGAATAGGTCCTTAGATTGATGTAGATCTCCCCTAAATGTTGGCTTGTGTGTGAATCATGCAATATTGAAAAGTAATTATAATAATTACCTATCTTATAACTTGGTAAATATAAATCTTGGGTTGTTCTTTCACTACTTTAGACTTTTTTGTGTGTTGTCCCTATGATTGATATGGAAATATGATAAAATAGGGAATCTTTGTTCACTTGAATGATTTATTGAATGTCTCTTTTAAGTTTTATGGTTAGTAGATAAGAAGTTTCTAGGTGAATAATGAATGAGAGTTGATCTTGTATTTATATTGATCCCTTTGGAAATATAAATCAAATTAAATCACTTAAGTTGACCATTAGGGTACATTTAATTTTAAAATTATCTTACTTTAGGGCACTAGACACTAGCGTCAAAGTAGGACACCTATGTCGATGTAGGGTTCTATCTAGGATGCTAGTGTCTATGGAAAAGGAATGCATGTACAGACTCAAAAGTTGTAGAGGTGGAAAATAAGTAGGTTTTAAGGATTTTGGGCAAGATAGAAGATCTAAGTCTTCAACATAATACTAGTTATACCAAGAGATAGGCTAATGGGTAAAATATATAATAGATGCAAGACTTTTGAAAGTGGGAAAGATCTGGAACTGAGAGGAAAAACCATGGTTTGAGTTTGCCAAGTGTAAAAGACTAAGGTGCTATATAATCCATAAATATCATCTACACCAACATCAATATTGTGTTACAATAATAATAATCTAAAATTATTTTTTTTGGTCTCAATAATATAAAACCATAATACAATAAGTTTTTTAGACCACCTTTTAAATAAATCACAAAGACCCACTTATTATAAAAGATAAGAAAAATATTTGGAGTAAAAATAAGTGCATCATAAAACATCTTAGATATGATTTATAAGAAGGGATGACCTTTAACATAATTTATATTATCCCATAATTCTATGTCAAATTAAAGTCTAAGGCATGAGGTTGGGGGATTAATAGTTTTACTCATCATGGAAATATTTCCATATTTTTCTCTAAACATAACCCAATTAAAAAATTTATCTTAAGAAAAGATGTCAACAAAAAAATTTATCCCCTTAATAATGTAAATTATAGTATAAAAACTTATAATTATAGAAAGAGGCATGTTGTTTAAGAATAAATTTCACCATATAGATCTCAAACTTTGATGAACAATGTCAACCCAAGAGAAAATAAGTCTTAAAATAAAATCTTTGAATGTTTCCTAAGCCTTCAATACAGAGCAAAAAATCATAAAGAAGGTAGGTTTTATTCTAAATAAATCAAGGATAAAGTAAGTTGGGTGGATGCCCCTCTATTATTGATACCTTTTACATTCAAAATTTTATTATAAACCCAAATCTTCAAAAACTCATCACCATTAATAATTTTTATAATCTATTTTAATACGATAAAAAATGTCTTTAAGCCAAAGCCCTCCATTTTTATAACATGTATTTTATTACCTCATCTACCATCACACAACAAAAAGTCACCAATGATATTTTACAACCTCTCACTCTGGTAGCTAGGAAAAATCTTGAAAAAGGCATAATGAATATAGA
This sequence comes from Torreya grandis, assembly GCA_037957365.1. NCBI lineage: Eukaryota > Viridiplantae > Streptophyta > Pinopsida > Cupressales > Taxaceae > Torreya > Torreya grandis. Next base: position 899,218 of record JARHVA010006211.1, read on the forward strand.
AAAAAAGATAACATTTTATATCGCATTGGAAACTTACCAACAAGGGGTGAGAAGTAGCTTTTTCATTTTTCAATATTTTTATTAATATTTTCATACATAAATTATCACATGGTATTAAAAAAAGGATTTATGGAAAATGGAGTACTTAAATATTTGACCCTTAATCTAGGCCAAAATACCCTCAACCCTATTGACCTACCCAATCAAAATGAGCATCTTTCGAACCTAGGACAAAAGCCATATTTATAAAAAAAATTGAGAAAGAGACACAATGATGAATATCAAACTTATTATTCAAGTTCTCAAAAAACTATTCTTTAGTAATGGGAAGAGAGAAGTGTCATCAGAAAAATGGACCTCTAATAACTCATCTTGATTAGGAAGTATAATTACTTTAATTGGAGGGCCTAGGAAACATTCTCTAAGTAATAAATGAATATCTTCTACTACAATAAATTATAAGGTGTATGCATGTACAAAGTTAGAAAAATAAATATAAACTCAAAATAAGTTTAAATTCCTACACTAACTAAGTAAATGCACCTTAGATAAGAGTGATGAAGGGAAAAATATATCTTCACTTACTAATGAATACATCCCTTACTGTGTATATTTTCTCCCCTTTAATTATTAGAATGTTGGGTTCTCAATAGACCTCATGTAAGGATACAAGAATCATGTTTCCTTTGTTGATGCTTGATTTAATTGATGCATGATAGGAAGATGAGAGGATTTGTTCTTAAAATTAATAGAACTTTTTTATGCCTTGAAGGATTGTTTGAATAATAGGGGAACTCTCAATTTATATAATTTCTGAATGAATGACAACCATTGAAATAGATTCAAAACCAATGGTGGAGGATGAGTCATACATCTCATTGAATGAAAGAGGATGGGAAATAAATGTTTTAGGTTGAATGTGTAAGAAAGGGTATGGCCTTGATAAGAGTTTATCCTATTTATCTTGGGATGTGAGGAGATTGGATGGGGATTTGGTTGAGATTGACTTGGGGATTGGGATGATATGCCTTGGGATTGGATAATATTGATGATGTAGATTTGGTTAAGATGTGATATGATGACATCATATATTTGAGATGGAAAATAGATTTATTTATGTTTTTTAAAATATGTAATGTGTATGGATTATATTATCAACTAGTTAACATGATTAATTAGTGTGATTAATCTAAACTTATATTGTTGGTGAGATGGGATAAGGATATAGACAAAATTGATTAATGTGATTGAGGGGAATACTAGTTAGGCTAGAAATATTAGTTGATGATGGGATTAGAAAGTGATGCAATGATAAATTAATTTTTAGTTAGCATGATGAATGGTTTAGGTATGAATAGTTAAAATATATAGAAGGTGTTTGATTTTAAGTGTCTACATTTTTACCCTCTTTGAAATGGTGTTTTGAGACACAATGGATGGATTAATAATTTTTTAAAGAATCAAAAAATATGGGTGAATGAAGGTTAGATGATGATGATGATGATGAGTTAGATAGGGATGATTCCCCCTTAAAAGGACATGTGGGGATGAAGGAGATGGATGGGATCTCTAAATGAGGGGAAGGGATAAAGATGAAAGGATAATGGGGTGTGTGATTAAGAAAGAGGGGTTATGCTATAAAAAGATGTGATGATTGGATAGTAGGATGATGATGGTAGGATGAAACTAACCCACTTCAGTAATGATTTCACTCTTTGATGTCCAATGATGATGGATTGATGTACCCCGAGTAAGGATAAATTAAAGGGAGTGGATTGGGAACAATGTATCTTGAGATAAGCTTCATGATTTAATTTTCCCCTAGTAAGGATATATGCAAGGAAGCATTTTTGGGAATGATATATCCTGGAAAAGCTATAGGATTAAATAGGAAATGATATATCATGATTATAAGCTACACGATTGGTTTTACCCTAGAAAATATATATCCTAGGGAGTAGAAGTTATGATCCTAGATTGGATGCATAATTGATTGTCTAATTTGCAACCATAGATAAAGTATTTTAATCGATTACATGGATTAAGGATGAAATGATCATGTTGATGGATAACAAGGATTTGATAGCTGATGTATAAGTAGGTGATGATGGTATAACATATTTTCTAATATGAAGAAGGCAAAAAAACTTGGGCACACAAGGATACCCCAAGATTGGATGATGAATATTGAATGGGCCAATATAGATTGGATCAAGTTAGATTGAATTGGATTATATAGAATTAGAGTGGATTAGAGATGTATAAAACTAATGTCTACACATTTAGGTCATGAGAATTATTGTTAGTTATATATCTAATTAGAGTAAATTAATCTTCAAATATGGATAATGTTGATGATGAGGGAATGATTATTGATGTATATGATAGCTAAGGACAATTATACCATTATTACATGTGATTCTAATTGATTGATAAAACTTATTTTGATATGGCATGTGACAAACTACAGCATGATATGGAAAAACCATGATGACATTTTTATCATACATCGACAGACTAAATTAAGTACAAGCACACAACATGATGCACCAAGATATGGAAAACCATGATGACACTATTGAAACATATGGACACAATCAAGAAGCATCAAGAAATTTGAAATCAAACATATATTCATGTAGAAACAAAAACACACATAAATACTCAAAATCAAATGCATGTCTTACATTATTTTGGATTTTGGATTTTTTCTAATTTTATGATGGTTAATGATATTTATTTGTAATATTTAGGGTTTTATAAAATTATAATTTTTTTAAAAAAAATTCTTATGATTTTTGATTATGTGGATTTATATCTTTTATTTAGATTTTTTGGGGTTTGTATATTTTCATGATGTTTTTTGGATTTTTGGATTTTCTATTATTTTAGGTTTTTTTTATGTATGCACAAGGGAAAACCTATTTTTATCACTGAGGAATGGAGTGTTAGTGTATGGAAGGGATGTAAGATGATGTTGGATGGCATTGGACAATGATGGGAATGACTAGGGATGATTATGAATGGATGTGAGGGATTAAGGATGAATTTGGATGGATATGAAAGGATCAGGGAGGAATAGGGGTAGATGATGAAGATTAGGGATGATGATGATGGTGGTGATGGACCTCCAAGGACCAAATTATGTAATAAGGATGTGTCTAGTCTTCAAAATACTACCTGGGGTATATACTTAAATGTTTCTAGAATAGGTCTCATGAATTTTTCCAATTCCTTATAAAGGGTAAATGGGAAGAAATATGGGCACTATGATAAAGATGGATATGAAGATGGTAAGTATAAAAAAGGTTGAATGGATAAGCAAGGAAGGATTATTAGAATTGAATGGATAAGGATGGGTTTAAATTTGGATAAGGATGGAAGATATAAGGAATATAAAGATGGTAGGATGGTTTTGGATTGAATTTTATGAAGCAAATTTGAATTTTTCTCCAAAGTGAAGGGTAATTGTAGATAATCTATTATTTACACATGACATAGGAAACCAATTTTCATCGAATTTATTGGCCAAGGTGCCATAAATATGGTTTTCACCATTGGAAAAATTATTTATTTTTCTCTTATATTTTATTTTTTAATTTTAAAAACATTGGATCCTTCAAGTACACACTCCAAAGATGTATTAAGGAATTTTATTGATTTATAAGTTGTCTTCATCCTGAATAATTAAGATTCCATCATATCCTTTATGTTAGATGGTGATTCCAATAAGGGTGAAGTGAAATGCATATTAAATAGAGAATTTGTGTTGGTTATGTGAAGGATTTATAGGTATGGTGTGATTGTGATGCGAAGGGGGATTGGGACTAAAAATATCACATTCCATGAGACAAAAAGTAGTGATGAATTAGATGTTCTAGAGATTTATTTTTGTTTCAATAACTTATGCAATATGTGATGTGCATCAGTCTTGTAACTATTTCAGCACAAGAGTATTATTGATTTTTTCATCCATTGGTACCTTAGACAAGTTTTCACCAATAAAATATTTTTATTTTTTTGGAATTAGATTTTTATTTTCCAATAGTGCCTCAAAAAGGTTTTCACTAAAGGACATTGATTTTGGATTTTTTTTGAGTCTTTGGATTATGATTTTATGATAGTGCCTCAAAGATATTTTCACTATGTGACAGTGATTTTGGATTTTGATTTGTTAGATTGTAGGATTCATTTTGATCGAGGAACACTGTTTCTCCCCAAAATATGTTGATGTTGTTTTATGCTATTTTGGTCAGATGCTAATCATGAATTATTAAATTATTTGATTTTGATGAAATAAGGATGATAGTAGATGATTTTTTTGTTCCCAATCGATAGGTGGAAATATGAGGGAAAGGGATGACAATTTTAATAAAAGGATTAATTATGGTAGCATGATCCTCATAGGGACTATGAGAGAAGTCTTTCTTGATTATGGATGAAGCTTCTTGTAAACTCATGTAAGTGTTAATGGCATGTTTTGATTGATGTATAAATGGTTTATAATTGATACTCTAGGATCCTTTTTTAACACTAATATGGATTAGTCCAATGATTCATTTCTCATGGAACCCAAGACCTCTACATTTTTAGTTCATTCTTTTGAAAATCATGTTTGATATAGGATATTTGTTATTTTGGAAATAAGCCATAAATATTTCCCCATGTAGCCATGTGGGATCATTGTTATTGATTTCCTCTTCTATAAGGAGGCTAAAGTTGACAAATGAATTTTTACTAAATTGATAAGATGTTGAGTTTATTTTGTTATCACTGATAGAATATGTTGGAATGTTTTTGTATAGAATACCTTTTGGATTTTATTGTTGTCTACAATAGTATTTGCCTAGGAGGCATATGGTTTTGGGAGTTAGAGGTTTTGATGTATGATGGGATATTGGGAAATTATTAAATATGGGATGGTCATCCATATGCTCATGAAATTTGGTTGGTTTGTCAAATGAGGGTTCATATAGGATGGGTGCATTAAAGTTTTGTGGTTAGTCTAAGATGGGTTGATCAAGGATGGGATCACAAAGAGGGGTTAGTCAAATATGGATTGATTATCAATGTTATGAAATTGGTCGAATATGGGTGGTTAATAAAATATGGTTTCATCAAAGATATGCTCAGATGGGTTGGTTATATTGACCCTCATTTATAAGTGAATTATTTTGATCATGATTTAAGAAGGGGCCTTGGAATATTATAAGACATGGGTGTACTAGTTTCTTTTAAAAAATGGTCTTTGGAAAGGTGATGGTAGGATATAGTTAGATTATTGGATTTCATGTGGCTTTGGGGTTGGATTAGTGTTGGGTGTTTGGTGGTTTGATTCTTGTGGATTAATATATGAATTGATGGTGGATACTAAATCATCCACATGTTGAATAAGTTATCATATTTTGTTAATTTTGGTTTGAATATGAGACAGGGGTGCTAGAACACGTTTCCCTTTGTAGTTGATATGGGAGACATCATAATTAGGATGGTAGCTAATGGATGGGACTTGAGATTGGCTAGTGTGGTCACTATGGCTAGGCTAAATTTTATGTGAAAAAGTGTGATTTTATCTACTTAAGATTGAGCTTAGATTTATGGGATCAAATTTTATAAGAAATCAAACATCTATTTCTATGATCCATAAAAGGATATCATCTTTATTTTCAAGTATGTATTATTCAATTTTGGATCTATATGGATTAATTTTGGGTACCATAGGTATAGATGGGATTTGAATATATTAGTTTGATGTTTGGATTAATCTCAATTTTTAGATTAAGTTTGGATTGATTTATATTTACATGCAGTGTTGGATGTATATTAGTTGATTGTTCAATTTGTTTGATTTAGTTTGACATTAGTTTGGCTTTGAATTGTTTGAACTAGACTTCGATTTGATTTCATTTCATTTGGATTTGGTTTCAAATTATTTTACACAAATGATTCAATCAAATCACATAAGATAACTTAGAATATTCAAATAGGCATATTACTAAATAATAACTTATGAATAATGCCCCAAAAGGTATGTGGTGGGTGATCATAGAAACTATTGTGTTTCCTACATTACTATTGGATATACACCTAAGAGGTCTTAAACTAGGTTGCATAAGGTGATGTAGGGGAATCCTCTATATAATTTTCAATACGTGAGGCTCATATATATGGAAGAGGGAGATTATCAAGTACACTCAAAAGGGTCAAATCCAAATATTCCTACATTCTATGTGTCTCCATCATTGGAGTGTTACTATAAAATATAAACTCATGTTTGTTGTCTAGGGATTTAGTATTGGAGGATGAAACCCCCTCATTTCATGGTTCTATTAAAATAAAGGACCACTTAGCCAATAAAGATATCTTACTCCTAATTTATATACCTAATTATAAAATGGAGTTGGTATGAATGTTAGATGATGAAATCCTAATTATAAAACCCTATCAAAATGAAAAATAAAAGAATCAATTATTTTTTATCCTCATGACCACCTTTTAAGGTAAGAGGAGATCATACACATACTAATTAAGGGATGGGGATAAATAAAAATTAATTAAATCATTTTTATCCTTGGGATTGCCTTTTGGCATAAGACAAGACCATATGCAAACTCAACCATCACACACCAAAAAAAAACATAAATCAAGAAAAAGTTAATTTTAAGCACCAAATTTAAGCGTATATGTTTTTTTATCTACTAAGACATCTTGGATAGTGGAACTTGTAGGAAATAAATTAGTAGTTTAATATAAAATGTCTCTAGTAAGCAGAAAATATATAAAACCTATTATATTGAAAAAAAATTAGCACATAGGGAAATTTTGATAAACAATAGGGAAATCAAGCCAATCAATAGGGAAAATATATTAAATATCTGAAGATAGAAAATAGGTAGTCAAAACCTACGAAAGCATAAGGTGATCCAGCCAATCAGTAGGGCAATCTTATTAATGAACTATAGATAGAAAATAAATAGTGTGAACCTGCTAAAACACAGAGTGATCTAATTAAATACATGTAATACTAATATTATATAGGGAAATCATGATAATGACCCATAGAGACAAAATAAATAGTGATAAGCTACTAAAACATATGGTGATTCTATTAAACACAGGGCAATCTTACTATTATATAGGTAAATATTGATATTCTCTATATGGAAATCCCACTAAACACATGAAAATCCTACTAAACACTAATATTTTTTCATGGTTACATAAATCATTTTTATATCATCATGGTTACATAAATAAAATGAGAGATCAAATAGACACCCGAATTAAAAAATATGGATTCAGAAATGTAGGTTGTGCATAAACACTACTTAGTGTGAACCCACCAATATTTAGGGAAAATCTATGATTTGATAGGGAGAAACTACTAAAGGCTACATAAAAAGGAAAACTTACCAAATTTTTGGTCAAACCTACCAAATAATAGGGTAAAACTACCAAATAGTTGTAGACACACTTAGATAGACACAAAGGTGATCACACTAAAGTTTTAGGGGAATCCACAATTTCTACATGAAAAATCACCACTCTATAGGATGAACATGCCAAACACCTAGCAACTAAATTTTAGACAAATTTTGAAATTTTTTGACTCAAATTAGATTGTAATTATCCTAAATTTTACCCCTACTCCTATGTAATTATAAGAACAATATGGATCAAGGAAAATAAATAAGAATTTATGGGTTTGTGAATCCTAACATGCATGCTAAATGTATGCATGCATAAAGTAAGGAAAGAAAATATAAATTCAAAATATATTTACATTATTATAGTAACTAAGTAAGTTTAATTCAAATCAGAGTGAAGAGGGGAGAATATACCTTCAGTTACCAATGAAGGTGTCCCTCATTGTGTCGATTTTCTCCCCTTTGATTATTATATTGTGGGTGTTCAATAGACCACACACAAGAATATAAGAATCATGTCCCCTTGTTTGATTCTTGATTTCATTGATGTGTGATAGGATTATGATATTATTTGTTCTTAAATTTGATATAACTTCATTATCTCTTGAAGACTTGTTTGAATGAGAGTGGGAGCTCTCAATTTATAGGATTTGTGAATGAATGACAACCATTGGTCTAGATTCAAAATTAGTGGTGGAGGATGATTTCTAGATCTCATTAAATGAGAGAGGATGGGAAAGAAATTTTGGGGGTTGAATGTGTAATAAGAGGTATGGGATGTGATGAGATTTCATGGGGATTTGATTGAGATTGACTTAGGGAATGGGATAATATTCCTTAGGATTGGAGAAGATTGTTGATGTGGATTTGGTTTAGATGTGATGTGATGACATTGTGTATTTGATACGTAAAATTAAATTATTTAATTTATTAAAAATATGTAATTTCCATGGATTATATTATTAACTAATTAACATAATTAATTATTATGATTAATCTAGATTTTTATTGTTGGTGGTATGGGGTAAGGCTATGGATGGAATTGATTAATGTGAATGGGGGGAATAGTGTTTAGGCTATAAACATTATTTTATGATGATATTATAAATAAATGAAATGATGTATTAGGGTTTAATTAGCTTGATGAATAGTTAAAATTTACATGAGGAGTCTTTTTTTTTTTTGTCTATAGAAGGTATCATGTGAAAATATTGTTTAATTGGCCTCTAAAGGGAAAAAGATTAAATCAATTCTTGTTTAATTTCCACCTATGTAGATTTATCTATAAATAATAAGAGATTCATTTGAATAATTATGTCCTTAAGACTAATATCTCTAATCATAAGTTCCATAAACCCCTATTCAATCATGTCATAATCCTTATAAAAATAAATCAAATAGTACACACATTTTTCCCCATGGTGCTTACCTAGTGCATGAATTCCCAACTAATAATAAATTTATCAAGAATAAATTTTCCCTCCACAACCCCTATATGTGTTATTTAATAAATCATAAGATACAAATTATTAGGCCTATTAGTAAATAAATTTTCAAATATTTTATATGAGACAGTGAGAAAGGTAAAATGGGACTCCAATTAGAAATGCAATATTTTTCAACCTCATTAGGGATATATTTTATAATTACTCTATTGATTTGGAGACCAAGGATGTCAACCTAAACATCCACCATATACACCTTGAGCAACTTAGGACCTTTCTAATCCTTATTGGACTAGAAAAACTCTTTTGAAAACCAATAAAACCCAAGGTAATTTTATAGGTGAAGATAATAAATGACACTAAATAACATCATGAGATATGTCAACATTAATCCCAAAAATAAAGGTTGAATACAAATTATTAGGGACAATCTATAAATAGTATCATTGTGTTATTACATCTTCTATAATGATTCTCCTTTTGTAAAAAGGTTGTTGTAGAAATAGAAAATGAATTTTCTAGTTCATTTGAGTTAAAGGATAATACCCACTAACATAAATTCATTGAATATTTTCTCTAGAGTGTTTTCCTTCTTAATATTAAAAAAAATATAGAGCCTTTATCCTATCTTTTATCTAGGTGAGTTTAGACTTGAGCCTCACCTCTTAGTTAACATAATTATATTGGATCCTGCACTAATACTTTAACATAATAACTTGTATTTGAATATCGATATTGCATAGATAATTTTACATATAAATATTTTATCTAATTAATTAATGTTGCATCCTATGCTAATGTATTTTAATTATTCATTCATTTTTATAAGGTTTAAGATGCACTTATAATACTAATTTTAAATATGGATAGGCATTAATTGGGAAACACTTATCCATATCCTATTAATAAAGAAGAGTATCAACTAAGTAATTGACTTAATTGGCATCACCTATTAATAGGAAAATATTTATTTTAAATAAGACTTAATTTAAAGGTCAAATTTAAAGAATACTTTACCTACAAGTAATTTACTATCTAAACATAGAAAATTGTAAGGACCCCATGAAATGTTTTTATAGAAATGGTGGAAAATATTACTGGAATAGGATTCACTAGGGTGGTGAATCTCAAAAAAATGGATATCATGCCTATGGTGAAAATGGAAAAAATAGATTTTTTTTTTGTGGATGTAAATTTGAATCTTGCCTAATTTATAGAAACTAGTTAAATAGTTTTATGAATTTCAGTTGTCCTCCTTAGGTCAAATACAAAAGCATTACATCGAATATAAAATCATCACATAACATACAAAGGAATCACATAAAATACAAAAAAATTTAATTTAATTAAAAATATCTCTTTTAAATACAAAATAATCCCATAAAATATTTTTAATGGTAATAAACAAATCATTGCAATAAATAAAAACTTCATGTGCAAGATGGAACTAAAAAAGGCAACACATAATGCGGAAACCATGAGAGGAACTTAATGACAAATTAAACATGAAGTACAAAAAAAGAAAAAAAATGAAATTAATTCCAATTTCACGCATCAAATTTTAATTTTTGTGTCAAAGTCCATAATCCAAAGTTTAAAAAATACAAGAAGTCTATTCATAAAAATAAGAGTGAAAACCCTAATTGGAGTTTAGAATGTTTGGTGACTAAATTTGGATGACTTATTTAGAGAACCAAAACAAGTTAAAATGAAAAGCAAATAATCCATTTCTATGCAAGATTTAGTCAATTTATGAAAGAATATGCCAAATTTGTATGTTTCACAAATTTTTTTTGATCAACTTGAAAAATGTTTCACATTTAGGTATGTGGAAATGGATATTGAATTAAAAATGAGCCTTTGGCGTGGAGGGATCTATGATGTTTCTACAAGCCACTATTTATCCACCATTTCCACACAGGGATTTATAAACAATGTAAAACCAAAATAATTTGAGTAAATGAGTATTTAAGAATGAATACAAGAAAATGGAAGAGAGAAATTGGGGTAAACTTATCATGTTACCCTTATTTGGGCTGAATTTTGATTTCATACAAATGTTATTAACAAGATTGTCATATTGAAAAATATGACTAAATTTAAAACTAATTATACCAATCAATGTAGAAACCCTACCCATGATAACCAAACTACCTAATGAGGGGGAAAATATTTCTCAATATATGGTAAAGATTCTATTGCATATAATTTATGGAGTTAAGAATATATATAAATGGAAGATAGGAATAATATATATACCCTTGGGAAGTGTGATTGATATCATAGTTATGGTTAAGATCACTATATCATGCAGATACACAATTTTGTGATAGGTGTGAGACAAATAAGTACACCACACACAATTTCAAGCTAAATGAAATCAATATGAGAATATTGCATAAGACAAATAGGACCCAAAATACCAATCTTACATTAATTAAAAATTCTCACCTAATGAGATGTATAAATAGGAGAGTGTTCAGTAACTCCTCCATAAAATCTAGTCAACAAAGCCAAGAATAGAGGAGTATCTTGTATACCCAGAATAGTCAGATATTGGAGTTACTTCGTAGTCATCTAGTCAAACTATATATCTAAGAAAAATTCTCCATTAAATTATAAAAACTCCCAGTGAGGGAAATAAGATCATAATAAATAAATATGGATAAAATAAATAACCTCTAATCTAACACCCCCCATAAGCATAACTTAGGTGGGAAGTGTAAAAAAATGGGTCCCAAGCCATATAGATTCAAGATTCAAGATTGAGGTATAATACCATGGGACCCATTTTTTCATGGATTAAAGTTAAAGCCATATAATGGAGTTAAATATGGCTTACAATCAACCATGTGAAACTAAGAAAGTAAGTTGAGAGCACATGTATATTGTGCAAGAGTGATCCCCAAGTAAGAATAATAAATATATATCCTAATGAATTAATGCAATAATCCCAAATCTATCATGAAAATTTTGTCATGGAAAGATTATTTCACCACTATAATTGATGAGGAAGAGCTCCCAATGATCAAAATATCATCAACATAAATAGATATAATAATAATAAAAAATCATCCTACTAGAAGAGACAGTGATTCAAATATGAATGGCATCAAGTGAAACCTATAGAAAGAAGGAAGTAATCCATCTTGTCATAAAAAGCCTAACAGGCCTATTTGAGTCCATAGATGTATATTTAAAGTTTGTACATAAAGTAAGGATCCTCAACCAATATTGGTGATTAATCCATGTAAATATCCTTGTCAAGCTGACTTTGAAGAAAGACACACTTCATGTCCATCTGATGAAGATTCCAATAATTGGTTGTGTCAGTAGAAAGTGTGAATCTAATAGAGTTAATTTTGGCAACTGGTTCAAAGGTTTTGGTGTATTCAATGCTAAGAACATGTGAGAAACCTTTTACAAATAATCATGATTTAAACTTATCAATGAACCCATTTTTTGCATACCTAGTCTGATATATCCATCTACATCAAACCATTTTTCTTCCCTTAGGAAGAAGTGTCAAGTCCTAAGTGTGATTCCTAATTAATAAGTTATACTCCTCATGCATGGTATAATCCCACTTAGGAATACATGATGCCCCTCAAAAAGTCTATGGATCTAAGGTAGAGTCATAGAAATCATGTGGCCGACTTTGAAAATTTGAATGTGTATGCCTATCATTTAAAGGATCCCCAAACTATGGACCTACACTCTATAGTACCTTATTAGCCCAAAGATGATAAAAAATAGATGAGTCAAGTAGAGAAACATCATCCTCCAAAGTGTGGCTTGATGTGGATGAAGATGAGTCCCCATCATTACTCTCACTATCAAAATTAGAATAAATGTCCTCATCCTCTAAAATGTGCTCAAGCTAATCTGGATCATCTGAATTAAATCCAAGTGAGTCCAATAAAGTGGGAGAAGTATCAAGTGTTGAGTATGTGGAACTCCCCTAAAAGTAAACATTTATCTCAATGAACAACTCAGGTGTAGTTAGATGAAGAAGGTGGTACCCCTTGACACCATCTAGAAAACCTATGAATATGTAAGGCTTAATCTAGGGTTAAAAATACTTTCATTTATTCTTAGGTATATGGGCCATAGCTAGAGATATGAAGACTCTAAAATGTTCAAATATGGGTTTCCCACTATACCAAGTTTCAAAGGGAGTTATAATTTTTAAAGCTTTATGGGGAATCCTATTATGATTGTATCAAGCACAATTGATTTCTTCGGCCTAGTATTATGTTGTGACTTAGAGTGAATCATATAATTAGCCATCTCTTTCAAGGACATTTTATTATGTTATGTAACTTTTTTTTATTGAAGATTGTATGGAATTGTATGATACAAATGAATCTCTTTTACTATGCATTTTTTTAAATCTGTTACTGACATACTCACCCCTATTATCAATTCTAATAACCTTCATGAATTTATTAGATTTTTCCTTTGAAAGAATTTTAAATTCTCAAAATGTGTCAAAAACTTCAGAATTATGACTAAGGAAGTGAACCCATGTGTATCTTGAGAAATCATCAATGAGGGTAAGGACATACTTAGCCCTTATGAAAGATAAACTAGAAACTATGTACTAACTCTGATTCTAATGAAGCCTCTAAAGCTTTAAATTTGTCAAATTTCTATTCGAGATGCTTCCCAAGGATGAAACACTCATAAAGATGTCATAACCCCATCAAATAGTGCATTCTAGTTATTATAAACACATTGGTTCAACAGGTTTTGCCTAGTTCCAGTTGACATTCAACATATTATTACAACTAATTATTATGATTTAGATGTTTTGAATTGATTATAATGATTATTGGTTTTGAATGGTTCATTTTTGTCATGGATGCTTATGTTTAATTCATTTATGACCTTTAATATTGTGTACATAGTAGATTTTTTTTATTATTGATATTTATTTCTTGAGTGGATATTGTTGATGTTTCACATTGGTGGTTGCAGGAAAAAGTCAAGTGAGATAGGCTCGGTGGTGGACTTCAATAATTGGGATAATAATGGGTAAGATTTAGGATCAGTTGGATTGATACCAACAAAAAAAATTTAAGGTGACACAAATTTTAAATCCATGGGTTGTTTTAGGTCTTCTATTTGCTTGATTCATCTTTATTTAATTTCTTTTGTTAGTTATGTGAAGATTTTGGTTTATGTCATCATTGTGTGGGTGAATCAATTTTTATTTATTCCTTGTATGGTTTAAATTATTATGAGACCACTATTGCTCTTGTTCTTATAGTATTTTATGCTCAGATTATTCTCTCTTTTTTGTGTGTCATTTTAGGGTCTCTATATTATAGACATGGGATTAATTCTCGTAGCATGCATGTTTAGTATTTTGACTAGGGCCATGATTTTGATAAATGGATTGATTAAAAATGGTACTTAAGCTTTGGTGGGGTCTTGGTGAAGTTGTCATTAGTTTTAATGACTTGACTAGACTTCATATTGAATGTTTTTGTGGAGGAGTTGTTTTGGGGCTAAGACAATTATATTATTTTAATCATAACTTTAGTCAAATTCCACCCCATGTAAAAATAAAATTTGGTAAAAGTTTTTATGGTCATTTATTATTTTTGGGGGATTTTTTTGGTCTCCCAAATTGGGGGGAGGTATATCTTTATATGCATTATTTTTGGGAGAAGTGGGAGGGGTCATCTTCAAACTCCCAATGCTCCCATGAATACCTTTAAGTAGAAGAGAGGCATTGATATTTTGATACATTATTTATTTAGAAGTGTTTATGGGAAAAAAAATTCACCCTCTTATTAGAATAACCCATAAGTTGTGCCTCATAGAGAAAAAAAGGAATAATGCTCTTGGGAATCGACTGGAGGTGAATGAAAAACACACGGCATTCTGGGGAGAGATGATAGTGAACTAAAAAGGAAGGGAAACTTTTAAGACTAGCCACATAATGGTCTGTACCTCCCCTAAAAGTAGGTGGTGCCTTAGATTTCATTTTTTACATGAATATTTACTATTGCTTTCTAATTTTTGATGGTGAATGATAAAATGAACCCTTATATGCATATAAATTGACTACAGTCGATTGGACTCCATTGATTAAGTTAGGGGTATTTTGGAGTTTTATTACTATTACCTTTTACCCTATTTGCATTATGGCAAACATACTTAATGTATTCCATTATTTATTTATGGGATGGAATGTTAGTTCAACCAGCTAGTCAATTTTTGCAGTAGGTTTAAATAAGAAATGGAACAAGAAGCTCAGCCTCATAATACCCTAAAACATGCCAAACCATAGGATCTTGGTTTAAAGGAATTGATTGGGGTTATTTCTTCCAAATTTATGAGTTCGAGACAAAAATTTTGATGGAAATGTGAACCCATAATGCATAAAATCAAACAATCCCATTACTAGGTTGTATCTATCTCCCTTCCTATTGTCTTATGGGTATTCATTAGTTTAAAATTTGTTTATGTTTTAAAGTGACTCAAAAGAATTAGGTTTGGAAAAGGGTTCATGATTGCTATGTGGTTTGTGCATAGAAATTTTATTATTAAAATTATTTCCACTAATTTAAAACAGTTTACCCCTTTTGTTTTGGATTGACTACTATAATTTTTGAGGCCCTAGATGATGAATGAAACTATCATTATCTAAATTTTTAAATTAATATCTCTTTTGGTTTACACTAGCTTTGATCCAGTCATATAATAACCCTATTCAAGCTTGGACTATATTCTAGTGTCCACAGTTGAATAGCTGTAGGCAAAAAATTATCATGAACATGTAGAATACCTATATCTGAGTTTATATACTCTTGTATACCCTTGTGCTTACTTTGGGAAGTTTTTATTGGCCATAACTAGTTAAATGATGTCTTGGGTTTAATTTTTATGAATCTTAACTCCTTAATTAAGTATTGTTTTGATTTAAAAGGTATGTGGAGGTTTATATAGTGGTATGTGGAAACAATGTAATACTAGTATAAAATTCACCAACCAACTTAGCTATTGAAAAGTCTTATAGCTCTATTAATTTCATGGTTTTCATTTGTAAAGCATCATTTAGTTGGTTGGTAGTTCATTGGCCAATTTGAATGCTTTTGATGATTCATTTCATTTAATGTAAAGTAAGGATTGATGGATTTTGATTGAGCATTAAATAATTGTACATGAATTTTGACAAGTTATCCAATGGGTTGCCCAACTTATTTTGCTTCATATGAATGCAAACCACCTAATTGAATAGGACTATTTTTGGATATTGGATGTCGAACCTATTAAGTGTATGACTTAAAATTTGCTCGTTTTAGTGGTTGGATGTTATGATTGTGTGGTGTGACTGTTATCAGTTTCTCTTTTGTTGATTGACTATGTATGTGAGTCATGAATGAAATTCTATCTAATATGAAATTTTGTGTTGAGGGATAGTTGACCCTATGGGTGTTGGTTAGTGTCTGCACCTTTTTATTATTTTTGATTACTTTTGTGCTTACCTTTGGTTTCTTAACTATTATGGAGTTGGACCGTGGCTTAGTGTCACTAGTATTCTCATCTCTACCTGATAAAACTTGGATGCTTGATTCCACCATCTAGCTGATGGTTGGGGTGGTCAGAAACACCAATGGATGGGTTCATCAGGTTGGACCTTTAGGTTGAACTTATGTGAACTTATCACTTTATTTCCTATTGGCTATAATTTAGTGCTTGCATATTGATTGGTTCCATAGTATCTAGTATGTGGAATATTTGTAGATGTTTAAAGTTACTCTCCATAGTTTTCATTGATGTAATGATTGATTATGTTTATGCTATGAATGTTATATCTTGGATTGTGGTGAAGATAAATATCATGATAGCTCTTAAATTTTAGTTATTTATATGGGAATGTATACCACAATTTTGTATATCATTTGATACATGGATATCAAATCCATTGACTCTATATTGGTTCCATATTATGTAAATTTGATTATTATATCAGATTTTATGACTGTAGACTTATACTATAATTTTTACATTTGGAAAGTAATATTAGAATTCAAAGCTTAGTTATTTATCATTAGTAATGAATGTTGATGAACTGGATAAGTACAACAATATTATATTGGCTCCTAGTTACTATTGATGTTTATAATAGAACATTATATCCTCTAATTTAGTATTCAAGGTGAATTATTATGATTCTTGAAGCTTTATTTAAGAATGGGTATGGTGTACCTCATCTTGAGTAGGCTTACATGCTTAAATTTTTAATTTTAGATTGTTATAATAATGTATATGGATGCATATAATACTATATAGTTATTTATAGCTATAATGATGAGTTAGTTTCATATTGATGTTGTTAAGGAAATCCACATTAATTATTGAGTATAGTAATTATGCTTAGTATCCTTATTAAGTTGTGCCCCTGGTGGAGTGTATGTCTTTGTGATCTAGTTTTACTCTATGATGGTATGAAAAATGGTTGTAAGAATATTTTGGTTTTTGTTATATAAATTCAGGTGCATCATTACAAACTAAGATTTAGATGTTATGATTTAATACTCTTATTGATTCATGGTTAGTATATACTTCATTTTGTTAATTTAAAGGATTTGGTAATATAATGATGAATGTTATCTTCCTCCTTAGTTGGTATTACAATACTACTATTTTTATATTGAGCACATATTATGGCATAAAATAATCAAATACATAAAAGTGATAACACACTTGAGATAATTTGCTTATGCTTGAATGACAAGATTTGCAAATGACTTAATGATGTTAAGTTCAACTAAAAGTTGTATTAAACATTCATTTCTTAGCCTCATATTAGCTACCTTGGTTGAGGTTTTAAGTGGTTATGTCCACCATGAATAATGATAGAAATAAAAGTTAGTGCATAGCATGTTTGAGAATAAAGTATAATTTGGCATTAATACCTTGCTTCTACATATATTCCAACTTAATTAATTATATGCACAACTTAGGTAATTGATTCTTGTTACTCATTTCTCATGTGTAAGAGACTTATGGAGGCTTATTGTATCTGAATAAATAATCCTTTCTAGTAACTCTTATTATATATATATATATATATATATATATATATATATATATATATATATATATATATATATATATATATATATTCCTTTTATGTTCAAAAGGTTATATTGGGCTATAATTGAAAATTAGCTTTGGCATTGATATTTGGTGGATGCTATTAAAATGCCATAGTTGAAATCTAGTAAGAATTTGTATTGCTTAAGCAATGAAATTCAAGAAGATTGAATTGAAAATTATGTGGATTTTATAATTTAGTGCAATAATAGCCATGAAATTCTTAGAGGATATTGCATTACATAATTATGGTTGTATTATAAATTCCATTATTACTCTTGGTGCGTATTTAAATAATATTGGTTAGTTACATATGGTAGAATGTTTTTAAATGTTGTTTTGGGCCTCAGATCAAATTCCTATTATTATCTCTTGGTGAGATCCCTTGTTCATATCTATTATCACATTGAGGATTGAAATATTATTTACTTTTGCCAACTACATGAATTAATAATTATCCTCAATGTGACGACATTAATTGTGCAAAAATTTGCATTGAGTAACCTCTATTATATAGAGGTAAGCCAAATATAACACATTTATTAATGTCACAAATTATGTTTTGGATGAGCTATTGGGTTATTAAATAGAGGACCTAATTAGTGTCTTGAGAGGATAACAAATGTGTATCCCCAGGATATAAATTATTTTTCAGGATTCTTCTTCCTAAGTAATGGCTATTATAATACATAATGCACTCTAAAGTATGAGTGTATGTTATTGTTGGTTGGGTCCTTAGAGGTTGATGTTTACTTGGATGAATTTTGGTTTCCATCCTCTCTTATTTTAAGGTTTAATTTGAGTTGGACTTTGGGGTGATATACCTAAGTTTTCCTGGCTGCTCTATTTTCCATTATAGTGGATTCATGAAGGAATGATTTTATTCTCCAAACCTTCAACCTAATTATCTTAGGATAACAAGATGCTAAAGTAGTATTATCAAAACATTAAGTAGTACTATGAGGCTTCCCTACTTTGAGTATAGAGTTTGGCATATATTAGTGTGCGTGCACACCCCAAACTAGATTTTCCCTTTTGATGAAGAGTTATATTATAGAAACCTTTGATGATGTGGTAAATCTAGTTATGTGTCTACTATTGCTTAATAAGATGTTCATTGAAACCACATGAGTGTGAAATAAAATAATATGATGACTCATGACCTCAATTTTATGTACGAGTCTATGCACATGGTGTAATTATGTACTCTAAAAATATCAACTCCCAAAAATTATTTTTTGGGGTTATTTAAAAAGATCCTTGGATAAATGGACTCAAGGTAAGATTGTGACCATGTCATTTTTGTTGATTTTTTCTAGGTAATGGTAGTTGAGGTGGCCAAACCACTCATGATATAATTTGATAAATCCATCTGAATGAGTCAATAATGTAGTTGGGGAAGAATTAGGAACAAAATGTGATAAGGTATATAACCTAGATTAGTGATATATCCTTCTAAATAATACTATATAATCATTATGCAATTCTCTGACTATGACTAAATTTGGTGAAAAATTTACCCTCATACCCTTACTGATGTGAATGATTTGGTACACTGATAGGATATTAGTTGAAAGTGATGGAACACTTAGAGCATTATTAAATGTTCCTCCATCTATTTCAATATGCCCTCTCCATAAAACTTCTACTGAAGTGTCATCACCCAAAGCGATAA
Source organism: Torreya grandis (assembly GCA_037957365.1). NCBI lineage: Eukaryota > Viridiplantae > Streptophyta > Pinopsida > Cupressales > Taxaceae > Torreya > Torreya grandis. Next base: position 918,879 of record JARHVA010006211.1, read on the forward strand.
CCTACAAGGATCTAAGAAATAAAACTCAACTTGTGAAGAGCCCATGTGGTGGGAAACACTCAAGTCAATAACCCATGAAGAGGTTAGATTTGTAATTGATAGAAGATCCTTGACCTTTTAATTTTATTTACCTTTGTCTTTTACCTTAGAATAACCTTGTGTTGATGAATTATATTTGATATATTTAGCAACAGATATGTTGTTCTTTTCTATAATATGAGTTAGGTGATCAATTTGTTTTTTGATGCACTTGTTTTCATCATGTCCATTTTTATTACAATAGTCACACTTAAACTTCTCTTTCTTAGGTTTATCACTAAAAGAGGAGGTTTTATTGGTTGTTCTGGTAGATGTTGATTCTTTGTTCTCTTGCTCCTTATTAATTTTCTTCTTCTATTTACTTGAAGCCTTTTGTTTTTCATTCCCAATAATTAGAGCTTGAGGTTTTGAAGAATTCAATGTGCCCATCTATATTAACTTGTCTTGCTCGAGTCAAATCAAAAACAAATTCATATAAATAAATAATATTCTATGTAGTGCCTAGAGCACTTTTAGTGGAATGGAAGGTAGAGACAAAGATATAGTAATCTAGACCTAATTTTGAGAGTATAAAAAGAATAACTTGACCATCTTTATTTTCTATCCCACATTCTTTCAACTACAATCTTAAGGACAAATTAAGTGTAGTGGTTATTTTTGAATAAAATAGAAAATGTCAATAGAATTAAAAAATGATGCAGAAAACATAATTTACACCCCATTGAGTTATCAATGGTGAGCCCTCTCGAATGTTTCAAATAATGCATGCTCAAAAGATGTTGGGAAAAACTGGGAATGCATCTTTAGCAACCAATGCAAATGTCAAAAAAAGACATTATTTGAAAAATAAAATAAAGATGTCAGTCTCAAATGATAATGCAAAAAAGGAAAGTACACAAAGTGGGAAAGTAAGAAAAAGAAATATGATTATTTTGAATGCGAGGGGTTTGGTCACCTACCAAATTAGACCTCACCACCTAGTATTTGATTAATGAAAAAAATAAATATTTTTAATAAAATAATAATAATTCCCCTTTAATAATTTCTCACAATATATTATATTAATAAAAAATAATAAAAGTGATTTTGCCTCTAACAATAACTTCCACCTCAAAATGTAAAAAAAAACCCCTCCCAAAGATTTATAATGAGCTTTTAAAATTTAATATCAACAACACATTGATTTTAAAAAATACAAAGTCCCCCCAAACCTTCCCCCCCCCCCCCCCCCCGCCCCCCCATTTTTAAAATAAAATAATTAAGTAAGCTTTATAAAAGCTACACGTAAACTTTGGTGAGGAAAACTACAATTTTTTTTCTTTAATACCATGAATTTGAACTTAAGTGGTATATGAAACCATGAATTTCAAAAAAAATGTTTTAATTCCAACCTGATTCATTTTCATTGAGAGTTATGATGAAGGAATTTTGAGGAGATCTATTCAAATCCATAGATGATGAGTAGGCAACAGAGAGAATGGATTGGTGAGCCACCAATGGCTTGGCAAGAGAGACAAGCATGCAAGTTGATGAAAAAATGAACTATGCCATTAAAGTTATGAATGATCGAGTATAGATTTGAACTAGATATATCTGAATGATAGTCAATGGTTTTGAGGGAGACACTTCACTATCAAAACTTCACTGTGACTGGGGTTCCTCCTTAAAAAATGCACATTTCAACTTGATATGTATAATCTATATTGAAAACTCATTGAATGAACAAAATGCATGGATCGATATTTTTAGGAAGCTAATTGATGATATGGAACACTATTTCCCCTCCACAATTTTAAATCTATGTTGGTGTGCTCACATAGTTCTGAAAATGTGTTTCATTCAAATGCAATAAGCTTACATAAAAAAGAGAGAATTGATCGAAAGAAAATAGAACCCACACAACTACATGAAAATATAAATACACCCTCAAAGAATAATTCTGGTAATGGATTAAGGAGGAAAAATCCCCCTACAAGTTGTTTTAGTCACATTAGACAATTGATGGATTTTAATAAATCTTGAGGTTTTTGAGATTTAAAAAAAAATGATTTTTTTAAAATGCCTCACAATACACTGCAAACAATCTCAATATTTCAAAATAAATCTTATAGCATAAAACTAGACACATGATTACTAGGGTGGCACTCTAATACCATATCAAAGTTGTGTCCAAGATCATTAGATCATGAAGATATACACGTTCATGATAGGTGTGAGATAAAAAAATACATAACACACATCTGAAAGTTAAATGAAATGAATACAAAAATATTGCATAAGATAAATAGGAGCCAAAATACTAATCATTCATTAATTGAAAAAGTTCACCAAATGAGATGTACATATAGGAGATTGTTAATTAACTCCTCCATAAAAGTTGGTCAACAAGATTAATAACTCCTCCACAAAAGGTGGTCATTAGAGCAAAGAATAGAGGATTAACTCCTATACCAGAATAAATGATCAAGGGAGTTACTTCCTAGTCATCTGGTCAAACTATACACCTAATAAATATTCTTCATGAAAGTATGAAAAATCCAAGTGAGGGAGAAAGGCCCATAATAAATAAATATAAGAAAAATAAATAACCCCTAATCTAACACGTGATATGGTGGTTCATAACTTGTTGATAAATATTAGGGATAAGTTCTTGTATACAAATAAATATTGGAAGGATATTCTAATAGAAATAATTACAATTACACACCAGATAATGACTTATAATATAAAATTCATTTTCCTTAAGTATTTTTTAGTTGATTTTTTAGAGATATTTGAGAAAAATAAGCTTAAAAAATTATGGTTTTTTATTTACTTTATTACTATTTTTAATAATATTTCTTTATTTTATGATCATATAAGGACCAATGACTATTTTTTCAAAATATGAATCTAAAATAAATAAATAGAAACTATGTATTTTTATAAGAACAAGGGTGTGCATAGTATAAGCAAGTAGAAAATAGTTTGGCACTTTGGTTGTTTGAGTTGAGGTAGCTCATCAATAATATCCCTAGAGTAACAACATATTCATTAATGAGTGAAAAAAAAAATATGTATGACACATTCATGAGAGGAAAAACTTGGGTTGTGGTTACTTGGCACATAAAGTTTCATCCTAATCCATTTCCATTTATGGGAACAAAAGAATTGTTATTATAGTAATTAAAATGTTAGTAGGGTGAAGATAAAAAGCTAAAGGCATATGAAATTTATTCTAAGGAGATTAATGCAATAGGATACTATAAATAACCTAAAAAATATGGCAATCCTAGGAAGCATAAAAAACTAGTTGAGGCAGCACCCAAAGAGGTGACTAGGGTTGAGCCTTTACAATCTAAAGCTAGTGATAATAGGAAAAATAAAAAAGTTCATAAGGATGTCCATATGGGTATTTATTCCCAAAAATAATAATCCTTCAAATTAATTAATAATATACATTATTTTAGGGACATGACATAAAAATAAATAAATTGACCTCATACATAATCTTGCTAGCAACTCTTGTTGTGGTTAAGGTCACAGTAGATTATAAATATATTTGACTATGTGTAGGGAGTGGACCATTAATTGGTGAAGAACAAGATCACTTTATTTTAATGGAGTTTTTTTAGATTTCCAAATAATATTGAGTATCCAATATAGGTTGACCAATAACTTCTGAGTCCTTATGGATTTTAATAGGTATTATAAGTATAGAAGAAGGGGTGAGTATTGATCAATCCCATGTTCAGATAAGAAATTTAGCTCAATCTTTTTCTCTTCCTCAAATTATTTGAGTGATATTGTCACAATAGGTAGACATCATTTAAATAAATGTGAAATCCACTCAATGTAAAGAGGAATATATACTGTTAGTAATTTTAGTTACTACATGAAATCCATTGATGAGTGAATTCATAAATATAGATGTGGAAGATGATGTTTGAAAAATAAATTTGACTCAATTTGTGATAATTTAGATGCCTTGAACATGTTATATGAATATATTGAAATTAATACCCCTACACTATAATAAAGTATCCAGTTGGAAAGAGTGATAAATCTAGAGGAGGAAGTAACTAAACAACCACCTCCTAAAGCACCACCACATGTCATATAGATTTAAGATCAATCTTAAGTTGAATCTTCATCTCAAAAAACATCCAATAAAGATAAATAGTCATAGATGGTATAGTATAGATATAGTTGAATTTATTTTAAAATTGAATGGTATAGATATAGTGCAAAAGGTGCAAAAGGACTCAAGGAATCAAGAATCCCATGATGATGTTGATAAGGGTGAAAACTTAAATATAAAAGAAAGGGAACATAGGTCAAACACAAAAGCTAAGAATATAATCATAGAGAATGATCAAGACACAAAGCATACTAATATATGAGTTTCACAACCCTATAATAAATAATATGGATAAAAAAATCATGCTAGTAATATTGGGAAAAAAATAAAACGTGCCTTATTGGTACATAATTTCACCTTTTTGAATGGCATAGTGGCTAGTAGTGGATAATTATAAGTACATCCAACTTCTCAAGTTTTTATTCCTCCTGAGACCTTGAAAATAAATCATACAATTTTATTTAGTGAAGAAAATTTGGTTTGAGAAAATACTTGGTCTATGGTTTATCATGAGTATTATTATTTCATCGAGACAAAGAAGAAGCTTCAAGAGACATTTATAAAATATGTTTTAGGGGTTACACATGAATTTTGGATAATATGGGCATTTATTGACCCTAACAAGTTATCCCATTTTCTGTACAAAAATATAAATATCTACATATAGTTTACAAAGAATGGTGGATCCGCACAATAAATCACTAAAATGAGGAAAGGGTTACAATAGGAAGTCCACATTATGGAATAATATATGGCAGAATTCTAAGAAACAAAGAAGGAGGTCATTATATTAAAAAAGAATTTATTATATTTTTTTTCCCAAGTAAAGGAATGTGATTTTTTTAATGAGCTAGTGAAATAATTATGTTTGAAAGTGATCTCATATAGAATTTAGAGGTGGACATTTCTCAAAAGTATTTATAATGAATGTATATGGAGGAACATCAACTTCAAATTGTTATAAATAATTATATGAGGGATAATGTGAGGAATAAGTCCTTAATTCTAATGATCAAATTAAATAAATAATGGTTAATGGTATTATTATCAAGGTTTTTAATGATATTTATGTAGACAAGTTATTACTCTAGTGATTTGATGCCATCTTAGTGGAGGAGGTGAGTAACACTATACCTAAGGTATAAGGATATAATAGCCATCTTAAGGATGTTATGTAATAAATGGATACTATGAAAGGAGATGAATTTTCAATGGTGATAAATTTTAGGAAAGTATTGCATCCCTTGCTTAACAAATATCTTCCTCTTGGATAAGTTATGTGCTTATTTTGTTAAATTTTGAGCATGGAAAATCATCATAGGAATATAAAATATTCACATCTATTTGAAGTTCATGATTTTTTTAAAATATATAAATGATCACAAACATGTAATTTATTGTAATATTTATATAACTAATTTTTAACTACCCTATTTTAAAGGATTTTTTTATTTTATTCTCCTTAAAATAGAAATATTTGTTAATTGCCTTGTTTTAGAGGAATGGATACATTTAGATATTGTAGATTAAGATAATACAAGTAAAGAGTCACATATAATTAGAATTTAGGGATGGAGTATGAGTAAATAGTATCTTGTTTTTTTTATGCATGTCTAAAACATCACAATATATGAAAACATCATGTGCTTAAAAATGATAAAATTCCTATTAATCATCACATGAATCTATAATTTAAACATATTTTTTAAAACATCACAATCCTATAAAAGCATCACTAGGCTGTAATTTTTTTTATAAAATCACATACTTAAAAAATAAAAGTGAAATTAGGAAAGCATCATAAGTTTACGAAACATTATAAGTTCAAATAACATCGTTGGCTCAAGAAAGTATTAAAGGCTTAAGAAAGCATCATAGGCTCAAGACAACATCATGTGATTGGAAAGAATCACAATATTAGGATAGCATCATAGGCTTAGGAAAGCATCACACAATAAATATTCACATGATTATGAAAGTTTTGTGGGATTAGTAAATATTCATGGGATTGGAAAAGCATCGTAGGCTCAAGAAAATATCACTATCTTGACAAATTATTTCAAGCTAAAGAAATAATCACACTTAGGAAAACATCACATGATAGAAAAGTGTCACAACTTATAAAATCGTAATATAAACCCACTTTTCTAATAAAAGAGCATAGATCTATCAAATTGCAACAATAATCACAAACTTATGTAAGTTTGGATAGTAGATTTATAAAAATTACATGTTTTAAAAGTGTCACAACTTATAAAATCTTAATATAAACCCACTTTTCTAATAAAAGAGCATAGATCTATCAAATTGCAGAATAATCACAAACTTATGTAAATTTGGATAGTAGATTTATTTTTAGGCTATAAACTACAATGATAGAATAGTTTTGAATTGGAAAAACAAATTTCATTATTTTCATCAAAAAATGATTGATTTATTTGTATGTTGAATCACCTATTTATTGGATCCTTTTATACTCACCTAATTTCTAAATAATGTATAGTCGAATATAGTTATGATGTAAAGTAGATTTTAATTTTGAGCATATATATTAGTACATTTAAAATATTTGGGTTGGGTATAACTATAAATTTTAATTATATTTACATTTTTCCCTCTAATTTTTCAATGATTATGATCTAAGGGCCAATATAATGTGTGGTCATACAAACCTATTTAAAATCCTAGACCATCAATTATTTGGTGATCTAATTAAAAATCTAGTAGGATTAGAAATAATTGTATTATTTGAGTGGGAAACAATAATGTGCATGGGGTTTTTTGGGAACTACTATTCATCCTAAAATTATCCACATAGCCAATCATGAGTTGGGAAATCACCAATATTCTCTTAACTACAAATATTCACCACTAAAATTGTCCATCTCTCAAAACCTAACCTTAGCTTACTTATTATCTATATAGAGCATAGAGAGATTGTGGGTAAGTTGATTTTTATAGATGATGGTTTTAATTCTAATACTTTTTATTAGAGGTTTTTAATATAAATAGGTAGTAATGATACCCAGATAAATATTTGTGTTATATTTTTTAAGTTTTCATTTGATTTTTCATTGGTAATCCATTACATGTGCTTGGATGTTTGTCTTAAGGTATTATAACTATCATGAACCCAATCTAATAATTTAATATGGTTTCAAATACTATCATAAATATTCACCTATTTCATCATGTTTCTCTAAAGTTGATTCAAAAATATTTTTTTCATGCTCATAGTATTCAGGTATGAGGTCATATTTTTAGTAATTTAGAATTTTCTTCAATTATTCAAAGTTGAATCCTTATTAAATGCCTATTGAAACTATACCAAGTATGGTCTCAACTCACCTTTGGTAGATATTGGTGATTAGAAAGTGGTGAAACTAGTAGTGGGTGCTGAGGGCTTGGAAAAAAAATCAGATTTCTTCATTTGTTATGATATTTTACTAGAAGGTATATATTTGCCTCTATAACAAATTTTCCTATAGCATCAAGTTCTGATTCTATCTCAATATGGCAGTTTGAGGTTGCCTTAAGAATCGTGAAAAAATAAAAGTGTTATGTTTAACTTAAAATTTTAACAAAAGGTATATGTTAGCTTCCAAAATAAATTATCCTTCTATATCAATGTCTGTGCTATATTTTTAGTGACCTCAAGATTTGTGCCAAAATAAAAAAATAAATTAGGCTGACATTTTACAGGTATGCATATTATGTGTTATTAAGTAATATTATTTTCTACAAATAATTTTTATTTTCTACCACTTTAAATATATTTCAAGTTCTTTGTAATTTTATTTTTTTACAATAAGAATTCCCTAGGTTATAAACCATGTATTGTATGTTTTTAAATCTCAAAGGCTCTGTTATATTTTACTAAAAATGACATTGTCACTATGTGGAGTGATGGGTGTTACCCTAATACCCATTCCTTAGACAAAAAATTTCATGGCTTTTATCTTCCACATACCTCATGATATATCAAAATTTCCCCAGTATTGATTGAGTTTGCAGTGCAATAATAAGCAATTAACCATAGGAAGTTACTCTTTATATACCTTAAATACAAGTTATTATGGTTTTGGGGATTGGGGAACCATTTATCACTAGTGTCCTAAAATATTTGTTTCGTTTGTTATTTATTTATAGGAAACTTATATTAGATAACCTATAGATAAAACATAACCCAACCTAATATTTATAGATAAATATTGGATACACTTCACCAAAATGCACACTATTTTAGTATTTATGTTTAATTTCAGTTTTATTATATATGGGGTTCAACTTTAGAACAATGAGTGAAATGGAATTAAAAAGTATGTATTTAGAAAATAAATTTATTATTTCAAGATAACTCAAAATCCATGCTAAAAATAGTGGAAAAAAAGTAATTTTCACTTGTGTCAACTTCTTCATATCCAAAGAGTACATCACATATGTGATTTATCATAATAGGTCTTTACTACATTGAATTTAGTGAATATCATTTTTACCTTTTCAAACTAATCAAATGGAAAACCCACTATGATTTTTCCCTAATTTAAAGTTCAAATTTCAAGGCATCATGGAACCCTAGGTAGTTTGGATCACCATGGATAACCTTTTCTAGAGGCATAGTAATATGTGGGCATTCAAACTAAAAAAATAAAATTAGATGTATTTGTCTAGAAAATTGTCCTCATATTGAATATTTTATCACTAAATTAAAGTGTTTTAGACTCCTACTTGTAGAGACTAGTTAAAACAATACTAATGACCAACTCATTATTATTATTTTGTCAAAATTGGTTCTCTCTTGATCAATATTCATCTCGAATCACTACACAATTTAAGACTATTTGATAAATACATATGTGACAATGAATCTCAATAATTTTTGTGAGTAACTTCAAAGAGAATAGGAAAAAAAAACATTTGCATCGGTGGTATCTGAACTAGAGGTACTAAGCAGTAAGAAAATAATTATCAATCATACTAATGTAATGTCAAAGCTTAACTCCATAAAATAGATGACCTTATTAAAGGAAAAGGGAAAGTAAAGTCTCAACCTAAGCACAATAAATTGACTCAACAACACCCTACTACCTGTCAAGATAAAGGTAACCGGGATTTAAATGTAAATGTTGAAAAGGAGTATTATAATTTTTTTAATAAAGCAGGGCATGCTAAGCATCAATCTTTTAATGAAATATAATACATAGAATATATATATATATATATATATATATATATATATATATATATATATATATATATATATATATAAATATAAAATTGTAACTCCCTACCTCAAAGATATGAGAATAATTTTTAAAATAATGAACAAATCCCTAGTTTTAAATGTATTTTAGATTCAAAAACCTGTTACTCTATGGTGCATGATGGCTCATAATTTAAAAATATTTATGAAATTTAGACAAATGATTTTTTTGGGGGAAAGTTTATTTCTATAACTATCAATGAGAAAGGTTCATTGAGATGGAAAACCACATATTCAAAAAATTTATATACATTATATACTTGTATACAAACCTATTATCCATCTATCAAATAACACATTCCATTAAAGGAAAAAATGTTAATTTTACACCTAACGATATTATCAAAAATGAAAAATAATAGTCTGATATTGTGTCCACTAGCAAGGTTGATCACCAATCTAGATTGAATAAATTTTACAATTGTTTTGTATGCTTAACCTTCATAAGTCATGATTGTGCATTAAATTGGCTTGAGAAAACTTTGGAATGAAATTTTTGGTCACCTAAACTATCCCTTATTATAATACTATTGTAAAAACAAAATAGTTCTTAGTTTTCCAAAAGTTTCCTTCAAATATGGAGTTTTTCTAGGATGTGCACTTGGAAAGAAACACAAAAATATTTTTCCTAGAGGAAAATATTGGAAATAAAGTGATATATTATAGTTGCTTCATAGTGATCTAATGTTAATCCCATAGGTTTCATTTCAAAAACTTAAATAAGTGCTTATTTTCATTGATGATTTCTCTCAAAAAGCTTTGGCTTAGTATTTGATAATTAAGAGTGAAGTCTTTCTGAACATCCAAAATCTCACCCTTACTGAAAACATGTCCAAGAAAAAGATACAACATACTATAGTATATAATTGAGGAGAGTAAGTCAAAAACCATGTACGATCAACTTTTGTGAACAAGAAAGCATCAAACTCTAACATATTTTTCCTTACACCCTCAACTAAATGGTGTGGCTAAACATAAGAATCATACACTAAAGGAAATGGAAATTTTCATGGTGAATTCTGACTTATTTCCTCATTTTTTGGTAGATTAAATTTAGTGTGAAAACTACATCCATAATCACACTCCAAACTCAAGAGTACAAGACATGACTTTTAAACAAAATAGGTCTAGTGTCAAGCTAAATGTTTTTAGTCTCATTTTTTTTGGGTGTAATGAATTGAAACATATCATAGAATATAATAATAGAGAAATGGAATGTAAGGGCCATACTTATTATTTTTATGGCTATTTTGAATATGTGAAGGCATACCATCTTCTTGTTTTGGGCACCACTAAAGTGATTTACCAGTTGGTTATGTTTTTTGAAGAATAATCCCAGGATTATAAGATAACATATTCTCATCCTTGAGCATTATTTTATACTAAGTAAAACATAAAATTTGATGTTTATTTTGAATAAAAACTTAGTTTAAATGACTTCTATTTTAAGATTAAATACAATTCAAATCATGACTTTCAGGGGGGATGACCAATATAACACATTATTTCATGTCATGTGCCACAATTGATTTAGAATTCACTTAATCAGCTAGCACAAGCTCAACCAAAAACTATCTTCTTAGTTTGTGATGAGGTTGATGCATGGTTAGGGTACCCTAAATATCCACATAGGACTAGGGCCTTGCCCTTAACCTATATCATGTATTGGGATGTGTTACTAATTTTTAACTAGCATAACATTTAATTAAGTCATACTATCATATGTTTAGATTAATATTGGTATTAGAGTAAGCCTAGGTTGTTTTCATAGCATAAATATAGTACATATAGGAAGTAGGGATATCATTTGATCATCATGTTGTGAATTATATTCTTATTTTAAGGTTTTTTAAGGTTTCCCTATTAAATTGGATCATCATATATTTATATGTTTTATTATATTTTAGTTATATTATGATCTATTTTTGTTATTTTATTTTAGTTGTGAAGTAATTCTATTAAAAATGGTATCAAAGCTTCAATATCAGTAAAATTATGAGCAAAACTCTAATTTTAGATATTTAATTATATCTTTCATTTCATAGTGAATTTGTCTATAATTTGTTTAATGGACTTGGATAATCATTCAAGGATGTCATAAGAAAAAAATAACATTTGGGGATCATTTTAAAGCAATTTCTTGTGGTTTTATGTTTTTCATATGTTCTTGTATATTTTTTGAAGTTTTTTATTTGAGGCCATCCTAGGTCAAGAACCTCTTGGCCACAGTTAGGATAAAGTCGATATCAAATTTGGCTTTGTCAAGCCTTGGTATGTCATAAATAGTCAACTAGGGTCCAAGGAAAAGGTTCCAAAACTCTTGGAAAAAATCCTAACAAAGTGGAGATGGATTCATAAATAAGACTTAGTGGATATTGTGTTCCAGTGTTTTATTATATATAGCATAAGCTAAGCTAGCTTGAGTCTAATGTGCAAATCATATAGTTTGATATGAATGGAATCAATAATTTATTGGATGAGCTTAGAAAAATACTCAATAGAAGTATATATTTTGAAATCAATTCAAAAAATCAATTAGAATTCATTACTACTTAGACTAACTAGAGTGGGTATTCAGGTCAAACTAATTGCACAACCCAACTAGGGTGGATATTTTCGCCAACCTAATCCAAATCCAAGTACATCAAAACTACAAAACATGATATCAAAATTGGAAATGTGTGAATTTGATGGGGAGGATCTAGTTACTTGGATCAACCAAATGGATAAAAAAAAATATGTACATTATATCCCATGTGGAAATATGGAGTTAATGGCATCATTATATATTAAACATGAATAATTCATTTGGTATAATTGGTTATGTGCTCAAAAGGATAAGAAGGCTCTTAGAGTCACATGGCTAGTTTTTATAGAGGATCTACAACAAACTATATAAATAGTGTGGTAAAGAATTACTTTATTCAATTGGAAAAGCTATGATAGATGGGCTTGGTCAAGGATTGTATTCATCAATTCTAGAATCTATCTTTGCAAATGGATAGGATTACTAATGAGAGTTTGAATGATCTATTTCTTGGAACTCTCAAGAACCACATTGAACATGAGGTGCACATGTTTAATATACTTAATTTTTATGATTATATTATCATGGTATGTAGGGTAAAGTAAAAATTGTTGGATATGAGGGAAGATACACTCACTAACATCAAATATAATAGTACCACTATACCATCATTTCCATAACATACCAAGTTAACTCCTAAATAAACTAAAAAAAAGAAATAAAATTGGTTATGTTTTAACTAACATAAAATAAAATTGAGGACATCTATGTGCCTAAAAAAAGTTGTTATACATTGAATGTATTAATAAATAATATGAGGATGAATAAAACTATTAGATGTTGTGCATGAGTTATGTTTCGAGATTAAAAACCAACTATCTCTTGCCATATAATGTCAGGTGTTACCTCTACACAAACCATCAAAGTAATGGGTCCCCTAAAGGGACATAAAGTAATAGTATTGATTGACACAAGGAGTGCTCAAAACTTCAACAACCATGAACTAGCTACATAGTTGAATTTTTTTATTTACCCAACTCAAGAATTTAAAGTCATGGTTGTGGATGGGAGTATAATAACTAGTTCAAAAAACTAATTCATAGTATTAAACTAATAATGGGAGATTACCTTTTATAATTCTATATGTTTTCCATTCCCAAGGGTGGATTTGATATTGTATTTGGCTTTTGATAGCTCATAATCTTACACACAATTGAGATGAACTTCTAATTTTTTTTCATGTGATTTCATTCAAAAGGAATGATGTTTGATTTAGAATGGTTGCACACAAAGTAACTTTGGATGGTAAGATCTCATAAAATATAAGAAATTTTTAAAAATGGATATGTGGGTCCTATAATATAATTATTTTTAGTGGAATAAAAATAGTCACTTGCACATATGCCACTATATTGTTTTTGAAAGAGTGGAAAAGTATTTAATTATTGTTGAGCATATGCCAATAATTAATCCACATGTGAGAAACACTTATTCTAAAAAGTCTCTTGATTACCAACCACCATCCACCATGTATCTTCCTTGAGGATCCAACCAAAGGTTTTAGTAGTTGAATAACACACTCATCATCAACAAGAGGTACTCTATAGTCTTAGAGATAATTTTATAATGATGTAGAATATTCACATTTCTTACTTGAAGAAGGTAATTAGATGAATTATTTCAACCTAGACATAGTTACTTGAGATTGATGAATAAGACCAAATTATAGAGATAAAATAGTTCATCAACTGCACACTCATCAAGCCATACTCTAAATGACTGAGCATTTTTTATTCTCAACTAAGGTGTGATAAGACAAAGAAAATAGGGTTCTACATACCCTGATGCATGCATCAAATATAGTACCACATGCTAATAAATTTTACATGTGTTATCATAACATGAAATATCAAAAGGATGTAATGGTCAATGCAAAAGATAAGGGTCACCTAAAAAAGGTCATCATCCACAAGGGTTTAGAAATCATAATCAATGCTAAACTATACACTTTAGGTAGCTAGCATATATACTACCAATTCAAGGTGTATTCATATCACAAGCATGTTTAACAAAGAGGAGGTGCAGTCACTTAGGGTTTCCACTTCCTAAAGCTCCAAAATAAACTCTCTTGCATCAATGCTATTAATACTTGTAGGCCACCTACCCAACTAGGTTCCACTACTAAAGAGTTAAACTAATTTAAACAAGCATTCTATTGATTGGATAAATGTATAATAGACCTATCATTACCACCTTTATTTTAATGTCGTAAGGTTATTTACAGTTTCAAAATTGGTTAAGTTGTATAAGATCAAGCTTGGATTAAAGAATGTATTATTTCAAAGAAATATATTATAGCCTCAAGATTTATCTACATTATATACCTATATTAAAACCTTGTAAACCTATTGAATATACTTACACAAACTATTAACCATTAAATTGATTAAGGCATTTATCACTTACTCATCTTAAAAAAATAATATTATCATATTTATACCTTATGAGTAAAATAATAGTAAATAAAAGAAAACAAACCCTAAATAATTGTAAACATACCACAACAAAATCTTAATAAAAACAAATCCTCCATTCTCCCTCTAAAATAGGGTTAGTTAATATACTATAATACTAACGAGGTGTATTACGATAATAAAATAACTCATGAGTACATATGTAGGAAATACACAACCATAAATAACATTAAAATACACTACCCTATATAAGTAAATATATCACACAATGGATATTATACAAAACATTAAATTGAAGTAGATAAATGTCAATGAATTCAACAAACCAAACTCAAGGTAACTTTACCCAAGCACAACAACCAGGACAACAATTCAGATTACAATCTTAGTTCAATGTGAGTGCAAATAGGTATAAAGATTTTGATGATAAGATTAAAAAATATATTATAAATACCAAGTGAAATTCCTTATAGCTCCTTATGTTAAACCTATACTATGATACCAAAATATAATTCCCAAATTTAAGTTCAATAAACCCATAAAAATGCTACAATGTTTTGTTTTCCTCTTTTCGTGCAACACTATCCTTGCACAAGTATACACTCCAACTAATTACTCCACTACACTAATGCACACATGGAAAACATGCATATTAAAAACTCATATCCATAATCATAGTAATTTTCTAAGGTACACATGCACACTCAAGTCATGTCACATATAGTGACGAGTATGAGATGTGTAAAGGAGTACAATAAGCTAGTTGCAACTAAAATATGTCGATTACACAAGAAGTGATGTGTGAAACTACGTTTGATCTCATTAATCAAAATAAAATAAATCATAATGTATACTAATGATACTAATATAAAATCTCATCCCTAATGGTATGGAATGTGATCCGTCAATAGTTTGTTGACACATTATTTTTTGTAAACTATGGCCATAAGCATGTTAAAGATTTGTAAGCAACCAAACTCTTAATTAGTATAACCACACATAAAAATAACATATTACCTATGAGTAAATTATTCAAGGTTAATCATTTATGTTTAAGTATAATTACTTGATCCCAATGCATCCATACTTGACTAGTTCACCTCACAGTCAAGTCTCAACTTCATTAAATTACCTATCGATTGGTAATGGTAAAAATACACAATGAGGTAAACTTTTTTTTGGAAGTTATTTTTTATTATATTAAATAAAATATACCAATAGGAACCTATAAAAATAATTTTCAATAATTTAAATGGTAAAATAAATCAGTGTTCTAAATGGGTTTTAACATAGAAAATTGTTATGCTAAGCAATTTCTTGAATAAACTAGGTTCAGAATTGAATCACTAAAAATTAAAAAAACATCTAAAAATATTAAATCAGAGTCCCAATATAAATTTAAAGGTGAAATGAATCATTATCAACCTTTGTGTTTTCTTAAAAACTCCTCTAACTTTTTTTGGCAATTCAATTTTGAAATGACTATTCAGGCTGAAAAAGAACATTAGCTACAAAAAATCGTCAAAAGCCTTCAAATTTGGATCCACCAATAAGTATAGGAATGAGGTAGATAAATAATGGTTGTATAACCTAATTCTCATAATATATGAATATATCTTAAAAGTTTCCTTTTCAAAAAATCTCTAGTTCTATTTGGAATAATGTCACCTTAAATAAAATGTGAATATTCCTATGATGGTAAAAATCTAATAGGAATAGTAAACAACTCTTGATTTTAAATAATTTGGCTTCTAGACTATTTAAAAATAATGATTCTGAGACATCTCCATGGAGAAACAAAGAATACAAAGAGTTTTATCTTACAAATGCCATTTGAAAATGGATAACCATTTCAGCTTGAAAAAGTTAAAATATTTGTAGGGAGTCTAATACCAATTATCATAACCTAAGAGAATCAACAATGAGTCTTAAATTTGATTTTGGATCACTTTAGCTATTTTTTAAAATTGGATTCTGAAAGGGATTTATTAGCTTGTTACAAAACAAAAGGTCACATAATTATAAAAATAAAGATAAGATAATTTATTAGGACAAGTCATCTCTCAAATGCAATAGTTGATAACACTCCTTGTCCCCACTTAAATAAATGGGAGATTTGACTACAAGATTGTTGATTAGTAGTTGGTAAATCTAAAATTCATTTGGTCAAAGTTGTATAAGAGAAATCTACTATTATGATTTAATTTTAATATACTTCATTTCAATAAACACATCACAATCTAAAGCACAAGATATTATTTTTAAACTTGTTGAATATTTGTACGATTTGTTATTAATACTTGATTTAAGTCTTAACTAGTTCCAAAGCTTATAATTCCTTATATAAGTTTTCTATTATGAATTATCTATGTATATAAACCAATTAAGTATCAAGTCCTTACTTATTAAAGAAATTATTTCAAATTACATAATGTGTATAATTGATGATTACTCATAACCATTAAATTAGCAATTCAAGATGTCAACAACCATATGACTTTTCAAGTTTACCAACATATTATTTTTAATATTCTTCTAACAAGAAGCTTATTCTACATGTTAAATGTTGGAGTCATTGTTAATTACAAATGTTAGTAGTTTCAACTAATATTTATGACACAATAAATTATTTAAAGAATAAAAAATATGGAAATAAATTATTAACCATTATTAACAATTGTCTTAATAATTTCACAATTTAAATAAGACAAGATTCATTCATTTTCCAAGTAATTCACCTAATCAACATCAAGAGTTCACTAAGTAATTATATCTTTTCTTATGAAAAATAGAATACATTTAAATATTGCCACCAATATTTTATAATAATAGAGGCTTAAAGATCTTAATCAATCAAATCAAATGCAAATAGATACATTTCAAAAACTAGTAATTCAGAATCCTTCATTAATAATGAAGAGATAAATAGACAATTTGTTTCATTCGTAGTCTAGACAACAAAACTATAAAAATAAAGATAGGGTTCTATCTTTACACAACTTCACAAAGCTAGTTACACCTACATCTTGCATTAAAATCACAAAAAACAACAAGGATCAGCTTATAGTTGAGCAAGTAAAAATGTCATCTTAAATTCTTCTTTCTTTTTTCAAAGTAATAAACGAGATAAACATTTAATTCAAACAACCATCATCATCATCATCATCATCATCATCATCATCATTAGAGAAAGTAGGTAAATTCACCCAACAGTAAAATGAGATGAGGTTTCTTAAAACTCAATCAACTCAACAGACACCCAATGAGCCCAACTTCATCGTAATATTAATAATGAAATAATACCATGCATTCATTCAACCAAATCAAGGTAGTATAATTTCATTAGATTCTTGTCTAGTCATCTCCATAAATTTTCAGCATCTAGGGAAAGTGTGCAAACTCAAAATCTCAATCATAAAACTCATTTTAATTATCGTTTCTACATAGTCTTTGGATAAACCCTGATACAAATGTATTTCCTCTTAAGGAATATTGATAATACCAAATAATTATAAAACAATAAAAGGATTGAATGATTTTATTGTTGTTCCTCACATTCATAACTATCATAGGGACATCTCAAAATTCCTTGAAAATAAAAATAATGTTTATGTATGTATATATACATATATAATATCTAATAATATATATTAATAAATAAACACAACTTATATATATATATACATTATAAAATATATTAATCATATTTTATTTTATTTTGTTTAAAACAAATCAAAAAATATATATATATTTTTTATTTTTTTGTATATATATAAAAACACAGGCCGCCAACCATGGCCATGGCCATCGATTGGGCCTTTATAGGGATGGAGAAGGTCTGGTTGGCCTGTCCCCTCACTCTTTTTCATGGGAGGGGCAGGGGTCGACTCACCTCCCACCCCCAATTTTTATTTTTTAATTTTTAATCAAATAAAAAATAGCAAATAAACTATATTATTTTTTAATTAAAAATAAACACTATATATATATATAATAAGTAAATAATTTTCTTTTAAACTGATTTTTTTACAACCATGAACCAACTATATATATATAACCCAGGACTGAGATCATGTTAAAATATCTCACAATTTTTAAGCAAAAAATTTCACAAATTTTAAGAGAAAATTCACCCAAACAAAACACCATAAAAAGAGGGTTTTTATTTTGTTTATTTATTTTTATTTTTATTTTTATTTTTTGAAGATAAAAAAATCAAATATGTTATTAAAAAGATCAATGAATCCCACAAACAATCTAGGTGAAAACTTGATTTACCAAAAAAAAAACCCTGATTCAAACTTAAATGAAACTATTCTTCATTGCCTACCCTATCCATAAATCTGAAAAAGGAGAAACTAGTTCACGAGGGAGAATCCACTTCCTTGGTTAAACATAGATCTTCTTCTTCAAATAGACTTCCATTCACTTGCCTTCTTCTCCACTCCTTGGTTGGCTCTCTTGACAACAACATTATCAATGGAGGCAAGAATTTGGCAAGAGAAATGAAGCTCCAAACAAATACAACAATGGAGGCAAAGACTTGGCAAGAGAATGTAACTCTACAAACCTACATTGATTTTTGTCAATCTTGCATAAAGTATTGTTTACAATATTTTCTTATTTTAATTAATTAATTTATTTATTTATTATTTTATTTCTCCTCATTCTAAAACCCCAAAACAATGACTAAGGTTTATCTAAAAAAAAAAAAGAGTCAAAATTCACTTTTTAAGCATAGCCAATCAACCTACTAAATGAAAAGATTACCCTCTATTATATGGGTCTTTTTTATGTCATAAAGGACCTATACTTTTCCTCCATACATAGAGTTTCTTGCAATTAAATTCTTACAATAAATTCTCTTACATGCCCATATGGGCTCATTACAACAAATAAATTTTAAATTACCTTGCTTGAAAAATACTCCACCAAGTAGGTTAATGCCTACTAACTAGACTAGGACCTAGGATATTAAGTCATAATGAGGGCCCAATCTACTTGCATAGTTATGCCTACTAACCTTCTTGCATAGCTTAGATCTGGTTTATGTTAATAGTAGATCTATATTTAGAAGTGTTTTATTCCTAAAAACTGATATTAGAGCCATTGGTTGTGTGTTTTGTTGAAGTGGTAAATCACAAGAAGGCCATTAGCTTGAGTGGGAGCTATGGGAGAAGAGATCAGATTTAAAGTTGAAAATTTTGATGGTAGGCATTTTAGTTTATGGAAGATGCAGATGGAAGATTACCTATATCAAAAGGAACATCAACTCCCCTTGGAGGGGAAAGGAGGACAACCTATAAGTATGAGTGATGTAGATTGGATATTACTTGATAGGAAGGCATTAGGATCCATATGGTTATGCCTTGCATCTTCTATTGCATTTAACATTGTAGATCAAATAAGTACAAAGCATCTCATAGATAAACTAGGAATGTTATATGAGAAACCTTCAGCTTCTAATAAAAAAATTCTTGTGAAAAGATTGTTTAACATGAAAATGTTTGAGAATGGTTCAATAGTTAATCATCTAAATAATTTTAATACGGTTTTAAGTATTCTCACTTTAATTGGAATTAAGTTTGATGATGAAGTTAGAGCTTTGTTAATCTTATGTTCTTTTCTTGATAGTTGGGATAGTTTGGTTATGGTTGTAAGTAATGCAGTCCCTACCAAGGGAAGCTTGAATTTTGAGGATGTTGTAGTTGTGATCCTTAGTGAAGAGATACGAAGGAAAAGCATTGTTGAATCATATTCAGGGAATGATTTATCTATTGATATTAGAGGGAGGCAAAAGGAAAAGAGCAAAGTCAACCAAGGAAAGTCAAAAGGTAGATCTAAGTCCAGATCTAGATCTAAGATGATATGATAGCATTGTGGGAAGAGTGGACACTCAAAGAAGGATTGTTGGTCACTTCAGGATAAGAATACCAAAAAGGAGGAAAAGAATGAGGTAAATGTGACATCAGGTAAATCATGTTAAGATGCCTTAATTATTTCTATGGATAGTTTTTCTGAGTCTTGGGTATTAGATTCAAGGGCTTCTTTTCATGCCACCCCACATAAGCATTATTTTACTGATTATGTTCAAGACAATCCAGGCCATGTATATCTTGGTGATGATGAACCATATGAGATAGTACGGAAAGGTTGTGTTCAGGTTAAGATGTATAATGGGAGCACATAGATCCTTAAGGATGTTAGACATGTGCCTATGTTGAGATGGAATTTAGTTTTAGTGGGGCAATTAGGTAGTGAGGGATGTTCAGTATTGTTTACTATAGATTCTTGGAAAGTTACCAAAGGTGATCTTGTGATGTTGAGAGGTAAGAAAGTTGGTACTTTGTATTTTACTAGTAGTATTGATTCTATTTATTTAGTTATTACAGATGGAGATGTAACTATGTGGCACTATAGGCTCAGTCATATGAGCCATAAGGGCATGTAGATCTTAAAAGATAAGTTTCCTAGATTGACAGATCTATATCTAGACTTCTATGAGAATTGTGTGTATGAGAAATAGAAGCAGGTTAAGTTCTTGAAGGTTAGACCCATAAATAAATATCATAAGTTAGATCTAGTACACTTAGATGTATGGGGACTAGCTCAGGCATCTTCTATTGGTGGATCCAATTATTATGCTACTTTTATAAATGATGCAACTAGAAAATTTTGGGTTTATTACATTAAAAATAAATATAATGTATTTGATGCTTTTAATAAGTGGAAAGCCTTGGTTGAGAATGAAATAGGTCTCAAATTGAAATGTCTCAGATCAGATAATGAAGCTGAGTTTTGTAGTAATGCTTTCTTTGATTATTGTTATAACAATGGAATCCATAGGCAAAGGATGGCTCTAGGAACTCCATAGAAGAATGGGGTATCTGAAAGGATGAACATAATAATAATGGAACATGCTAAGAGCATGAGGTTACATACAAGGTTGCCTTTACAATTTTGGGCAAAAATAGTTAGCATGACAATATATCTTATTAACAGAGGACCTTTTATGACTTTGGATGGATGCATTCCAGAACAAGCTTGGGTTGGTAAGAGTGTTGATTATTTTTTTGTTAGAGTCTTTGTATGTGAAGCATTTTCTCTCATCAAGAAAGAGGATAGGACCGAGCTAGAGGCTAAATCATAGAAATGCACATTTGTCAGTTATGGTGAGGATGACTTTGCTTTCCATTTATGAAGCATTAAAGATAGGAGAATATTTTGTTTTAGAGATGTAGTCTTTAATGAGAAAAACCTGCATAAGGATCAGTTGCAGGAATATGATCAGGAATAGAAAGAGTACATAGTATTGGATGACATTGTGGATGGCAAAGTATTTAAGGATTTAGTTCAGGAACCTTCTACAAAAGGACCCCAAACTCCTATGGTAAGAAGATCTTATAGGGTAAGAAGAGAACCTAAACATTTTTATCGTTTGAATTATTTATTAGTCACTGACAATGGAGATCCAGAGTGTTATGAGGAAGCAATGCAGGTAGATGTTAAGTTGAGATGGGAACAATCCATGGTGAAGAGCATAGATCTCTCATGGAGAACCAAATGTGGGATTTGGTTAGGCTACCCAAAGGCAAGAGTGCATTGTTGAACAATAATTTTCTTAGAATCAAAGAAGGGGATGAAGGGATAAAATGGTATAAGGCCAGGATGGTGTTCAAGGGGTTTACACAAAAATTAGGTATTGATGTAAAAATGACTTCTATTAGGATTGTTCTTGGTTTAGTTGTAGTTGAGGATTTGCACTTAGAATAGTTAGATGTGAAAATTATTTTTCTTCATGGTGATTTGGATGAAGATTTATATATTAAGCAACCACAGGGTTACAAGTTCAAAGGGAAGGAAAACTATGTGTGCAAACTAAATAATAGCTTGTATGGCTTGAAACAAGCTCCACGATAATGGTATAATAAATTTGATTATTTTATGTTAGAACAAGAATATCAAAGGTGTCATTCTAACCATTGTGTTTACATCAAACATTTTGATGATGGTTCCTTTTTTATATTATGCTTGTATGTCGATGACATGTTAGTTACAAGAAAGAACATACAACATATTCATATGCTCAAGAAACAACTTAGTGACTCCTTTTCTATGAAGTATTAGGGTGCTACAAATCAAATCCTTGGTATGAGGATTTCTCATGATAGGAAGGAGAGGAAGTTGATCTTATCCCAATTAGAGTATCTGAAAAAAGTCTTAGAAATAATTAGCATGTTGGATGTTAAATCTATTGTTACTCCTTTGGCAGACCAATTTAGATTATCAAAGGAGCAGTGTCCCAAGATGAAAATTAAAAATCTTAAGATGTACAAGGTACCTTACTCATCGACAGTTGGTAGCTTAATGTATGCCATGGTTTATACTAGGCTAGATATTGCCCAAGTAGTGGGAGTTGTGAGTAGGTATATGAGTGATCAAGGTTATGAGCATTGGCAGGCAGTGAAATGGATTCTTTAGTATTTGAGAGGAACCATTGATTTTTCATTATGTTATGGTGGATTAGATACCACTTTGCATGGTTATGTGGACTCAGATATGGTAGGGGATATTGATAGCAAGAGAAGTATGATAGGATATGTATTTATTATTAGAGATATAATGGTTAGCTAGATTTCTAGGATACAAAAGGTTATGTCTTTGTCAACCACAGAGGCAGAGTATGTTATTACCATGAAGGCTAACAAGGAAATTATTTGGTTATAGGAGTTATTTTGAGAGTTGGGGCATGAGAAAGAAGTTGGGAGACTACACAATGATAGTTAGAGTGTTATTCATTTTGAAAATAACTCCACTTTTCACTCAAGGATGAAACACATTCAATTATGTTATCACTTCATTAGGACAGCTTTGGAGGAGAACTTGGTGAAGCTAGAGAAGATTCATACTAGCTAGAATCCTATGGATATGATGACCAAGGTGGTCACATTAAAAAATTTGAGACTATGTTCAAATTTGGTTGGCCTTAGTGTTCATGGAGCAGTGATAGATTTTATTTAGGAGAAACAGTCTCCAAGTGGGAGATTGTTGAGTGTGGAGCCCTTTAGGGATATCACATGACCATAGGAATACATTTTAGGGGCCTAAAGAGCTATAAAGATTTGGGGGGCATAATTTTCATGTTCTCCACATGTGAGTGGAATATTCCTTTTACATAATTTATATGTATTCCATATTTCATGGAGTTATTTGTTAGATTCCTTTTCCCATGTTGACTTCTTTGTTTTGAGGAAGCTAGTTGTTTTTTGGAAAAGGGAACTCCTTCCTTATTGAGTGGAGTGGGTTGTGATCACATGTTCATGGAAAAATGTGCCCTTAGAAGGTGGAGAAGATGAATATGGAGAATTTATCCTTGGGAGAGATTTTAGATAGGCTTGATGAGGTGGAAAAGGGTTGTCACATGTTGGATAATGCTTATCTTGGATAAGCATTGCATATTTGCTCCTTTCATGTATTTTCTTCATTTTTGTATATATACAGGGTGTGGTGTGGCCTTTAGAGGTTGGTGGTTTATTTGCAGGGTGTGGCTTTGAGGATCAAAGTCAAAGTGTAAGTGTTTATTATAGGGTGTGGCTTAGCAACTTGCAAGATATGGCACTGTGCATGTGTAGGTGAAAGTGCATCTTATTGTGTAGCACTTTCTATAGGAGATATTTTTTATATCTCTATGAGAGTTCATTGTAATGTTATTTTAGATTAATAATTTATTTGAAAACTTTCATTGGTGGATGTAGCCCACATTGGGTGAACCACCTGATCTGTGTTATCTATGTTATTATCTTGCTCTCATTTATGCTTTCATGTTAATGGTGAATTAAGGAATGTTTCCATGATGCATTTTATTGCCTAGCTTTAGATCTAGTTTATGGTAATAATACATCTAGATTTAGAAGTGTTTTATTCCTAATAACTAGTATTAGAGCTATTGGTTGTGTGTTTTGTTAAAGTGGTAAATCATAGGAAGGCTATTAGCTTGAGTGGGAGCTATGGGAAAAGAGATCAAATTTAGAGTTGAGAAGTTTGATGATAAGAATTTTGGTTTGTGGAAAATGCATATGGAAGATTGCCTATATCAGAAGGAACTTCAACTCCCCTTAGAGGGGAGAGGAGGACAACCTGTAAGTATCAGTGATGCAGATTGGACATTACTTGATAGGATGGAATTAGGAGCCATTTGCTTATGCCTTATATCTTTTATTGCATTTAACATTTCAAATTAGATAACTATAAAGGATCTCACCAAAAAAACTTGGAAAGTTATATGATAAACCTTTAGCTTCTAATAAAGTTTTTCTTATGAAAAGATTATTTAACATGAAAATGTTTGAGAATGGTTCAATAGATAATCATCTAAATAATTTTAATATAGTTGTAAGTATGCTCACTTTAGTTAGAATTAATTTTGATGATGAAGTTATATATTTGATAATCTTATGTTCTTTGCCTGATAGTTGAGATAGTTTGGTTATGCCTGTAAATAATGTAGTCCCTACCAAGGGAAGCTTGAATTTTGAGAATGTTGTAGGTGTGATCCTTAATGAGGAGATGTGAAGGAAAAACACTAGTGAATCATCTTCAAGTATTGATTTATTTGTTGATACTAGAGGGAGGCAAAATGACAAGAGCAAAGGCAATCGAGGAAAGTTAAAAGCTAGATCTATGTCCAGATCTAGATCCAAGATGATATGTTGTCATTGTGGGAAGAGTGGACACTCAAAGAAGGATTGTTGGTCACTTCAGGATAAGAATGCCAAAAAAGAAGAAAATAATAAGGTAAATATGCATTAGGTAAATCATGTCAAGATGCCTTAATTCTTTCTATAGATAGTTTTTTTTAGTCTTGTGTATTAGATTTAGGAGCTTCTTTTCATGCCACCCCACATAAGCATTATTTTACTAATTATGTTCAAGACAATCTAGGACATGTATATCTTGGTGATGAAGAACCATGTGATATAGTAGGGAAAGGTTGTGTTCATGTTAATATGTAGAATGGAAACACATGGATCATTAAGGATGTTAGACATGTGCCTATGTTGAGATGAAATTTAGTTTTAGTGGGGTAATTGGGTAGTGAGGGATGTTCAGTATTGTTTACTGTAGATTCTTGGAAAGTTACCAAAGGTTCTCTTGTGATGTCGAGAGGTAAGAAATTTGGTACTTTGTATTTGAATAGTAGTGTTGATTCTATTGATTTAGTTGTTTTAGATGGAGATACAATTATGTGGCACTACAAGCTTGGTCATATGAATCATAAGGGCATGCAGGTCTTAAAAGATAAGTTGCCTACATTGAAAGATCTAGATCTAGACTTCTATGAGAATTATGTGTATGAGTAATAGAAGTGGGTTAAGTTATTGAAGGTTAGACCCACAATGAAAGATCACAAGTTAGATTTGGTACACTAAGATGTATGGGGACCAGTTCAGGTATCTTCTATTGGTGGATCAAATCATTATGTTACTTTTATAGATGATGCAACTAGAAAATTTTGGGTTTAATAAATTAAAAATAAATTTGATGTATTTGACACTTTTAAGAAGTGGAAAGCCTTGGTTGAGAATGAAACAAGTCTCAAGTTGAAATGTCTCAAATTAGATAATGGAGGTGAGTATTATAGTAATGCTTTCTTTGATTATTGTTCTAACAATGGAATCTATAGGAAAAGGATGGTTCCATAAACTCCATAGCAAAATGGGGTATCTAAAAGGATGAACAAGAAAATAATAGAATGTACTAGGAGTATGAGGTTACATGTAGGGTTGCCTTTAAAATTTTGGGCAGATGTAGTTAGCATGATAGTATATCTAATTAATAGAGGACATTATATGCCTTTGGATGGAGGCATATAAAAACAAGCTTGGTCTGGTAAGAGTGTTGATTATTCTTTTCTTAAAGTCTTTAGATGTGAAGCATTTGCTTTCATCAAGAAAGAGGATAGGACCAAGCTAGAGGCTAAATCAGAGAAATGTACATTTGTTGGTTATGGTGAGGATGACTTTGCTTTCCATTTATGGAACATTAAAGATAGGAAAATATTTTGTTCTAGAGATGTAGTCTTTAATGAAACATTCATGCATAAAGATTAGTTGTAAGAACAGGACCAGGAATAGAAAGTGTACATAGTATTGGATGACATTATGGATGGCAAAGTATCCAAGGATTCAGTTCAGGAACCTTCTACACAAGGACCCCAAACTCATATGGTAAGAAGATCTTCTTGGGTAAGAAGAGCACATGAACATTTTTCTCCTTCTTTGAATTATTTATTACTCACTGACAATAGAGAGCCAGAGTGTTATGAGGAAGCAATGCAAGTAGATGCCAAGTTGAGATGGGAACAAGCCATGGATGAAGAACATAGATCTCTCATGGAGAACCAAATGTGGTATTTTATTAGGCTACCCAAGGGCAATAGTGCATTTTTGAACAAGCTGATCTTCAGAATCAAAGAAGAGGATGAAGGGAGAAAATGGTATAAGGCTAGGATGGTGGTCAAGGAGTTTGCACAAAGATTAGGTATTGATTTTGTTGAGATTTTCTCTCCTATTGTAAAAATGACTTTTATTAGGACTGTTCATAGTTTAGTTGTAGTTGAGGATTTGCACTTAGAATAGTTAGATGTGAAAATTGCTTTTCTTCATGCTGATTTGGATGAAGAGTTATATATGAAGCAGCCACATGGTTATGAGGTCAAAGGGAAGGATAACTATGTTTGCATACTAAATAAGAGCTAGTATGGATTGAAACAAGCTCTACAACAATGGTATAATAAATTTGATTATTTTATGTTGGAATAAAAATATCAAAGGTGTCATTTTGACCCTTGTGTTTACATCAAACATTTTGATGATTGTTCCTTTATTATATTATGCTTGTATGTTGATGACATGTTAGTTGTAGGAAATAACATGCAACATATTCATATGCTCAAGAAACAACTTAGTGACTCCTTTTCTATGAAGGATTTGGGTGTTGCAAAGCAAATCCTTGGTATGAGGATTTCTCGTGATAGGAAGGAGAGGAAGTTGATCTTATCCCAATCAGAGTATGTGAAGAAAGTCTTGGAAAGGTTTATCATGTTGGATGATAAATTTATTGGTACTCCTTTGGTAGGCCACTTTAGATTATCAAAGGCATAGTATCTTAAGATGGAATCTAAAAAGCTTGAAATGTCCAAGGTACCTTACTCATTGGTAATTGGTACCTTGATGTATGCCATGGTTTATACTAGGCCAAATATTTTACAAGTAGTGGGAGCTGTGAGTAGTTATATGAGTGATCGAGGTTATGATCATTGGCAGGTAGTGAAATGAATTCTTCAATATTTGAGAGGAACCATTGATTTTTCATTATGTTATGGTAGATTAGATACCACTTTTCATGGTTATGCAGACTCAGATATGGTAGGGGATATTGATAGAAAGATAAGTATGATAGGATATGTATTTATTTTTGGAGATACATCAGTTAGTTGGATTTCTAGGATATAGAAGTTTGTGGCTTTGTCAACCACAAAGGCAGAGTATGTTGCTACCATAGAGGTGAACAAGGAGATGATTTGGATATAGGAGTTATTTCGAGAGTTGGGTATGAGCAAGAAGTTGGGAGGCTACAAAGTGATAGTCAGAGTGTTATTCTTTTGGTAAAGAACTTTGCTTTCCACTTGAGGATGAAACACATTCATTTATGTTATACTTCATCAGGACATCTTTGGAGGAGAACTTGGTGAAGCTAGAGAAGATTCATACTAGCCAAAATCTTGTGGATATGATGACCAAGGTGGTCACATTAAATAACTTGATACTATGTTTATATTTGGTTGGCCTTAGTGGTCATGGAGTAGTAATAGATTCTATTCAGGAGAAATGGTCTCCAAGTGGGATATTGTTGAGTGTGGAGCCCTTTAGGACAATCACATAACCATAATAATAAATTTTGGGGGCCTAAAGAGCTCAAAGGATGCAAGGGCATTATTTTAATTTTCTCCACATGTGAGTGGAATATTCCTTGTACCTAATCTCTATGTATTCCATATTTCATGGAGTTAGTTGTTAGATGCCCTTTCCCATGTTGACTTCTTTGTTTTGAGGAAGCTAGTTGTTTTTTGGAAAAGGTAACTCCTTCCTTGTTGAGTGGATTTGGTTGTGATCAATTATTCATGGGAAAATGTGCCCTTATAAGGTGGAAAAGATGAATATGGAGAATTTATCCTTGGGAGAGATTTTAGATAGGCTTGATGAGGTGGAAAAAGGTTTTCACATGTTGGATAATGATTATCTTAGATAAGCATTGCATAGTTATTCCTCCTTTTATGGATTTTATTCATTTTTGTATATATACAGGATGTGGTATGGCCTTTAGAGGTTCATGGTTTATTTTTAGGGTGTGGCTTTGAGGATCATAGTCTAAGTGCAGGTGTTTATTATAGGGTGTGGTTTAACAACTTATGAGATACAACATTGTATAGGTGCAGGTGAAAGTGCAATTTTTTGTGCAACACTTTCTATAGGAGATTTTTTTCTATATTTGTGAGAGTTCATTGTAATCTTATTTTAGATTACTTATTTATTTGAGAACTTTAATTCATGTATGTAGCCCATATTGGGTGAACCAAGTTAGATCTGTGTTATCTGTGTTATTATTTACTCTCATTTATGCTTTCATAATGGTGAATTAAGGAATGTTTTCATGATGCATTTACCAGCATATCTTTACATCTGGTTTATGGTAATAGTAGATCTATATTTATAAGTGTTTTATTCCTAAAAACTAGTATCAAAGTCATTGGTTGTGTGTTTTGCTAAAGTGGTAAATCACAAGAAGTCTATAAGCTTGAGTGGGAGCTATGGGAGAAGAGATAGATTCAGAGTTGAGAAGTTTGATGGTAATAATTTTGGTTTTTGGAAAATACAGATGGAAGATTATCTATATCAAAAGGAACTTCAACAACCATGAGAAAACATCCCCCATGGTCACCATCATGACAAACCACCTAATCCTTAGTCACCCATGAACAATTGATCATATTAGAACCAAAATTAGTAGGATCCAAACTATCATATATCCCCCCCCCCCCCCCAAAACTTTGAGAAATAGTGTTTGGATAACTACTTATTATCTTTTTAGGGTTTTCATCCCTCTTAAGAGATTTTTTAACAAAACTAATTTTAATATTAAGATTATCAATATTTTATAGTATTTTTAACTACCCTTAAAAAACTCATCCAAAAAAACATCTCTAGGGAATTAAATGTATCAACAACCCTCATGACTAGGTATTGCACAACCATCTAAAGAGAAGCCTTAGAAGTACGAACCTCAGGTTTGGATAATATTACTTCATGTTTAATATCATGGCCTAAATCAAAGGCTTAAAAAATAAGAATATAATTTTTAGTAGATATTATTTCCCCTCTTTTTGGCTAATCAAGGGTTTTTTATGGGTTTGAATCACTAAACAATATTTTCTCATATGGCCTTCATTTTTATAATAGTAACACACATTAAAGCCTCCAAGCCCTGGAATATCATTGAAAAAACCTTATTAACATTAATAACTAAGGATTATGGGATATGTTTTTCTAGTTTAAGAGAAATGAGAACCCTAAAATTAAGATGTAACAATGTAACCCTAGCCTACACAAATTTTATGGACTTCACCCAAAGGATCTAAGTGCATAAGTAAAGATGGGACATGATTGAGATGTTCCCAAAATAATTCAATTGATCAAGGGATAAATTAATTTATTGTAGAGAAAATTTTAATATTGGGATCCCATAACATATCTCTAAGTGAAGATCTTACCAAGTTCCAAAAAAATCTAACTAGTTACTCTCTTGTCTGTGTTCAATATTTGAAAATAAACACAAAAATACCCATTTGAGGCTTCCTATATAATGTCAGAGAAAACATTAATTATTTACCCCTCAAATAAGATATATAGTCATTAGAATATATTTTGGATGGTTAAACTTTAAAATTCATAGAAGCAAAATAAATACCAATTTGAGAAATCTTTTTTCCTTCATTGGAAATTAACTTTTCCATTTACCTATTCTCAAATATAGAGAGAATGGGAATACATTTTTGATCATCGATTGAGAGCCACTTTATGGTGTCTTCACATACCATTCTATGTCATCACTCTTCAATAAACCTCATTCACAATCATATTTTCTTCTTTAATAATATTATTACAAGACTTACGTTAGTCAAGTTGAGGACATGATGCTAAGATCTATGAAGTACCAGATGAATATGATTCATTGTTAGGGTTAATTTTTTTAATTTGAAACATCCTCACATTATTTATCATTTTTTTAATAGGGGTAAACACTTTTAATTAGAGTTTTGAACTACAAAATGCTTTTGACTGAAGCTATGAATCAAGAGAAAAAGCTTATTTAGAATCCAAAGATTTGAACTAGCCATGTGACATAATGAGGGCCCAATCTCCTGAGACCAAAAAATAAATAATAAAAATCAAATCAAAGTCTAAGACAAAGGAAAATAAATTACGTATAAGGGACCAAACCCTTAATAAATAGACATCAAAGAATAAGAAATAGAGTAAATATCTCAAAGTGGAGCAATAAACACCCTGAACTGAAAGAAGGTTACAAACCTTCAACAAAATCACAACAAATACTTGATGAGTAGATAGTCTATTAAAAAATACATTATTTCACAAATTAATTATTTTCTATAAAAATTAATACTATATTAGTTTCCATCCACCTTAGGATAGACATGAACATAAATTCTATTTGCATCATATAACACCACTTACATATCCCATGAGAAACACCACTTTTACTTTTGACACTTAAATTATTATAATCATATCATGCCACTTAAATATCTCATGTGAAACACCACTTTTACTTCTAATACTTAACTCCCTTAATATCATTCAATGCCTTTTGAAGAATTATTTTTTGAGTTGGAACGTTAGCAACATGATATAAGAAACTTCTCATACTCTAAACTCCTTTGATAAGGTTTGTATTTTGTATATATATATATATATATATATATATATATATATATATATATATATATATATATATATATATATATATATATATATAATGAGGGAAACCAATTATTTGACTGGTTACCAATCTATGGGTTGTTTCTAATAGCTTCAAGAAGTGGATTTTTATAGAGAAATTATCAGATGAAATTATTCAAAAAATCAATAAATAAGCCTATATTTCCATGTCTAAGGAGTAAGATGGATAGAGGCTGACTCTTTGAATATAATATTCTTCTTTTCATTTATTTCATGATTTTTTTATAGTTGTTCAGCTTACCTTGAGAGACTTGGATAGGTCTCAAGAGGTACATCTTAATGATTTGACTAGAAGATACTTTAAGATAGGGGCCTTCATTATTAATATATTAAATGGTCACATTCAATCCTGGATCCTCAATCCTCCTTTTATTTGGTGTCTAAGGTGTTGTTACCTTAATGGTGGTAAGAATGATCATAGTCATTCCCATGTGAAGTGGGGCATCCTTACTATTTAGGACATGAATAAACATCATATGTGGTAGATAATTCATTGTATCTAGTGTGGGAACTTCATTATTACTTATTATGATGCTTTAGTCATTATTCAGTTTAATTCTTATCTATATTTTCAGTTTCAAGTGAATTTGTTTGAAACTAGAATGGGAGGAAACCTGTGACATGTTGAACCTTCTTCCATGGAATTTTTATCTAAGGAATTAGTTATGTGGGGGATACTCTAGGCATGTGGTTTTAGTAATCTAATCAATAAAGTTGAGGGATATGACCCTCACATTTCCAAGGCCTTTGTCAAAGGTTAGAAGGACATAGTATTGCCATTTAAAGGGGTTGAGATTGAGATAACTGAGAATCTTATTTCTCATGTTATAGAAATGAATATGGAAGGTTATAAGTTCTAAAAAACTAGCATGGATACTAAGTATGAAATCAATAAATTTCTTGTTAATGATGAAAATTTTATTTTGTTTCAACATGGTAACCTCAGAGACTCGATTCATTGGCCCTACAATGATGTAGCTATGCAGGTCATGAAGTTTATACAATTGGATGGTAGGTAAACTTTTATCAACACTTTTAATTTTATCTTTCTCAACTTATTTAGGAATCGCTACTCCATTAGTATCCCATTTTACATTTTAAATTTGATGGAAAGCTTAGTTTTAGAAGCTAGAAAAGGAAAGTGTAAGATTCATATGTATCAAATTGTGATCCTCTTGTTGTATAAGTATTTTATAGTTGATAATATGGTCATTATTTAAGTTATATTTGATGGAGATAAGGATAAGAATAAACATAATGGGAATCCACTAAGAATCCTTATAGATCATTGAGAAATAAAATTCCTCCTATGAAGGATGTGAATGACCTAGATAGGGAACCTATTATGAATGATCTAAGATCTAAGGACAAAAACATTATCCCTAAAGAGGAAAAAATTAAAGAGATTGTTGAGGGGTTAAACCTCCTAAAATCTTAGGGAAATTTCAAAACCAATAGAGTCAAAGAGAATTGGAAAGGCAAAATAAAAGTTGGTGAAGAATTGAAGAAGATGTTTTCTACCCTCAAGGAACAAGACAAATTTAAATAATTATTGGAGGAACTCAATTTTTCATAGAGATTTTATCAGATGGTTTCTTAAGGACCATAACTTTCTCAAATATTCCATCAAGATTCATACTTGGGAGAAATAAGTGACAAGTGGAAAATAGGACATTCAGGAGATTACCATGTAGATGAGAAGTCTCAAGGAGAGAGACTATAGGGTGGAAGAGGAGAACAAATATCTCAAAAATAATCTAGAAGCTCTAATGGGTTACAATAAATCCATGGTTAAAAATTGTTTATCTAGTATGAAGTTTTTATCCAAATCATAAAAAAGTGACTTGATGGTGAAGGTCAAAGAAATAATTCCAAAAAGGCTAAAGGTATTATTAAGGAGAAAGACCATAATATTCATTCTCTTAATATGGACTATATGGAACAAAATTTGAAGTAAATGTTGGATAATTAGGATGATGCTCTTGTGATGTCTTATTGTTTTTGGTTGATGTTGTTCTTGTTATGATGTAGCTATTGACATGATAGTTTTCAAGGAACAACAAACAATCATTATAAATACCATGATGGTATGAACAACAAAATTGAAAATAAATCATAGATATACATGGTGTCCTTTGCATTTGTAATGCTTTTTAGCAATGAGATGAAAAAAAATGTTAACAAAAAATGAATCAATATAAACCATTATATAATTATATAAAAATGAATATCTAGTACATTAGTACAATTATAATAATTAATTTGGATTTAATCACTTAAATTGATAGGTAAATATTTAATTATGTTTAAATCATAATTATATAATATCAAAACTATAGAAAAATGTCTTAATATTTTTCCTAACAAACCACATATAATCCCAAGTATGTTGATATGTGAGTCTATATAACTACAATGATGTTTATGGTGCAATCAAAACTTTGATAACCAAAAATCATGTTAAAATCACTCTTTGTGATCCATCTCCAATTTATAATTAATTACACCCACTTTTAGTATGTCTTGTCAATTGTGTATTAAAGATAAAAAAATAAATAACTCACACTTACTCTCATGAGTAATATAAACACCCCATAAATGTGTTTCAAATGCATTATAATGCATGGATACCAAATAATTTGGTAGCTTCAAACTGTGAACCAATATCTTTCCACAAAGATCTTCAAATTAAAAAAAAGGGACCAAAGATGTTGACACATAAAAAAATGGGCCCTTATGGAATAAAAATACCACTAAAATACATATATGATGAACCAAATATATGCATGATGATCAAAAAACCCATGATCAACTCTTAAAAATGCATTTACAAACTCTGGAATCTATGAAATCAAATGTGTCAATTTTTGGTATAAACATAATATACACAAAATATCTATATCCATGTCCCATGGGACTTATCACATATCCCATACTCAATGATGTAATAATTAGGATTAATGTCTCTTTAATGTTATAATTAGTTGCAATTTTGTAATCCTAAATAATTTGAGAAATCCTTGGTGATCAATACGGGTAGTTTTGATTTAACACATTTTGGAAAACTCCTCACATATATAAAATAAATTTAACACATTATAAAATGTGTCAAATCTACAACCCAAATTTTACATACATCTTGATCATAAGTGTCAAATACAAACATTGAAAATCTAGTCACAATAAGTATCATCAAATCTCATGCAACAAGATACACATACAAAGTCTCTATTGCTTGACAATTAGGTACAA
The DNA here is from genome assembly GCA_037957365.1 of Torreya grandis. Lineage (NCBI taxonomy): Eukaryota > Viridiplantae > Streptophyta > Pinopsida > Cupressales > Taxaceae > Torreya > Torreya grandis. Next base: position 953,653 of record JARHVA010006211.1, read on the forward strand.
TATCAACTAAAAGTCATGTGTAAAATATCCATTAAGAGTAAAATTAGGTAGATAATCATATAGTGACTCAACTAAATGTCAAAAATTTGATTCATATGCAAATCACTCCCTAATAAAATAACTCAAATCCCAAACCATTTGTGATATTAATTATCTACTCATAATACATAATGAACAAAGGTAGTTGCACTTTGATATATTTATATGCATCTCTAGAAATTATCATATATATATATATATATATATATATATATATATATATATATATATATATATATATATATATATATATATATATATATATAAACTCATAATATCATTGAAATGTCCACATAATCAAGATTGAAATCATCATATCACCTAAAAATAAACAATTTGAATCTTGATGTGTCACCCCACCCCCACATTAGATGAGGTATAACTTAATTTTTTTGTAACTATAAAATATTATGCTTATTATTTGACACCATATCATATAATCAATCAATGAAACATGCCTAAGTCTAGTTTCTAAAAATTCCAAAATCATTAAAAGATTCTAATTGAGTGAGATATGACATCAAATTGCATAGGAGAAGTCAATCTAGTTTTTAGAAGAAAAAAATCATTTTACCCTATTTAAAAGCAATTTGATTAAAAATAATTTGATTGACTTCTTAATTGTAAAAAAAAAAAAAACCATCTCAACTACTATGCACATTTAAACAATTTAAGGCATGTGTGACTTTCATTATGTGGGTTTTCCTTAGTGATATTTAAACACATGACTTATGGTCTATAATTATTTTAATAACAAAGGTTGTATATCGGATAGTTCCTACCATAATTACTAAAATTTATTTTATGATATGCATTTATTTGCATCACATTTATTGTCAATTCAAATTGTTTCAAAAAAAAAATTTAGAAAACAATAAAAAATAAAACAATCATCATTTTTTAAATATGTTAAAATTAGTTTATTGAAGAGTCATACAAATGAAAAAATTAAGAAAATAATAATAAGATATATAAATATAAAAAAATAAAATCTTATAGATTAATTTAGATGTGAATTCAAATCAAAACACCATATAAGTACTGTAAAACCAAGTATTGAATTGTTTTGTTATGAAGAACTATCTTGTAAAGAGTTGAGTATGTAGTTCAATGATATAGTGTCATAATGCTTATATAATTTTGATTAATTTTGTTGAAGTAACATTATGTTATATAGTATAATATTTCATTAATAAATGTCTATGAAAAAAGTGGTAATGTGGCTAATACATGTAAAATGAAACAACAAGATGAAACAAAGAATTAAAAATATTTACATGTGGGTATTTTAGATTATGTTTTCAATTTGTATATTATAAAATTAAAAGTTTGATGAATAATATATTGATGTAGCTTATTTTTTATTTTAAATAGTTATAATGAATTTACAATCTTTAATTGCAAATATTCCTCGAGAAAAAAATCCCCAGAGCGAGTAGATGGTGGCATCTTTGTGTATCATGTATTCATTGTGCAAGCTTTTGTGTCTTTGTGACTGCATGATTGGATGAAAAAATTGAGGTAGTTATCTTGAAATAATTAAAGGATACACATGTCAGATTCAAAGAATGCCCTTTCAAGATTAATATTAAGTATTATTATAACATGATTAAGTTGATATATTCGTTTATCTTGGGCTTTTAAATAATATTATAATGGAGACATGTGGCTAGAAATATTTTACCCTGTTCACCTACTGATGAATATGTTTCATAGTTACTATATGAAGAAGGTTGAAACTAAATTTTTTGTCTACGAGAGACCTATTTATTTTATATCATGAACACCTATAATATTTTTATGCCACAATCACTGATCATGAAGGGGAAACAATCATATCTTATTAATTAGTGCCATATTAATATTCTTGCCTTTTGATTCATAATTTTTTTTGGTAATTGGTTGACTCATGTGGATGGGAAATAGACTAGGTTATCTAGGAGGATAGGATCATGCCACATGGAGAATATCCAATTTCTTAAATACATACATGGATCAACTCCAAATAATCCATATATGGGCACTCTGTGAGGTGTGGGGGGTTTGTTAGTATGAAAACACATTGATATACACATTTCAATTGATCATATTTGAGTTTGGGAATGGTTGTACTTAGGACATTATTAAATTAACACTTATTGCATAGGATCCATGTGAATAATTCACTAGATTAATTAATATTATTACTATCATTATCAAGTTGTTGAGGTGAGTACTTGAATATTATGATGTAGTCATAGTCAAGGGTCCTAGTGTAGATATACCTAAACCATGTATCCTAACTTCATCAAAACCATCAAAATAAGAAAAAAATATCCTTTTTTATTAGTGAGCCAAAATTATTACATAAGTTTTCCTAGACTTGAGCCACACACTTGCTTGGATATTAATACACATGAAATACTCAAGGTTATGATCCTTGCTCTCTTAACTTTTCTTAGACTCTCTCTTTTCTATCTACAAATCAGTAGTCTCCCCAATATATATAACCTCCTCTTCAAATTGGACCTAATGCATCCTTTTACATTCCCTACTAGGTGCCTACATGGAAAAAGCATCCATGTAAATTTCTATTAAAAACTATGTATCTCAAAGTTTATGGATGTATTTTTCATAAAATTGATGCCAACATTTAGTAAATGTGGTACTTTCCATGGTGCCCCTACTTTTTATAGCTAAGTTGGCCTATTCTAAAATCACATGCTCCTATATTTCTGCACCATAAAAATCTCAATTATTGATTAGAGAATATCCATAGGTACATTATTTCAGCCATTCTTGCCTTCCACATTTTACATTGATTTGTCATTCAATCTTCTAAATGAGACTTAGGTGGGTTCTCGTAGGTCCACGTGTCTTGTAGTCAAACTAGATTGACTGAGGAAAGATTTTATTTCACTCCTTTAGTTTTTTTCCTCTTTGTCGATCAAGTTCCTCTCATGTGCGCCAAAATTATTTATTCATTCTACACTTACAAAAAAATATTTTTCATGCTCATATGTTTTCCCTCCTTGGTTCACCTTTTAGCACAAAAAAATTACCTTTTTCATGTATAATACTATTGTAAATTCTACTTGTGCTAAGACCATGTTCTATTGCTTAGGATTATTTTCTACTAATCATTTAAGCACATTTATAAGGCTTCAGTTCACCACCTCATTATGTCCATTTATTTTTTGGATGGTATGCCAAGTTAAAATTCACTCTTGTCCTCAATTTCTATCACAATGTTTGCCAACCTCATGAAATAAAAAATTGACTATGTTATTTGCATCACTTGTCTAATTTCATGTGATAAAATGTATCATCTTGGAGAATATATCCACTGTAAAAAGATGGAATCATTTCTCCTTTGTTTTCTTGGTAATCATATAACAAAATCCATGCTTATATCATCCCATAGCTTCTTTGGAATAGGCAATAGTTGATATAATCATACATTATGACTCTTTCCCTTCACCATTTAGAAAAATCAACATTATTGCACATATTTATGTCTATATTTACCCGTTAGTAACTCTTTATCAATTATGTCATTTTCTTTCACTCCCAAAGTGCCCTGCTAATTCTCAACTTCTTTTCTGTTATCAAGTTTTCATGCATTGATCCTTGGGATATGCATAATTTTACTCCTTTTAAAAAATTCCTTCTTGTATGTGGTATTATAACTAGGGTGTTATATTCATGGTTTTCAGTTCCACACATGATCTCCACATATCATGAAAATATCCATCCTTGGAATACACGTACTTCAAGGAATCAATTCCTATGACCTTCACTCGTATCTCACTCATCACTAGCATTCTTCTACTCAATGTGCCAATAACCTTGTTTGATTTCATACTCCTATTATTTAACATAAATTTGTATCTATATAGGAAATCAAACCACTTCATGTGTTGTTGGTTCAAATTTCCTTGGCTATTGATAAATTTTAGTGCCTAATGATATTTGTATAGTTAAAATTCCTTTGGCAACAAATAGTGCCTCCACTTATTCATCACTTGCACAATAGTGTAGAACTCCCAATCATAAACTAAATATTTGTTCTTTGAATCATTAAACTTCTCACTAAAGCATGAAATTGATCTTCCATCTTGGCTCAATATTTCCCCTATCATTTTTACACTTGCAACATAGTCCACTTGAAACACCTTATTAAAATCTTAAAATGCCAACACTAACTGCCTAGTCACTCTTTTCTTCAATTCTTGGAAAATTTGTTCAACTTCCTTGGTCCATATAAATGCCTTGCAATCTCCCAATGATACTTATGTGATCGCTTCTCACATTCCACTAAAGTTTTTTTAAAATTCCCTATTAAATATTTCCAAGCCATGAAAACTTAGTGCCTTGAATGCTCTATTTGGAAATGACCATTTCACTATTGAGTGCACCTTATCTGGATCCATCTTAAGCCCTTTTTGCAATATCACAAAACCCAAGTATACTTCTTATTCATAAGGTTGAATTTATTTACATTTTACCAATAACTTATCTTTGTGTAACATCTTCAACACATTACACAAATGCACTAGGTGTTATTCCTTGTTTTCATAAATGATGAAATACTTTCCCATAAATTCATTTAATACTTCATTCATAAACTTATGAACATATTTGGTGCATTTTTCATCCAAAATAGCATCACTAGCCATTAGTAAGGTCATTTATTTATCTTGAAGGTTTTATTCCATTCATTTCCTTCCCTTATCTTGATCTTGTGATACCCATTCTTCAAATCGATCTTAGAGAAATAATTTCCCCCATTTAGGAAATCCATCAAAGCATCATTTCGAGGCAATGGAAATTTTTACTTAATCATTAGATTTTTAATGGTCGTTGAATCTGTGGACATATACTAGTATCCTATTTCCTTTGACGTTAATATTATAGGTATTACACATGGGCTCAATATTTATATTATTAGTCCTCTATCAAATTACTCATTCACTTACCTCTATATCTCCTCATTCTTTTGAGTTGTCATCATATAATATGCCTTGTTTGGAAAACTAGCTCCTAAAATTAAGTCCATATGATGACTTGTACATCCTATTAGTGGTAGCTATTTCAGTAGGTCTCTTGATATAATGTTTGTGAACTCATATAACAACTCCTTCACTTGATGCAAAAGTGGTTCCTCCTTTTATTTTTTGATGTATTTACACTTCTATTGCATTATATTTAGCATTAACACAAATCATGCCTTCTCCTATTCTATCACCTTCATGATTTCCTTGCCTATTATCATAATCACTCTAGCACAAACACTTGTATTGAACACCTCTAAATTTGTTCCTTAATGGACTAAGGGTGAAAGTATTTCCATCCTTATCTAATAGATAGGTGTTCACTCTTATATCATGCACAACCTTTCTATCAGACTATTAGGCCCAAAAGCACATGACATATGCCCATTAGCATCACATCACACCATACCTCATCTTGAGATTCACCTATGTTGAAAATCACAAGGAATTTCTATTTTACCAGCACATGATGAGCCTTCTACAACCACAACACCTTGTATTAATTTGAATGTGCCACCCTTCTTAAACCTAGTTTTTATACCATCTCACATGAGATCAAGATATTTTTACTTACAAAATTTTCCTTTTGACTTATAAACTTCCATAAAAGGATATTCCTTTGCCCTAGTTCCTTAATCCATTTCAATATCTTCAATAAAAGTAATTCCATAATGAGTATTTTTCCTTGATCTAGTTATTTAGAGTGCTCTATCAATCAGTCATACTCTTCGTATTTGTACATGACATGCTCATTTGCCTCAAACTTTCTGCTACTGTCCCCTAGCGCTTGTGGAAAATTTAAATGCTCGATGTCCAAACTATCCACACTTAAATAAGGTTTTTAGAAACAATCTTCCCCTTCCTCAACCAAAAATATGCCACCCTTTGGATGGGTAAGACATTCTCATTCATGTGTTCTCTTTCCCAACTACATGTACTCCTTCTCACTCTTGTGCATGCTTGATATGCACTGCACTATTATTGCCTTGACTCTACGGGTTCATTTTTGGGTTGCCTCAACCTCTTCACATGAATATCCCCTTTCTTCATGTGTTGTTACGCTATCTCCATGAAAATGTTTCTTCTACCTTGAATGTAAATTAATAGGCCTCCTTCATGGCTTGTATCCATGCTAAACTTAATTCCTCTTGAGAGGATAATTTTAACCCATTCAAGTACCTTATGACACTCTCTTAGTCAACTTCACTATGATGAGATCTAATGCTTATCCAATGAAACTCCTTTGTGTACTCTTTGACAGATAGATCCTTCTGCCTTGAGTTATAAAACCTATTGAATAATTCCATCTAATAGTATTTGGGTAGGAATTTACCCTTGATTTTTGTAACGATCTGTTTCCATGAGGTTATCTTCTCCTTTCATTTCTTGCACTATTCGTTTTGCACCTCCTTCCACCATTGCACCACATAACCATTCAATTTGGTCTATACCACCTTTACACATTGTTGGTCACTAACATTGTCAAACTTGAAGTATTCCTCTATATCTGTGAGCCAAACATTGAGCTCTTCTAGGTTTAAAACTCCTTGAAAATCATGTTACCTCCACCTTGGTACCTTGTCCTATCCACAAGATATCTCTCAAGAGTCCATCTTGACTTGCATCCATGTGCACCTTATCATCTTCATCTCCTCTTGCATTCCCAACATGTTTTTATTCACTTTGGTCATCCCTTGGCATGAACTCATGCCTTTGGTATTCTTTGATAGCCTATAAACATCATTACATGAGACACATCACATCTAAGATGTCATAAAGCCTTCCATCCATGTCCATTGCTATTGCACCTTTGCCATAGGATATCTTGGTGGCATATTGGATTCATTTCTTGAACTCCTACCTTCACCCCATTATTCTCTACCCACCTTATTCCAAATGGAAAACACCACTTGTTAGATGTCTCACATTTGGCACTTTATTAACTTTCTTTCACTCACAAATCTCTTTGTAAGCTCAACCTACTTTGATTCCAACTAGTGTAATCACAATCAAAATCTGAGTGAAAGTATGTCTAAATTACGTAACCTTACCTATTAAAAAACACTAAAAATAGAAAACAAAATTCTTTTTATATTAATGCAACAAAATAGATTACATAAGTTTTCCCAAATTTGAGTTACAAAATTTCTAGGCTATTACTACACATACAATGTTCGATGTTATAGGGCTTTCTCTGTTTCTTCTATCTACAAATTCATAGTCTCCCCAAGGGTTATAACCCGTTCTTCAAAATGGACCCAATGCGTCCTCCTAAAAAATTGCAAAGTGACTATGTGGAAAAAAGCATCCATGCATATTGTTGCTAACAACTATTTATTTCAGATTTTATGGTACTTTGATCGGTGGCCCTAATTTTTACATCTTAGCATGCCATCCAAATCTCAACTTCTTATCCATGGGTTGTTATGACTTTGGTGGATTTTCATATGTCCGTGTGTCTCACGGTCATATTAGAATTACATTATGGCTTGACGGTTAACATGGAATCAAATTTCATTGTGGAGCCCAATGAAGTCAATTATATATTATTTAGAGAATCGATATGAGTTGGAAATATTCGTTGGGCCAAGATAAATCCATTGTGATGAAACATTGTACTAATCCCAATGCCATGCTCACGGCCTTTGTTCCCTAAGGTTTTAGTTTGATTATTACTTTCACAAAGGCATAAACATGTGCAATCATAAAATTAGATTAATATATAAATTTTTATTTATGTGGGGCCACGTTAACTTCCGAAATATCTACCATAATAAAGTGAACTATGATCTTTACATTATTTCATGTAATGAATTTTTATCTTATATGGATAGATGGGGATGTTTTATTAAGTGTGATCTCCATGAACACTTATACGCGTAAAGTATAAGTGTTAATATTTAATTATTTGGAGGCCACATAAAACATTGTGACTGCATTAAATGACCGCTGAGTCATGTGGGTGTGGTTGATTCACTATCTTGTTTATTTTGAATATGACATTATTTATTTTGGGATCGTGTTTGTGAAAAAAACGATGGTGATGAACACAGTTATGGAAAAGCCACGTAGATATTTTGGTAATAGTAAGGGTTGATAATAGCTTATGCAGTAACCATCCGTGTGTGTACACATATATATATGAGAATTATGTAAGAAAAAATATGTTTATATCATCAACGACCCATAAGCCAAATGAAGATATTATCCTTGATATAAAAATTTGTAAAAAGTTGCTCTCTAGGTTTTAGGTGAACTAAAATAACCTTGATTCTACTTATGAAGGTGCACATAAATTAATATGTAACAAGCCCAAGAAGTGGGTATGAGAAAATAAAGATTAACATTTAGGGTGTTCTAATTTGATATATACGTGTGCGCACGCCCCTGTGTGTGTGTATGTAAACTATGCGTGAAAAAATATGATTATATCGTCAAAGAACCCTAAGCCAAATGAGGATATTATCCTTGATCCAAAAATTTGGACAAAGCTACTCTCTAGGTTTTAACTAAAATAGACTTGATTATATTTATGAAGGTGCACATAAGTTAATATGTAGCAAGCCCAGAGAGTGGGTGTGAGAAAACAAAGACTAACACTTGGGATGTTCTAATCTAATATATATATGTTTTTATGTATGTATGTATACACATATATATACATATATATACACAAATATGTATATGTATATGTATATATGTGAATGTGAACTATGTAGAAAAAACATGCTTATATCATCAACAACCCCTAAGCCAAATGAGAATATTATCCTTGATACAAAAATTTGGACAAAGTTACTCTCTAGGTTTCAAGTAAACTAAAATAGCCTTGATTCTACTTACGAAGGTACACATAAGCTAATATGTCGCAAGCCCAGAGAGTGGGTGTGGGAAAACAAAGACTAACACTTACGGTGTTCTAATTTGATATATGTATGTATGTATGTATACACATATGTGTGTGTATATGTATATGTATATACATGCATGCATGCATACATACATGTATATGTATATATGTACATATATGAATGTGAACTATGTGGAAAAAAATATGCTTATATCCTCAACGACCCCTAAACCAAATGAGGATATTATCCTTGATACAAAAATTTGGATAAAGTAACTCTCTAGGTTTCAAGTGAACAAGATAAGCCTTGATTCTACTTATGAAGCTGCATATAAGCTATATATGTAGCAAGCCCAGGGAGTGGGTGTGAGAAAACAAAGACTAACACTTAGGGTGTTCTAATCTGATGGTGGGGTTAGAATTATCTCTTAGAAATATTGGTGAATTTTACTCTTGGAAAAGTAACATGACATGTATTAGTGACCTAGACCGAGAATAACTCGGTAAGCTATCCACATTAATTTGAAAGGATTAATTATAGATTAATTTGCATTCGTGTGAGATAAATTAGTGTATATGAGATATTAAACTCATATTTTATTGTAACCTATGACCACCATGATCATGCCACTTAGTAGATATCTCGCCACATGGAGTAATCATTATTGAGTGAACATCAAAAGTGAACCATGCCCCTTCATGACTCCAAGGCTACATGATAAAGACTCATGGAAGGTTTATATCTATCAGTGTGATTTAGGATGTGTGATAATATATAACCTAACAAAACATGTGAATAGTTGTATGGCTTAGGTTTTAGTTTTGGAATTGAAATATATTAATAAGGAGCCATGTAAACTTTTATTTATAATGATACAATGACCATCTTTGGTGATTTAGTGGTAACATGAGTTTGGTGGACCCAATAGCCAGGTTACTTATAATGTGATGCTAAATTTATTTTTGAACTCCATAATATTTATTCGATCTATGGATGTACTATAACATAGGCCATAATTAAATGAGATCATATTTATAAATAGCTAAAGGTATTTATCCACAACAAAATATTAATGTTAAGAGTGTGAGGTCCATGTGAATGACATGATAATCATTTTAACATTAAAGGATATGGGAAATATTTGATGACTTAGGCAGGGGTCCCATGGATGGGGAAACTAAAACTATAATTTAAGGACATGTGGTCCCACAAAATTATAATTTTAAGTTTAAAAAAATATATAATCTTTGTCACAAATTAAAGAGCAATCACTACATGTGAGGACCATTTCCAATGAAGATTAGTTGTGTGGGGCTAAGAATTTACTATTGTTATAACACATTATTTGATAACATGTGTCATGATTTTAGTATTTTAAGGATCATTCACCAATAATGAATAGGGCTATTCACCCCCCTAATTTCTTAAATATTCTTAACAACTCCTATTAAATAGAATAACATGAAACTACATGTATACAAAAAAATCTACTATAATTTCTTTGTAGTACATGCAAAAAAAATTGTTTTCCACATCCATGGGGACCATCTCTAAGTGGAATTATACTTACATAGGTGAGGAGACCCAATTTTCCATGGAATTGTGGCCACTTAGATAACGTGGAGATAATATAATATTATGATATGTGATTGCATATATTATATATATTTTTAATATAATATATAGTTAGCTCAAATCTTTCTGTGAGATGTATTCAATTGAGACTTTTTATTGAGATGACATGTAGTGCAATACATCTACTTAAGATTTTGGAAAGAGTTTGTAAGTTTCATTGAATAAGTTTCTGTTAAAATGCTAATGGTGACACACTGAACACATGAATCAGGGGAGTGAAAACTTGGATAGAATAGTAATGATTGCACCATCCCATAGAGGCATATTGACTCATGTGGCTAAGAAATAGACTGTGTTATCCAAGGGCACAAGATTGTACCACATTATGAATATCCTATACTCAAAGTCATGCAGGGATTACCTCTAATCAATATCTCTATGGCCACTATGTGAGATCCTTAGGGTCTTCAAGTCTACGAACTTGTTGATATATACATTCATATTGATCACATTTAAGTCCATGAATTACCACATGGCTTAGGCTGATATTAAAGCACCATATTTTGAGCGGGAGAAATGTGGATAATATAATGGATAGGTTATTATTATTATCAAGTTATTGAGGTGGATAATTGAATATTATATTAAAATCAGTGTGAACTATCATATGGCTTGACTATTGATGTCGAATCAAGTTTATTTTTGAGGTCATAATATCACAATGAAGTCATTTATATATTATTAATATGATTGGTAAGACACAATGATATTAATTGTGCCATATACATTCTGTGATGACGACACATGGTACTCATCTTGGTGCCACATTCACAAAATTTATTCACTAAGGTTTTGGTATGAGTATTACTTATGTGAAGGCACAAAAGTATTGAATTATAAAATGTTTTTATGCGTGAATAACCTTTCCATCTTTGATTTATGCAAGCCCACATATAACTACAAAGGCTCTTCTAATAAAGTGAATCATGACATTTAAATTATTAACTGCAAGGGTGTTTATACTTAATAAAAAGTCGGGGATATTTTATCAAGTATGATCTTTGTGAACACTTCATTCTCTATGACTCCATGGATTGGCCCTATTTTCCACATGTAAAGGTGAAGTGTTAATAGTAAATTGTTTGGATGACACATAGAATATTGTGATCGCATTTCAAGACTTGGAGCCATGTGATAATGGTGGACCCACTACCTTATTTACCTCAAATTTGACACTTTGTTATGTATGGACTCTATGATATTTTTTTGGTTAGTGGATGCATTAGAACATGGATTCTAGTTTATTGTGGGACCACATCTACGACAAAATTAGTGGCAATAGAAACATAGTTGTGGCTCTTTACATTGGATTTATTTTTATTTGATACGGTAAAAGCCAAGTTTTATAGGGTCCTAGAACCATGAGAGTGCATTACACAAATTTTAACAAGACAACCATGGCCGAGGGACAAAATACAAAAACCCAGTACTTAGAACGATAACAAAAAGTAAAAAACTATAACAGAACTAGGAGGAAGGTCCCTCCTGAGGATGATCAGCAAAAATAATGTCCTTTGTTAGGATGTTGGGATTGTATTTAGATACTTTGGTTTGAGTAGGGTTCTCAGGGCCTTCTACTGCTTTCTTAGGGAAGATCATTTTGGGATGCTTCCTACCTTTTACCTGCAAAGGAGTTTGTTTAGGGGGGACCCCTGGGGGAACCTAGGGGGAGATTTTAAGACCTTGGGAGACTTCATAATAGGTGATTGGGGGGTTGAGTAGAGTGGACAAAGGTTTGGAAAATAGCCTTAGCCAGCCTGTGAAGTTCATTCCAATCCAAGATAAGTTTAGCTATTCCAAACCCTACCTGTTTTACCCTCAAGTTGAAATTTTCCAACAATTATTTGTTCCTTTCTAGCTCCTCTATTACTATGGCCTTTCTTTTCTAAGATGAATTTGCAGGTGTCCCAATTTCAATGGGTTTAGGCTTGGGGATAAATAGTAGTTTGAGAAGGAGATCATCAAGGGGGACTGAGATAAACTATTCTAGGGGGAGAGTTCAGAGGGTAGGTAGGATCCCTCGGTAGGATCCTCTACCGGGAAGTCCTCCTCAGAAGAGGATCCCTCAGGGGGACTTTTTATCATAAAAGGACCTAATCATGTTTAACAAGCATGAGTATTAGACCTTGATGTAGAATAGGGTTTGTATCATTTACATGATGAAGTAGAATGATACTTTCTAGGGACTTGAGCATGAAATATGGAAGACTGATTTTAAACCCAATGAAGTGATTTAGAAGCAAGAAATGGTGGGAAAATATTAAAGTATACTTACCTTCAAGAGTCATGTAATGTATGATCTGAAGGTAGATATCAAGCCAGTAACATGGGAGGTCAACTTATGCAAGTCCTTTCTTGTCAGTCTACATTAAATCATTCATTCTGAAGAACCACTATAGGGATTCTTGCTTTTTTAATTGGTCCTTGAATTCCTTGGCACTTGCATAGGACATTTCATTGGTGTCATCGATGAATTTCTTTGAGACGTTAATGGTGATGCCTTGCATGGTGAATTTTTTCTTTGTTCAAGCCACCACAAAGTCTCAAGAAACCATGGCATTATGCTCAATGATGCATTCCATAAATTCCATGAGTCCCCCCCTTCTTGATTTTATTCTAGACTATCTTTTGCTCGTGGACATCCTTGCATGATGTGGGTTCTAAGAGATCTCTGGCACCACCCATGGGTACTAGAAGCACAGAGACAAAGTGGGAGAGTCAAAGTTTCTAGATGTGGTAGAAATGACTAGGGCTCAAATGGGTGGGAAAACTCACCAAAGACTCAGAAATAATTAAGCTCCCTTTCTTCAAAATGAATGTGAATCAATTGAATTGGGATCTACCCCATTTAGTTGAGGGGATTCACATATGAAAGGATGATTATTTTAATCTGCATTCATACCTTAAAAATGGATGACATTATACACATTTGAGGTGATGTTTCCTGTATTTTTATCATTAGTTAAATGGTGGAGATCAACTCCAATGCTGGCGAGGAGGTTAGCCACCCTATTTCCTTCCCTATAAGTGTGTATGAGTTGGAAGTGGGGTATACCTTTTAAAATGTGCTTCACATCATCAATGAAGTCCTTGATAGTGTGTGAAGGTATATTTTTTCCTTCTAAGGTATTAAGGATGTTTAACAAATCACCCTCTATAATGATCCTATTCTGGTTAATGCTTGATGCTAGTTGTATACCCCAAAGGCCCACCTTAGCCTTGGTAAGGTGGTTTGTTTGCTTACCCATGGGACCTGCATATGCAACCAATATCTTCCCTTTAGAATTACTTATGATACCTCCTCCCCCTATAGGGCCTAGGTTTCCCTTGGAGGCCCCATCAAAGTTTAGTTTCACCTATCCCTCTGGAGGAACTTTCCATTTAGTATGCTTGCAAATTAAGTCTTTTGTGGATGGGAAAATACTCTGTTGAAGATCCCAATTTTTTAGGATGAGCAAGGCTGAGGGGGTTTAAGATCTTTATCTTTAGGTGGAAAGGCCTTCCAATTTTTGAAAATGGATTGGCAGAGACAAGAGAATATTCTCTTTAACTAGTGCCTTTTGTTGAGGAATAGGCTATCATTGCAAATTTTCCAAATGCATTATAACTAGTGAGGAAGGGCAAGGCACCAAAGGAAGGTCAGGGAAGGTATGGTCCACAAGGGATTCCATTACATAATGAGATCCAAGATACTATTAGGTTTGGCCCATGACATGTTGAGGTGATTAAGAACCAATTAAACAAAGTCAGACTGAGGGGGCATTCCAGAAAAAGGTGCTAAGAAGAATCTTCCACACTTTGATAGATCAAACATCTATTAGGGACAATCAGTCCCCTTTTGGCTAAGTTATCCACAGTTATAATTCTATTATATGCCATGAGCCAAAAGAATAAATTGACCTTAGGAATTAGGTGATTTACCCAAAGATTTTTCCAGTGGTCCTAGTTTCTTTCTAAATTAAGGTTGATGGCATGGGCCGAGGTCACTCAGTATTATCCATTATCTTCCACCCTCCAGACAAAGTGATCTTCCTTACGTATAGAAGGAATGTGACTTTGATTTAGGGATAGGTTGAGGTTCTAAATGGCTTTGGATTCCTCCAATGTGATATCTTCACTAGGGATGACATTTCAACACTTTGTTCCTTCCTTTATTTCCTAGTAATCATTTAACTTGGAGCCCCATCTTTGCTTGAGATATCTATACCACCGAGCCCATGTTTCCTAGGTAGAGAGGGGGGTGGGGGATATCCAGGCATCTTCCCAAAAATCATTGGATTTATATTTTGAGACACTATAATATTATAGTATAATTATAAATTTGGCACATAAACACATAAACATATAGATAGGCACACGCATGCATGCACACATGCACGCACGCGCGCGCGCACACACACACACACACACACACACACACACACACACACACACACACACACACACACACATGCATGCGTGTGCATGCACGTGCACGTGCACATGCACACACACACACACACGCACATGCGCACGCACACATGCACACACACACACACACACACACACACACACACACACACACACACATGCACATGCGCATGCACATGTGTGTGCATGCACGCACGCGCGCACGCGCACACACACACACACACACACACACACACACACACACACACACACACACACACACACACACACACACACACACACACACACACACACACACACACACACACACACACACACACACACACACACACACACACACACACACACACACACACACACACACACACACACACACACACACACACACACACACACACATTTAGATGTGAACTATGTAGGAAAAAAATATTATTATGTAAATCAATGACCCCTAATCCAAATGAGGATCTTATATCCAATGTCAAAAATTAGACATTGTCACTCTCTAGCTTTTTGAGTGAACAACAACATCAAAAATTTTGCTTGTGTAGGTACACATAAGTTAATATGTAGGAATCTTGGGGAATGGGTGTGCACAAATAAAGACTAATAATTAGGGTGTTTTAATTTAATGGTGAGGTTATAATTATCTCTTGGGCACATGGTTGAAGTTGCGTTTTGTAAACATAACATGGCATGTATTAGTGACTTAGATTGAGGCTAACTAGGTAAGCTATCCATATTACTAGTAAGATTAATTATTGATGAATTCACACTAGTTTAATATAATTTAGTGTGTATGAAATATTAAACTCATATATTATTATTACCTATGGATGTCATGATTTTGAAAGTTTTAAAATATCCAACCACATAGATCAATCACATTAAGTGAACATTTAAAGTGAACCTTGTGATTTGGTGACTCTAAGGTATATGATAAAGACACATGGATGGTCTAGATCTCTCCATTTGATTTAGGATGTGAAACAATGTATATAACCTAGTTAAATTTATGAATATACATATGGCTTAGGTCGTATTCTTTGGGTTTAAATATATTAAAGAGGGATCCATATAAACTTTTATTTATCATTACACAATGAACATATTCAATGATTGGGTAGATACATGGGTTTGATGGACCCATTAAGTAGATCACCTAGAACATTACACTAAATTTATGTATGAACTATGTGATATTTATTTAGTCTACCAATGAATTATAAAATATTTTATATTTAAATTAGATTTCATTTTTAATTAGCTAAAGGGTTTTAGATGTGATAAAAGATTTAATGTTAATTGTGTGGGGACCATGCAAACAACATGAGAATCTTTTTAGCATTTTTTGGTAGAATATTTTAGATAACATGAAAATAAGGATATTTAGTCAAAAATGAAGGCTAAAATTCCCTCCTCTATTATTAGTGGAAGCTTCCCTCTATTGAAAAAAAAGTATAAAAATATAAATACAATATATACATTAAAATTTTATGTTTGGGGGTTTTTACTTCATAGTGGAAAAGAAAGTAGTAGGAAGAAAATTAAAGAAAAAATGAAAAGGGGAAGGAAAGGAAAAGAGAGAAGCATGATCAAATGCACATAATTGAATAAATACACATTTCAATCACCCTTGTCATGCTAGAAGTAAATAAAATAGTGAAATTTCAACCATAAACATTTAGTGCAAATAAATAATAAGAACTCAATGAATCACTAAACTTAAGCATAATGATCATTCATCAAGACAACAAAAGACGTAAACCTATTAAATTCCCTTTTATTAATCCTTGAAAAACAATACAAAGCTTCTTCCTCTCTTTTTTTCCTACTAAAATTATTCATTTTTTCAAAAAATCATTTCATAATGAATACAACTCTTATTTATAACAATAGTATGTAACTACCTCATAACCACTTTTTATGGTAAATAATTTATTTCTATTCTCACCCTTTCACCTTGTTCACATTAAAGGTGTAACATAATAATTTTAAATTTACAATGATCTTATGAAAAAGTGAAATGCATAAATATAAGGAGAAGAGAGAGAAAATTAAGAACCTTTATTATAGAGAGAATATTTTCTAGGCTATGTTTCTATCTGATCAATTTCTATAATTTAGTCATGTTCTTCAATATGTGATGATTTCAACTTGTATGTCCTAAATTTTTGCACAACTACTATATTATTTATTATTTGAAATGATGTTGTTGATTATGCATGGCATTTAAGACTTCATTACCTTGATCATTTCTTCACTTCTATTGAAGAAGCATTGAATTTTTTTTGGATTGAATGATATAATATCTTGCTTAGGAAAACCTTGGAAAATTGCTTACTGTATTATTTTATTGACCCATTTTTTTATTATAAGACTTTGAAGTTGATATGATTTTTATTTAATTTATCATATTATCTGCATTATTTTAGTTCATGTTGTATTTGATTATTTTTCATTTAGTATTTGATTTTGTGAGTATTTTGTAGATTGATTAATGTTGATGTAATTTTGTGATAGCAAATAATAGTTAGATGGCTAAGCTAGGTTTAGAGATAGAAGACTTCATTTTACTTCCACATCAATATTATGAAGGTAAATAAGTGACAATTTAGATAAATAAATCAATTTTTATTCATCATTCCCTTTTATTATGTCTCATATTATTCAAAACCACTATTGTGCCTAATTGTTATCTTTGTTCATTCTATGGATATCATTGGCTTATAGCCAATTGTGCATACAATGCTTGTTGGAATAATTATCTCATATGTATGATAGGTTGGTTATTAACTGATGAAAATGATATAAAATGTTTTGATAAGGATCATGATGCAAGCACCTTGAGGCCTTGTTGAGGTATTGAGCACGCGATTTTTATATGAGTGACATATTGACTATGTCTTTGAGTATATTTTGATAAGACATAATGATTATTCAAATGTATTATTTAATTTTTAAAAATGAGGTTAATGATGGTTTTATGCATGGATTTATTGTCTTGGTTAATGAAAATAAAAGGGTCTATTTTAAACCATGATGTACTTCGAGCCTTGGAAGGTAGAGGAAGAAAGAAGTGAGGAGAACATGGAGGAGAGATGTGGGTGTTTCACTCAACTAGTATTGTGGCCTCTGCTATGGAGGTAGTGGAATATTTTTTTTGAAACACATTTGTAAAGGAATTTATGTTTCCATCCACCATGGAAGTTGGCAGGAAGTTACATGGTGGTTTGGAGGTTGTACCCAAAAACACATAGGCAAAAAAGAATCACACATAGTGTTAGAAACACGTGGGAAAAGATCTTGGATGAAGGAAAATGAAAGAAA